>UFQX01000536.1:0-48032 GCA_900497675.1 Arapaima gigas | reverse complement strand
ACTGGGCCCCCCCCCCCCCCCATCCACTCTAATTTTCACAGATGTGTCATACAGTATTCTGACCTGTTGCATCACAGTCTGGGAACTGCACTGCCTCTGACCAGGGGAGTGAAGTGGGTAGTGAAGACCGCCCAGTCCATCAACAGGACTTCGATGCCCACCATCCAGACCACCTACAACAAGTAGACTGTCAGGAAACTTCATTTCATTGCTGAGGATCCCCTCATGCAGCTGTGTGGAAGATACTATGGCAGGTTGTGTGCCAACACCACCAGGCTCATGAACGGCTTCTTCCCACAGACTGCTCACTAGCACTGACCTCCCGTCCCACTGTGCCATCACCACCACCACTACTAATTTTTTAAACTTGGTTTACACTGTGGCATCATTTACTGTTAATGCTTTTGTATCTGTTTATCTCCATCTTTTTATTCATCTATCTACAATTACGTCAGTTTGTTCTTGTTGCCTTAAGCTGCCACGCTGTTTAGTGTTTTATTCACCGTAGTCCAGGAGGAACTACATTTCATTCTTTCTTGTCCTGTTCCTTCAGAAAGTATTCACCTACCTGTTGCACCCCCCAGTTTTAAAACATTGATATTTTTTTTACCAACCCAATAAGTTCAAAACTTTCATGAATCAAAAATATTTGTATTCAACAATATCTGTATCTCCAGAACGACAGGCTAACATTTCTCGCTTACAAAAGTATTCACCCATCTCTCTACCCGAGTTAATATTTTATACACAGTTCTTTAGCAGCTGAGTCTTCTTGCGTATGTGTACATGACCTTTGCACATTTACATTTTGGAGGTTTTTCCCATGATTAAATCCAAATTTGCTCTAAAACTGCCAAATGAGATGGAGAGCCTCAGCTGACAGCAACTTTCAAGTCATGCCACAGTTTTTGAATGGGATAAAAGTGTGAGGTCTGAATGGACCGTTTCAGAATACTGACCTTTTTTCCAAGCCATTCCTTAGTCGTTTCTGCTGTCTTCATCGAGTAATTAAAATGCTGGAAAACAAATCTTTGCCCTAAATGCAGTTCTATAGCTCACTGAAACAGGGTCTCATCAAGAAATTGAATTCTTGTGAACTGTCAATTAAAAGATTTAAAAAATCTGAAAATTAGTTAAGAACATCTAAATATGGATAGGAATTAAATGTACAGAAGCGGGAAAATCCCATTTAAACATGCTTTAATTTGACTTTAAAACACAGTGGGGTCAGAAAAAAACAATGGGCAGTGGATACTTTCTGAAGGTGCTGTAAATCTGTGGAAGTGCAGAGTGACAATAAAGTGAATCTTGAGCCTTTAAACGTAGTAATTCCTTTTCTACAGAGCCACTGAAACAAAAGGGAGCTTGTGAGTCTGTCTGGGTTGTCGGCCTAGAAACCCCATTCCAGAAGGGGCTGAGATCCTAAAGAGGGGAGCTCTGCGGCTTCTTGTCTCTGTCAGTAGGGAAAATAAAGAGTTGGGCTGAGAAGAGACACGAGGCACAAAATGATAGAATTGTTATGCACTGCGATTTGTTGCAGATGTGCCACTTCACATTCTGAGCAGCTTCCCATCGTGTCCCACCCCCACATGACACCGTGTGATTAACACAGGCAGCTTTGCATCGTGCTTAAGCCTGGAATGTGGATCTGTGGTCTTGAGAAGATATATGAGAAAAGTCGCATTTGTTAAAACGTCGTCACCGGCGACTCCGTTTGTGTGGCAAGCAGCCCACCTGGTGACCTGATGGCTGTGACTCAGTACAAACCAGCAACCAGACCTATGATGTGGGAGGGTATTAAACCCCCGTTCTCACTCCCTGAAATGACCCACTTATCTGAATTTGTTTTACTGAGGACATTTGATGTGGCAAACGTGTTCCTCAGTATAAATCAAGGAAATATTTTTAAAACAGTCTCAGGCAGGTGAACTGCTCAGCACGTGCATGTAATCTGTTTGTTTGTCCATCTTGTCTGGCAGATATATCCTGTGTTATGTGCACATATGTATTTTCCAGGTTAAATTCCCTTTTACAGCACATATATCTCCATTCCTGCAATACACGTGTACTGTATTTCACTGAGCGTCTCATTTCTCACGTATGGCTCGGGTGCTAATGGAACCTGAGAGAAAAAATGACAGCAATATTGTTTTGATATCATTCCCTCGATGTGGAAGACAATTTGCAAAAATACATTTTAACGAGTCTCTTCACCGCTAGTAACCGGTTACACCAGCATCAGCAGCAACGACTGCGACTTCCTATAGCTGTTGACCAGGGGCACACAGCGCGGCCTGGGAACTTTTGCAGATTCTTCCTGTACAACTGCTGTCGGTCAGCGACATTTGAAGTTTTTGACAAAGATGTTCCTGAGGAAGGCCGCGGTTCTGTCCAGCCGGTATTAATCGCCAACAGTTGGCAAGCCTCAACACTTAACAGTTAGAACCACAGACTAATGACAGGTTCCCGATCTTATGGCAGTGGAGTGGTGATGCCGGGGGGGATTGCAGACACCAGCCTGGTGGAAATGAAAGGACGCTGGCGAGAGAAAGGAGAGTTTTGTTTGTTCCTCGGATGACACCATTCTCTCCATTCCAGGTGTTTGACGCAGGGGTGTGTTTCTGTTGGGACAGGAGATGGTGCTGGGGGCCAGGGAGTTGGGGTCACTGTGCAGGCGAAAGTTCTTGTCCTCGTCAACAGAGATATAGGCCCCAGACTGCGGGTTTGGACTTAACATCCCAATCTACTGGTACTGCTGGAGATTGAGGATGAATAGTGAGACAGAGGGAGACAGAGGAGGGACTGAGGCACCACGCAAAGGGCATTTAGCCCCTTTTTAATCACAGGAACTTCAAAGCCCACTCCCTGTTTAGGCGGATATTTTTCCCCTCCCCCGTCCCACAGTCAGGCCCTAATAACCATGGGACGCCAGACAAATCAGAGGGTCTGTGAAGACTGGCACACCGGAGGTGGGTGGTGTAAGGTGGAGCTTTACTCGAATCCTCGGCATTGCACTGTTGAGACGGAGACATCTGCATCCTCAGTTTCCTTTGTTTAAAAGTATGTAAGGACCTTCATTTTGGGCAACACACTCATTTTAAAGACTCTCAGATCCATGCAATACCCCCCCCCCAAAAAAAATCCAATGCTCCCCTCGTGTACCATTGTACTTCAAGTTGGAAAAAAGTATAACTAAACCCACTGCAGCCTTGCACCATTACAGTCACAAAAGGCTGCTGACATTAAAAAGAAAAATAAAAATCCCAGTGGATAACAAGTGGAAGGCCATAAAAGGGATGACATGGCTGGGGTGGAGGAGAAGGAGACTCGTAGGCTCTGATCTTTCATGTGACGGATTTACTGGCAGGATTGAGATCAGGCCTTGGTGAACCGGGATCTTTACTTAATTAAGTCACAGAGAGAACTTGCCCAGCTTTGATGTCCACTCTCCCAGACTGAGGCCAACAGCATCGCCTCCCTTCCTCTCCGCCCCTCCGAGAGACCCCACAGCCGCAGCAAACAGTCAGCGCCATTCTTGTTCTCCAGCTTCCTCATGAAGGAGCAATCACGTCCATGCCCTGAACGAGCCTCTCTCTGTCTACCCCAACATACACACACGCGGATGGGCTCGTTCAGTTCGGCGCAAGCCGTCTCCCTCCCGCAGTTTGCATTTCATTTCATACATGCAAAAAACATTAACAAACACAGATCCAAAACTAGAAAATATTTCAATTTTTATTTTAATGTCAATGCAAAAAAACTCCAATGCACCAGTAAAGAAAAGCCACTGCAGAAGAGAACATCTGGAGACTGAAATGAAACATAAATTTATGTTGCTGCAAATGTGTACAGAAGAAGAAAATTGTGGGCTTAAGACCAAGAGAACTGGTTTGCCCTTCACATTGAGTCATGAATATTATAGTTATTTAATTTTTATATTCCTAGATGGCATTTCTGATGGCATCAAGGTCACACATAGTCATGTGACATGCGGAACAATGGGTTCCAAGGAGAAACTGGAGCACAGTTGATTTTTAACATGTCTGGGGGGGATCAACAGTTAATAGATGTCTGCAACAGGTCATATTTAGCAGGATGTGTGAGATTAAATCTGTTTATCAACAAGCGAGCAAAACACTGGCCAAACACGGACCTGCGCAAAGTACACGAGTGCAACCCGTTCATGTCGGATTCCACAGACGAAGGCGCGGGTGACGTGGTGGCGGGAAGTCGGAGTCACACACTCCTATAAATAAGTAATTATTGTCAGCTGTGGCGCATCTGCGTGGTGTCTGTCTGGGCCCGTCCAGCACTCACACTCCCCTCAGCCCAAAACACAAACAACATGAGCTAAGGCGTGTTTACGCCTGAAAAACCTCCTTTACTGAGCCAACAACCGCACAAAGTTAGAGCCTGGGTACAGTTACAGTTCGGCCTGGATGGTCAGAAAGAGTCTGAAGATGCTGATGGTTTCACTCATAAAGAAACATGTTCCTACTCTGTAGTGACCTCTAACCCTGCAATGTTGTCTGATCACAAAAACAACAGTTGCACTACCAACCCTTTCTAAGGGATGCACTTTGAAGGTAAAAAAAAAAAAAAAAAAAGTCAACGAAGGCTGACAAAGTCAACGATTTCTTGGCAAGATAAGAACAAAACCGGTTCATCAAATATATTTATTTAGGCTGTAATTTCAGGCTTTTTTTCTGTACCTGGGATTAGTTTTACACATGCATGTGCCATCATAATGTAAATTACCTTGTTCTGTAAAAGATTAGGACCCTGGCCAGGCTGTAGAAACAGAGATTTTGGAGAAAGGCTCCCAACAATGACGAGAAATTTGTCACAGTCGCCGTATGGTTGACTGTATTCATCTTGCCTTGTTCACAACCGCAAAATGTCTCTGTCACCAAAGATGGAGCCTGACGAGTCCCCAAAACCCTGATGACGCTCTGCTCTTCTTCGGATTAGCGTCACACAAAAAAAGGAAGTGTAACATCAAATGGCTGTTTCCATTTAAAAAAAAAAAAAAAAAAACAGTCTGGTCATCATAAAAAAGTGGCACAGATACGAAAGTCTGATAAACAGACGGCCTTATTTCTGCACCTTTCACAAACTCAGACCTGGGGTAATTGCTGGGTTTGACATGAGAAACCAGACGGGACAAATTCCATTCTCACTTTTCACACCTACACAACAACCCCCCACTCCACAACCTGCCCATAAATAATGTCAGAAGTATGAACCATTAAAATAATTACACCCCCCACACATGCATCACACAGAGCCAAAAGAGGAAAGAGTAGTTTAGTGGTCTCATTAACCGAGCTCACAATGCCTTCCGATAATTAGCTGAGGGGACAGAAAACATCTGAGAGGATTGGTAGTAAATTACATATAAGAGAGGAAAAAAGCTCTGACACTGGGAAGAAAACAACAACAAAAAAAACAATTCAAACATTCAAAACAGCCAACCGGAACTACTTGGCCCTGGGGACTAAGGCAACATTTTATAGTGGTCCCACCCTTCGGGGTCTTAGCGTGCTTGTGTGTGTGTGTGTGTGCTTGTCTGTCAGTCCCTTCTGCACTCATCGTAGCGGGAGGTCCCAGGCAGGCCAGCGACCCACGGGGACGCGCAACGCTGTGGGAAACTGCAGCGGCGGGAGGAAAGGGGGAGGTGACACCACGTTCTTATCTCTGTTAAATGATGGCATCCTGCATTTCCTGGCTGGCCTTTCGCCTCAAGGCTCCTCTTGAACAACTTCCATGCTCAGACAGAGAAGGGCCTGGGTGGGGTGTCCAATGAAGTCTAAGTGCAATAGAAGAAATTATCACAAACTAGCAGACAAAAAGAAATGGAGGAAAAGTCCCATCTAAAATGGACCAAGAAACATTGCCACATCCGTTGTATTTCCAGATCCTGGCTCTGGAGAGCTGCAATGCAAAAATCGCATCTCATTGTATCCTGAAGAAGATCCCTCCATTGTGAGACAACAGGATGAAGCCAGACATCAGGTTCAGTCACTGGGTGCTGGGATGATGCTGATGTGGAGGAAGTTGTCTGGGTAACTCAGATGCTCACTCAGCCACTGGATGGGTGTTTCCAACATGGGCTCAATCCCGTGGATCACCACTTGGTACTTCTTCTGCCCATCTGCAGGGGAAAGATAACAAAAGTCATTTAGAGAGGGGTGCCAGCAGAAGCGTGCCAGGATTTGTCTGCAGTAAATCACTGCTCATGACCTGTACCCGTGCACTCTGAGTAAACGGTTGCTTGTTATTAACATGACTGAAATATGCTTCCCATCAATTTCTTTGGTCAGACTGAGGTCAGAAGTTAATGTTTCTCTCAGCGCAACCACAAGACCATCTGTACACCCTCTGCAGTCAAACTGAGAGAGGGAAACAGAAAGTCGTCTTGAATATAGAGCAAACAAAACAGGTGTGATGTCTATGACTCCCATAAAAGTTTTCAGAACACAACATGCAAATTAAAGTTTTTACTTCAAGGACTTTTGAAGTCATGTGATCGGTGTGTATGTTGGGATCCTGTGGTTGATCACTAAATGTGCACACTACGGGAACTTTGTCGTGAGTCATTGCATGCTATAAACACAGATTAGTGCAGTTTTCACAAAACCACTTCCCCCCCACTGTGTTCATTCTCACTTTCAGAGTCACCGACCCTCAGACACACATCTACCCACGTACAAGCACACACACCTAACAGAGCGTACGTCAGCACTCTATGTACAACAGCACAGTGCATGCCTACAACACTGCACTAGTTCATTGTGCCTCGAAAGGAGACATACCTCCGTGCCATGCACCTCTGTGATACACTTCACCCACCAGTCAGAACTTTTGGCTTGCTTTACACCCATTTACTAATACAGAACATACCTCTAACACACTGCAGTCCTCTTGTATCCAGTTCAATAGTGTACATCTCTCTAGCACAGTACACCTTCCCAACCCACTGTCTTTTATCTCTAACACATTAGACCCATTACATAGGATGCGCCTTTAACGTCACCAAAAAGTGTCAAGTATCTTCTGTCTGGACTTCAGCGGTCATCTAAAATTGTCGCGTATTGGCCCTGCATAACCGGCTTTCGACGGCCCCGCATAACAAGGGACAAGTAAAATGGTTCGGCAGGTAGCACTGAAAACTCAGACTCTCTCAGCTGTGCATTCAGATGTAGGTTTGATCCCCAGAGAGTCTGTGCAGCGTCTGCACGCTCTATTCCTGTTCATGTGGGTGTCCCCCACAATCCAAATACTTGTTTCAGGTGAACCGGTGACTCTAAGCTGCCCTCAGCTTGTGAATGAGTGAGTGTGTTACACTGATCTCCTGGGTGAATGACTGTAGGACGTTCAGTGCTTTGTTAGTCACCTTGGATAAAGGTGCCAGCAAAACAAGCCAACGATGCAGGCTGCTTTGGAGAACGGTTGCTGTATAACTAAATGTCAGTGCCATCTAAAAAATTAAAAGAACAAATGAAATGTCTGCTGGCTTTTGTGAAGACTGAAGCCTTTCAATGT
This sequence comes from Arapaima gigas, assembly GCA_900497675.1. Classification (NCBI taxonomy): domain Eukaryota; kingdom Metazoa; phylum Chordata; class Actinopteri; order Osteoglossiformes; family Osteoglossidae; genus Arapaima; species Arapaima gigas. The sequence goes on along the minus strand of UFQX01000536.1, from coordinate 40,487 downwards.
TGACTTAAATGATCCAGGTTGAGAACCCATGCGAGACAACTTGAATTCGCTTCCTGCATGGAATCAGGAAGAATACCATCAGTAAATATTTACAAAATTAAAAATGTTTAAAACACAAAGCAGTTCAGCAGTAACGTCATTTAAAACACAATGGAATATGAGCATAAAACCAGTAGCAGTGCAAACTGAGGCACCAAGGCATTTGTGAGGGCCACTCTGGATCTCATCCTCTCACCCACAGCAGAAACATCTTAATTGAATCCATGGATGGCCGGTGGGTGCAGTGTGACACCCCACGAGGCCCTAGCTCATTCATCACCCCAATGGACCTGTGCTCTTGCACCAAAGCAAGGGGTGAACAGAAGTGCACACATTAACTCGCCCATTCATCTCCTAAGACAGAGAAAGAGAAAGAGAGAGACTCTCAGATAAGGTCAACTTGCAGAGAGAAGAGGAAGCAGAGATGGGACAATGTTAAGAACTGGTGGGACGAACAGCTGTAGGAGGTGGAGAGAGGAAGAGTGTACAGAAGGCAGAACAAAGAAAGACAGGAAGAGACGTTGAATACGGAGTGACTGATACTAAGGCACTGAAACTAGACTGAATCTTTAACTTCTGAGACATACAGGGTCATTTCAATGGTTCTGCTGGATTAGCAAACTTATTAAAACACAGATTTGCAAGTAAACAGCAGAGAAAAGCTGTTCATCAGACAGGCAGCCAGCCCAAGAAACCTTTTAAGGCACCTGCTCCAAGAATGAATGGATTCTTCTAGCTTTCAACCTTTTGCACTTCCAGTTAAATGTGTCGACGTACAGAAAGTGCAGTGAGAAAAACAGCCGGATGTTCAAAAACATTAGAAATGGGGAGGAGCGACTGAGCTGAGACTTACGCTTCTTCCTAAACCCTAATGAAACTCTGCACAGGCAACACCCTCTCAACAGCAATACCACAATACTCTGCGGACTCTTCACAGAAGAGGGTGGGGCAGGTAAGTAACCTTATGCACGTAGTATTGCAAAAATTGTAGCACCAAGCAACTGTCAAATATGATTCACACACGGGTGTGACACAGGGAAAATTAGCATATTTCAGCATGGACTCCCTGTTTCACACGTGTTTATACGTGATATGACCTATAAGGGTTGTGGTGAGAGTTCACGGATGCAATAAAATAATATTTCAGTGTTGTATATGTTAACCATTGTACAATAGCACTGCCTTTTGTGGGAAGGCTGAAAAACACTGAGTCATCATTGTCGTCATTATGCCTTCCAGGGCAAAAAGTTCATAAAAGGCAGACAAGTCAAAGTAAGTTAACCACTAATTGAATTAAAGAGCATTTAAAACACGGGGGCACAGAGTGGTGCTGGGGCCTTATAGGACTGGGGTTCAAATCCAGCTCAGTTTGCATGTTCAGCCCATGTACTTGCAAGTTTTTCTCCAGATCCCCCACAGTCCAAAGACATGACCTTCAGGTGAACTGTAACTTTAAATTGCCCTTCGTGTGTGCATGTATGAGACTGCCCTGCAATACACCATCCCCTATGCAGGGGTTTACCATCTCACTCTGTGTGCTTGTGGAATATGCCCCGGACCACCACAGTCCTACATCAGGAGAAACAGTTACCAATGCAGGCTGATGATCTCTCTTATTGTTAACCTGGTCCATACCAAAATTAAGAACCATCCAAAGGGACATCATTTCAAACAATTAGAGTAGAATTAAATACAATGACTATATTATGAAGCTTAAAAAGCTGCAATAATTTTATAACAAAAAGCCGAAAAGGTGGGTAATATACAAGTAGAAGGTGTCTGTCCTCAACTGTTGGAGGAATATGAAAGCACAGACACTGGAAGACGTGTGCCTCGCTATGCACATCGAGACAAAGGCGAAAAAATTCTAAGCCACTTTAGTGACACGTAGCGGATCATAGTGCAGTCAACAAAGGCCTTGCAGATGCCATATAGTGAGATTGTGGATGGTTAGTAAGGTTTTGGTTCCTCGAACCCCAGACCGTCTCATCCACCTCCTGAGGTAGCAGCTGCAGGGCTGGGACCTCCCCGCTTTCATTCTCACTATGACATGCCGGGGAATTCGATCATCGTGCCATAAAGCAAAATGGCATTCGATGTATGAAGGCACCAGCAGTACAAAGCTGCACAGTACAAGCACTGCCAGCCCAGTCGCTGCAGTATTTACAGAGGTGGAGCTCAAATAGAGTTATGGAGAGAATAGGATACTGCTCAGGGAAACCTTCCCACTCTGACACCATATTTATTAGGTCTCCCAGCAGCTATTTTAGCAGAAAGAAAACTAGGGCCTCTGTTTCACTGGGAAGTTATACATATTATAAGGAACCAAAGGAAATATTCGGAAGGAAGTTTGTTTCAAAGACACAAAGTCCAGTGGCAAAGAGAATACTTAATTCAGGCAAAAAGAAAGTAAACTTATTATTCAGCTGTTACTATAACACAGGCATGACAGCTGTCCAGGAAGGTTTTGTGCAGCAACATCCAAGTCCCATTTGGTGACTGTCACATTTTTCACTGTACACCCTCACATTTTGGGTATAGGCTAATTTCATGTAATGTTGGAACTGCCACATCATTTACATCATCACTAGCCATTGTCATAAAATTACCAACGCAAACAATTTCTGAGAAAACACGCTGATTTGTTTAATTTAACAATAACTATAATCAGCTGTCAAAAAGGCTCGACACGTTTAAATGACACAGTTGACTCGGTCACATACACATAAATACATACATAAACATAATTTCATGAAGAGTTTGGAGTTTTTGGTCTCTGTCCAGCTGCTCATTTCCAAACATATTGCATAATACAGGATTAATGCAAAAAACACAGAATAACATGCAACAATTACCATTAGTGATAATATGAAGACATAGTCAAAAGTAAATATGAGGCAGTAAACGTCTTCATTTTTGTTGTCAAAAATATTCTATAAGTACATATTTCCAAGTATACTGTACATGCAGGTACAGCTACTGAAAAGGAATTACTCCAATCGTTCAAATTTTTCAAAGGCTGTATGCTTTATTTGCACGGGTGTAGCACCTAAATGGTAAGGGGGAACACTGCACTGACACGCGCACACATACACACACACACACGTATGTACACAAGTGTATTTATATACCTGCATATGTTTATACACATTCCTGTGAAAATCGCTGTGGTTGTGTAACAGGCCAGATGCAAGGCCTCCTTGTTACTTTTATACCTCCTGAAGACCTTCCAACTCTTTATACCTCAATAAGACCCCAGACATCTCTATTTACCTCAGTAAGAACATATCTACAAAACCTCCAAGTTCTTTTTACCGTCTGAAATCCCCCATTATCCTCTATTATCTAAGCAATTCCTCACTATGTCCCAAGTCATTCCAGCACACGACCCACATGGAGAGAACGAAAACCCTACAGCTACAGAGGAGCCCAGCACAGAGAGTCAAGTGGTTTAATTTTGAACCCCTAGAAGAGCCCCGTTGGAGAAATTCAATTGCACCACGATGAACTGTGTAAAACCGAACTTGAACATTCAAGGAAGAGCAAACTTAGATTCTGCTCAAGCTCAGAAGGTGAACTAGTTGCAGCAAGTCCTTGTTAGGGACACCCCATCCGCAACACACAAACACAAAAGAGACGTGGGGCCGTCCAAAGCCTTCAGCTCACTATGCATAGCATTTATTGGAACCACTGACACTGAAGGGTGTGACAAAAGGTGGGCGGTCCTGATGAAGACTTGCGACTTGTTGCGTGGGCAGCAGGCCCATAAGCTAGGTCATTGGGGGGAGGGAGGCAGTTTCACATGTGGGCTGTTCCAAGGGTTCCTTAGGGGCGGGGGGTTTTCTCTAATCTCTGTTTATTAGAAACAGGGCCACAAAGTGCCTTTTACAACCGGATATCGAAATTCTAGAACCACCAAAAATATAAATGGGGAATCCTAATCAGACCAATTAAAAAGAAGAGGCAACAAAGATAACATAATTTCTTAAAAACCAAGTGGGATGCAAATGCTCACGCTCTACACTCCGTGACAAACACCCCCAGAAAACTGTCTGGGCCAAGGCCACCAACCAGCTTCGCCCTCTCACTTACAAACGCAGTTGAAATATGAAACAAACAACATGCATATACATTTCTGCGGCTCATTTCTAATCAGAAGGAGATGTTTCTCTTTGGAACATGTGCCGGAGTGGAATCATTCTCTTAATGTTTGTTCCAGTGCCTGGCTAGCCTGCTGGGGAAATACCCTGAACACTGACCTCGGCATCAACGACAACGTGTGTGTCCACGCTTTCTTGCGCTGGAGTGGGATGCAACAAACAACAAAGTTTATTTACCACTTTAAATTATGGTTCTAATCTTTAGATTAACAAGAGGATCAATATTCCTATTTCAGGCACCTCCAGTGGAAATGTATCCAGTATGTTTCCAACAGGCAAAGAATAAACAGACTTCTGCTGCAAAACAAGATTTGATAATCAAAAACTTCAAACCATCATCACTGCAGCCACAAAACAAAGTGAAATACGGATTTTATTATTATATATACACACACACACACACACAGACACACACACACACACATGCACACACACGCACACATATATACACACAGGCTTCCTTTTAAAAATAAGCACATTTTTCCCTGAAAATTTGCTCATAAACATGAATTTTTGTTAAAAAAACTCTTAACTACCCTTAAATTAAACTGGGAAAAACTGATACTGTGTTCCTGGACCAATAAATATTCAGTTCTGTGGAAGTGGAAAACTCTCACCTTCTCTTTAAAGTACAGACAAAACCTAATTCAAAACTAAGTCCAGTAAACTGAACTACTACAACAGACATCTTCAAATACACGTTTAAATTTACACATAATACATTTGCACGCAACCCTTTTCTATCCCCTTGTTATTATTTATCTTTTTATTTTGTTGTTCTTGAATGGCACAATATCACAGATGGGGCCTCACAGTTCCTGGTCTGTGGATTTAGACATGAGACCAAATCCGGCTCAGTCCGGATGAAGTCTACATGTTCTCCTTGTCTTCATATGGTCCAGCCCCCCCCCCCCTAAAGTCCAGAGACATACATTTCATGCAAACTGATGACTTTAAATTGCCTTTAGTGTGTTTATGTGAGAACGAACAAGTCTGAATGGCCTGCCATGGACTGATGTTCCATCCGGTGTATCCTGCCTTTCGCTCTACACAGTTGGACCTCAAATTATGAATTATGTAATGACACACTTGATACAACCTTTTTTGAGGAGTATGCCACATTTGGCTTTTCACAAAGAGAGCCTGCATGCCCCTTTCGATGTTTTCCTTATCACTTTCATGGACCAAAGCATCATAAGTACTATCTGACGTGCTAGCAGCTAGAGATCACAAAGAGTGAACACTTTCTTAAGTCTTTCAAGTGAGTGGAGAAGGTGGAAAAAGGCCAAGAGAAGATGAGAAAGCTGTGGACGATCCATTGGCTTTGGAAAGTGTCATTTCTCCCTCTCCATCCACCTCCAGGTAAAATCTTGCTGATGTACAGTTTTCGCACTTCAAAGTAAACACCGTACGACTTATGCGATACACAGATTTTTAAAATTTCATCTATAATTACACCTTAACTTGGTATTATTATGTTTGTACTGCATATTGGTGAATTTCATGTGTGGGGTAAAAGAAGGGATCAAGGAGATGCAGGGGAGCACCAACACCCTGGTCTAGCTGTGCACCAAAGTTCTTTCTCAGACTTTTTTTATTTAAAGGGAAGCGTAAGTATCTGTACCAGGAGAAGTGCTGTTCCAGTTCACCAGAGCCACAGGCTGACAGACCGTCTGCAGTGCTGCTCTGGTTCACTCCAAAAATTCCCCGCTGTTGCTCCCGACCTCAAAGAGCTGTTTCGGTTGCTCATCTTTACATTCATTTTTTTCATTTTGCACATTTTTCTCAAAAATGATATACAACTCAAGAAAATTCTATGTACTTCATCACTTTGTTTTAAACAAATGTGTAAGGCCTTCCTTTGCCTGTTCAACTGTACGACTTCTTTTAACATTTTAAAGTTTTTTTTTTTTACTTTAGAGGTCTTTGTCATAATAAACAACGCTGACAAAAGTCACAAGATTTCTGATGGATGTTTTCAAGCAGGCGGACAGCTATGAGAAAACTGAAAGGTGCAAAAAAGAAATCCCCTGTGGCTCCAACATCACCAAGGCTTGTATTTTGACCTAAAATTTTTATTCTCATGCATTTCTCACAAGTGTTAGTATATGTAATACATAGATTAACTATGTATATATTACACACTGAAGTCTGAACTACGGTAATATGAGAACTCATAATGCAACAGAAGACTATAAAAATGTAAACTGTCGATAATATCACTTTTATAAGTCATGGTAGTAAATGGGTACATTTTAGAACAGCTACATATATTCTACTGTGTTTAAAATAACTTAATTGCGTATTCTGGCAGGCTGAAGCCTGGCCATGCCAACATTATAGGGGTGACAGCTGTACCTGTATGAAGCAAGAAGCCATAGGTAAGGCTAATTTATCTACAACATTATAAGAGTCCAACCAGTAAGAAAAAGAAGGGAAATTTTGAGTAACAGGCTCCATACTGATGTGCTCTTTAGTTTGGTTCTTGGTTTTTAGTTTTCTTTTGTTCTGGCCTGTTATGCTGAGTTTTAAAATGAGAAAAAGGAAAAAATGAGGCAATTCTTCCAATTCTTGCACCCTGTCTGGTTACTCTCCGGCATGCTCCGGCATGTTGCAGGTATAATTAAACATGTCTAACTGTTAATACAAGAAATCATGTGCAAAAAAGCAGGAAAATGGCAAGAAACACAGAGAAACTGGTGACCAAATCAGACACAAACAGGATGCAGGTAACCATAGAACAGCTTCTAATGTGAGACACATCTCAGACATAGCATCCCAACTCAACACACCTGTCAAAACAGTGGGAACTCTGAGCTAGTCAGACCAAAGGGTTTCTGAACTGTCAAAAACCAAACAATCCAAACAGCACGATATCATTCCAATCAGAAGAGAATCCACAAAGAAAAGAGGAGCTCAAACACAACAAACACTAAGTGCGAGACATAAAAGGGAACTTTCACCTTCATCCTGCCGTTCCTCCTGTTTGCGACCGTGCTGGAGGCCCACGCGTGGCACCTGGAAACTGCAGGTCCACTGTCTCCCAACTCCATTGTCAGCTTATCTGCTTCCGTGAAAAGGGCTCCAGACAGGTCTGTTATGGCTGCCTCAGCATGCCTCCCTTTCACTGCTCCCTTTTCCCCCTATACCAACATCATCTCTGACAATCTACCAACTCCACAACAGGTCTAACAATGAATATTCAAAATTTTGTTTTCTTGTATCAGGCTGTAAGGAGCTCGAGTATAAACAAGCGATATTGTAAACAGATTTCAGTGGAAACGGGACGCATTTTAGGTATGCATGAGTATGAAGACGTTTCCCAGAAATCAGGGGATCTGTGGCAATAACTGTCAATCACTAAATGTAGCTGCAAGGCAAACGTGTGGATATAATGTCAGTGTAGGGGTGAAACGTTTCTGTGTGGGCAGTGGCACATACCATTTTGGGGTACGGCAGCAGGGAACACCTCCTTCAACAAGTCCCCCAACGTGTGGGGATGACCGTCTAGCGAGACGGGTCGAAACAGCTTCTGAATAAATGGCCGGTTGCTTGTTGTCTGTGGAGAGAAATGTAGGAAAAGAGTCAGGCTCAAGTTAGGGCACAATGAGTTGAAGAGCTGAGGCAACAATCCAAATGAAAGAGGCCACAACATAAAACATCATTCTCTTGCATACACACCTGGCTTACTTGCAGTACCAAAATGAGCCAAGAAAAATGGGGGGAAAAAAAAAAAAAGCTTGGTCAGATATACTTCTGAGCACCACAAACTATTCTGAGCAAGAACTGCTAACCTAGTAAATAGCAAAGTAATGACATCACCTCAACAACTTCTCAACAACTGCATTTAGCACTTTGTGTGCTCACTATCAAAGTGTTTAAAGCCAGCATGCCCATTAGTCCATGAAAGAGACACGGTGACTGATTCACTCCACACGGATGGGCATGTATGTCACGCTATGCACTTAACAGCCGATGGGAACAGCTCGCACCATCTCTTCTCTCTCTGGCGTCAAAAGTCCATTATAATACTCCACCTGGGGGGAGGGCCATGGCACTAATTGAGGTTATTTACTAAAAGCTTGAAAACAACTTAAGGGGGACAAAGTGGCCCTTCACTGGAACACCATATTGCTTTGTCTGGTGAACAAACATATCTTCCTCTCTACGGCTGGGACTGGTGTCTGCGCCAAGAGGCTCATGTTCCCATCGTGCACGTTCCTTAACCCCCCCACCAACGATGACTAATATGTTTGTGTGGTGCTCAGGGGGGGAACTGGATGACCTTGGCGCCAGCCTTCACAACAGGCACAGTACTGCATTTAGGGGACTCGTCTGCACCCTGACCACTTGGATTTGGGACCAAAGATGGCACCATGAGATGCTGATAAGGGGTTGAACTGGAGGAACTGGTGAATCTCTCGTGTTCTGTTATTGAAGCACAGTACTGATTGTGCACTCCACTGATGTATTCTATTTATGTTTTATAGTCATGTTTCTTTTATAGCCTGGGTACTAAACGCTAGCTGTCTACTAGCCATTCCACTATAAATTACAGCACTAAATTGTACATCTTGATTGTGTTCTTCTTTATTGTTAAGTAAAAATACATTTGGACTGAATCATAGCCTTAGTGTCTCCAGTATTCTGTTTAACTAAATAACCGATACTAACAATGGTTCTAATCAAAGATGAGATGACCAATTCATCAGTCCCGTACACCCAGCACAGCACATTCTAACAAATGGCAGGAAGCAACCATGACGCCTTACTGTCCACAAAATGACATCATTTTACTGGCACTACTTAAATTCACTTCTGCATAACAGGCTTGCAGGTGTCAGCTCCAGCCTGCTTCGTAAACGGCTATTGTGAAGCCACAGAACTTCTCACCCATTTCCATCTCCTGTACAAAATCAAGGTTTTCAACATATGACACGTCGGGGAGCATTTCTTTACGAGAAAACCCATCTTGTTTATAACCACAGCCATTAAAGACTTTTAATGTATCATAAATGGTATCAGCATACTGTAAAACAGTCCTATTACTTTCCCTCCACTGAAAACAGAATGCCAGACTCGCCACCTAAATAATGACCAAAAAGTTAATTAACTAATAGACTGGGCAAAAGCTACAGAACTGATATCTCATCATTTAAATGTGAATTAAAGCAAACTTTTCCCCTCATTATATACCCAATAAATGTTTAAAAGCCTCTATATTTCAAACAGTGGTTGTGTAAAGAAAGGCACCCACATACCAGCAAAAATATAAAAAACAGAAACCACACTGATGGTGCTCATCTGTAACCCCCTACGGCTGCAAAGCACATCCAGTAGCAGCATAAAATGGCCAGTCGCAATAAGACTGCAACATAAACAATGCTATGCAAGACCAATTCATTCTGCAGCAATGCGCATCTCTGATTTTGTTTAGAATGCGGTTTTCTAAAAATGCATGATGTCATGGGCTGCTAAACGATGTTGGCAGGAAATGCATTTTTCATTAAATTGTCACTTCTGTTGCATCAAACCCACCATATAGAACAATAGAAATCACATGAAGCAAAATTACTGTTTAGGCCTAGTGCCATTCAGATTTCCACTGAATACAGATACTTGTAAGAAACAAATTTTATTTAACAAATGTATTTCCAAAAAGATCAGTTGTGACATGCAGCTAAAGACAATGTAGCATTTAGTTTTTTAGGGTTATAAAACTTCATTTTCCAGCATTATTTTAGCCTAATTATTACTGTTTATGGAAACAAAACAAAAACAAAACCTGTATGAATTACAGATGCTTCTGGCTCTGTGACGCTAACATGAACTGAAAAATTGCTATTTTTAGTGAAACGATGCAGCGGCATTTTTCTAAAAAAAAAAAAACAATGGACATCAATATTAATGTGAACCAGACTATATCTGATCAGATATAACTGAATGACCGAAGAGCATGAATATATATTTTATTTTTCATCTTTTCGCTGTTGCACCTTAGACCACGATGGACCAACTTTTTAAAGACACTTAACATGGCAAAAACTGGAAATGATAAAAGTTTGATTTGATTTGATGTACAAATCCACACTGTGCATAAATCACAAAAAGACAAAGACACCAATGGTATGCAAGTGGAATCTATATTCTTAGTTATTTTACTGACGTAACAATGAGAAATATTTAGCTTATTTAAACACTTTTAAGATACAATGTGTACGTTGTGTTAGCAGAACAAGTAGAAGACAGCAGTAGTAGGAGACAAAATTACAGCTGTACAAAAAAGCACACCATATTCTAAAGTATGCAGTATAACAGTATTTTTAAAAAGAATCTTTTACAATATATTAAACAGGATAACGTGCATTATAGTGTAGGATAAAGTATCTTATAGCAACACACGCAAATAGCAAATACGAAGCAATATACCTGTGAAACAGCCTAATATGTGGCACTGTTCTCCTTTCACAACCAGCTCAGGCCAGTTATAGACTCACAGTTATTGCACAGCTAACCTGTTAGCTGTTATGAACCAAAGCTTTGCAGGTATAAATGTCGCCTTCTATGACCTCCTGTGGTTGGCACTGTTTTAGTTAAATATTTTGGAAATAGTCATATGGTTATTTTAGTGTACATTTTTTCAACAATACGTTAAACTTTAAAAGCAAAGTTGCAAAATCGATTTGAAAAACTTAAAATAGCTGTACCACAGAGTGCAACCATATGCCCTCCTTCAATTACTGTCCACAGTAGTAAATGGACTGATGGGCAGGAGTTGTCACACTGTGAAGCTCTAACTGCTGTTGATGTGGTTCTTGCAGAGGCTCTTGTTTTGTGTATTGCACTATTTGTTGTGTTTTTGATAAAACAGTTGTGCAAGCAATGCACCTGCAGAGGCTTTGCCACCTGTAAAGAGGCAAATATTATAGGCCAGTTCCATAGTTTTGGACAAACACGGGAGTTAGAATGAAAAAAGTACTTGTGACCATTGTGGGACAACTACACTGGTTCATTGGACAAGAGGAGTCACTGTTCCTGCTTTCTGTTTTCAGTGCTTTATTTGAAAATCATAGGGCAGGATGAACAGTGGTCAGAGGAGATCTGCATGTTCAGTGTCTGCTTCAAGGGAAAGGTTCTCACCCTGTGGACAAAGGGCTTAAATAGGGATGCCATGGCAACTATGCATTCGTTGACTGTAACCAGGCATATTTGTTATGGCTGGCATGGTGTCAAGGTGTTTTTGTAACTATGAATAAACTGTAATGAACTGTGAAAAACTTTGTGTTCCCCACGTGCCACAACCATTAAAATAGCACAGTCGTAAAGGACCGTGTTACTGACTGGATATAATGCTAACCAGGCAACGACTACCATTAACTGGGATTGAGAATTTTTTTGTTGAATGTTTGTTAGTCGAATGAGACAAAGTGGGCTCATTATCAATTTTACATGCAGCTACTCGTGTTATGTGGGTTGGCAAAAACAGCGGCGTTTCACTAAGCGACTATAATTCAAGAATCTTGTGTCTATCTGTTGGTGAAATGCATTGTTGTTTACGATTCCACATTACTTTAGAGAAAGCATCTGCTAAATGAATAAATGTTGTAAATATACTGTAAATGTCAGCAGCATGACGGCTCTACAGGAAATTTGACGGTATGATAAGTCTTCATGGAGAAAAATCAAATACTTCTCAAAAAAGGTTGCAACATCAAAAAATTTGTTACTCAAAGGTTAAAAAGTCAGTGTCCAACTGTACACTTTTCCGCTAGGAAGGGTTTAAAATTAAAACTTTTGTGCAGAGAACAGAGGAATGCAGCAGCGAATTGCACGTGTCACGCTCAGCCACTGTTTAATTGGAGTGTAGCGGCGAAGGCGCTGTGAGGGGGAGGCTGTCCAAGCTCCATTGTCGGATATCACAGTGACAGTGACAAAGGTGTCAACCTGGGACATGCGAGATGTGCGGTCCATGGTGACAAACGCTGCTCTGACACACAATAGGAACTAATCATCATGCCTTGAAAAGCAGGCCGGTGACACAGTGGACTCGGGTGTCACAGCTGTAAGTCACACCACGGGGTTGAAGGGAAGAGAAGGTGTAGCAACGTGGCATCTCTCACGATCCAATTTCCAGAAAAACTGACTCATTTGGCGGGAAGGGCCGGCTCTCGCAGGGTCGGCATGAGAGAGCGAGCAGAGAGAGTGCTGAGCCTCTGATGCATTTTTAAACACGGCCATTAATTATTGACGCCGGCCCCATACAAAAAGGTCCATTAATCCCAATGAGGTGCACGATATGCTGGACACCGACACTTTCTTTTGGGAACGTGTGACACGCAAGCTGGCAGCGGGGAGATGAGAAACATCCCGTCAGTCCCACTGTCCGTCTGTCTCCACAAACAGATGAGGCCTGAATTTAGGACATTTATGTTACTGTACATAAATAAAATACTAACTGAGAGAAAAGTTTCTGTGCTAAATGTCCACACACACTAACATGGACAAAATCTTCAACTTCTTGAAACATTATTTATAAATAGAATCAGGTTCAGACCTCAGTTTAGAGTAGGAGAAAAAAAACTCCAATTTTATCACTGCGCCACACAGTGATAAAGTAAATAATTCCTCAACTACTAATTTGTGAGAAAAATTGCTCCAAAATTGAATATGACTGCAATTTAAGAGGCACAGAGAAGCTCAAAGGATTCCAGCTCTACATTCTAACTAAAACAAAAATGAAACAAGGTACAGAATAACTATGGCAATTTAAAGATTATTTAAATTAAAAACTGTTTCTCAAATTGTGTTTACACAATTTTTGGCTGCACCACATTACTTTTATTCACATACCATTCGCATGCGTGTACTGTAGGCTTTCAAATACCGACGAACATGATTCGACGTAGTTTAACGTCAGGAAATAGCTCGACAAACAAAAACGCGAACTTCTGCTCATCCTGGGAGAAAGCTCAGCCATAAATCAAAGTTACCGAGTAAAACTCTTTACCAAACACAGCCCTGACTCAGCAGACACGCGGGCGCGAGACACGCACACGCTCAACCGACGCAGCTCGGCGGCGAGTCCAACAGCTTCACCGCCACAGAACGAAGCTGTAGGAAATCGTGAGAGGAAGTCTGGGACTGGGCACCATCATTTGAGTAAATGTTATCATTAATTCTGTCTGCATCGAAGATAATCCGTGTTATTTACACGAACAACTGCAACGTGTTTACAGACGCTCAATTAGGCCTAATAGTGATTTATACATCCGCAGCGGTGGGAACTACTCCTTTCCGTTTTATTTTAAGCACTGCGGTACACCGTGTGCGCGCGCGCGCGCGCACGCACGCACGCACGCGGTCGGGCCACTCGTACAGACATCAAACCTAGTGGGAAAAACTAAAAGTTAAAATGCAGAATTTAAATTTGTGCATTAGTACTGTAATTACTGTCCAAATTGATGTTCTAAAACAGTTGAATATCTTTTTTTTTGATAATTAAATGCATTCATAAATTTGACTTGGTCTTTGATATTTTAAGCAAAACTATTATTTCAATTTCAAAATGTTCCTTTATAATAGTAATACAAAACTGCAAACGCCAAGGCAGATAAAAACAAACCCATGCATTTTGTTCAGAAACATTCTAAATTATTTTAGTCAGTTGAAACGATCTGTTTAATTTTCAATTTTTTTGACCATGTTAAAGTACAAAAACTTAAAAGTCTTGCAGGATTTATGCAATTTAAATAAACATCTATTTGTGGTCTGTTTGCCCAAAACTGTACACAGGGGAAGTGTCCCAGTTTTGTCTTTTCAATGGTTTTTTTTCCCCCTTTCTCTATATTAGCTGCCAAATGTATTCCTTTCATTTGTTTCGGTCACACCTCACCTGTGACTGAAGTCTCTAAACCAAGGAGTGCTAAATACGACAAAACTCCATATCAGTTGTAAAAAAAAAGCTCCTTTGAAGTACAATTGTTTTCAAGTTTACCTTTTTCAAGCATGACACACTTTCCCATTTTTTGATAGTGAAACTATAAGTCACCTTGGACCAAGTCATTATGTCAATAACCGAAACAACAGCACCGATCGTAACTATCAGACACTCCGTGCTGCTGAGGGGCGAGTGCTGATCCGGTTCGCAAGCTGCTGTCTTATTAAGATTTATCAGCGGGTTTCGGGAAACCCAAGACCATAATCCATTGCAACCAGAGACACAAAGCGGGGCCTAAAGTGTTCCAGACATCAGCTGTGTGCATGTGGCGACGTTATAGTTTAATCACATTTGGGGAATTTCAACTGAGTCAGTCATTGAATGGGATCCCCCAAAGGTTTGGCAAAGACCCCACGTTGGTACAAATTTACAGTTCGGCTCCCTTTGACTGTACCATGTGGTGCACAGCCAAAGTAAACAGCCTACATATGTGTCAGTCTGAATGGGTCTAACACATTATCCTGCAAGAAAAACATGACTAATAATAATAAAAGTAATTCTGTAGCAAGCAGAATTGTGGACTCCACTGAACTCCCCTTTAACGTGGTAGGTACTTATCCAGAATTTTTGGTGGAAAAACATCCAGATGGATAAAGCTGAAAATTAGAGGCTAAATAAATCAAATGGGATAACCAGCATACATTTTGAGTGCACACTGAATATGGAGCGTTTGGAGAGCTTGAGAATCTTGAGCTTCATGGACTCAACATTCATGTTGGCACGTCAGGCACCAGGTCCTGTGTTATTCTTGTTATGCATTACCTTTGGGAACATCAGTTTTACTCATATTTAAATTCAAAATATGGAGAAATAATCTTCAAAACCCAAAAACCTAATGATGCTTGCTGTCTGACAGTCCTTGCAAACTGCTATAATGACAAAAAAAAGAATAATACAAAGCAATGCAAATGCAAATCCCTAAATTCTGCTAAAATGGGAGAACATTTAAGCAGATTTCTTATACCTTAAGACATCAAAAATATTCTCTGCATTTGTAAGTAGTAATTTGAATTGCAAAGTCCTACTCCTAGGAGGGCCAAACTGCACTATTCATCTTCTTTAGTTGATTTAGGATGCTGCTGCACAGATACTGACCCGACAGCAAGAAGATAACAATACAACACATCAGAAAACATGTCCCTTCACCGATTTCCTATCCTGGCTGCAGAATGCAGTTGGTCTCATAGTAAATAAAATATCTCGAGGTGGTAAAGGGTTTAAATACAGCTTCCCAAAAAGTAAAACGGCTTCCTAACCAAACTAAAGGATGATCCTTCAGTCTCTGCCTTAAAAGCCCATCTGTAGACCCATTACTTTAGTCTGGCACATGCTGGAAAGCTGCTTGCCTGACAGTTTAAATGTTAATCTTAACTTAAATGGTATTACAACCGCTATTCACTGAGTTCCTGTGGTATTACACAGAAATCTCTGCCACTGTACATCCTGCTGCCATGCTGCCACACCTACTGATCAACGACCTCACTAACAGCATCATCACAGCGTTACCGCTGATGCTGTCATCGTGACTCCTAACTAAGGATCACTGTGATTGTAGTCTCATTAACTTTATCAATATCGTGTAGACTTACTTACAACTAAGTAAACCTCTCTATAGATGTCTGACACATTATCACTCTTCATCTGGTAACATATCAGTAGATATAGCTGCACTGCCTGGGGGGGACCATGGTGGTGTTGGACCCCAGAGATATTTTCTCCCTGTATTATGGTCTCTGTCTACTTTTTGTTTTTCTCTCCTCCACCGTCCAGTGGTTTACAATTACTGTGTCTAGCATTACCTGTCCAAGCATGATTTTTCCTTTCGTCACTGTTTTTAAAAATGTGTGTGGCAAGCTGTGGCAAACTGTGCAAACTTCTATACTACTACTAGTACTTGGATTATTATTATTTTATTACTACTATTACCACCTCTTAATTAGCTGATATCTTTATCCAAGCATTACTTTTGTATACTGAGCTACTCACAATTGCATTAATATATACGGCCAGATAATTCATACTGGAAGTATCCTGAACAGACACTCAAATGCAGGTCTTTTGACTGCCAGGCAACAGCTCTAGCCACTTTGATATAAAACCATATTTACTGGATAAGAAAAAAAGCAAGGTAATACAGTAACAATAATCATGTACCTCATAAATGTTTTTTATAATCACATAATTAAAATAAATAAAATTTGCATAACCTCAGCATCATGATCAAATTTAAATTTGAGTAGTATTAATATAGCAAAAACTGAAATATCATAAGGATTTTATACAGGGGAACTCCAAGTTAGGTGTCTTCTCATCCAAACAATTTTGAGCTGATCACGACTGACAGAGAATTCTGGGATTCAGGAGGATTGTAACCAACCATTGCGGTCTCACCCACTAAACCACACCATTCCACCTTAGTCACAGTGAATTGCAGCTACCGAAAAGGGTATAGAGTCTCATTCACTGCTCACTTAGTCGCTAAAATCAGCACAGTGTCCTGCAGCCACTACAGCACCAGCCCAGACCCATTTCCCTTGAGGTAAGAAGCTTTGGAATACTATATAAAGCAGGTCTACTCAGTCCATCTCGCCCATTCACACTACATGGCACGCTGAACTAAAGGTAGTCTTTACAAGGCGAAACAAAGATCGGATGAGTTTGGAGAAACAGGAGATCTGGAACGTGCCCAGCGTGTAGCGTGTTTGGTGTGGAAGCGGTCAGACTGCAGGCTCCAGCCCGAGCCCGAAAGCTTGGAAAGAAGGATAGCTGGAGTTCACACAGGCTCTTCACTGCATCCCCAGCAGGGTTTTTCCACCCACAATGCCAGACCGAAGGGCAAGAAAACATAGAGCATGAGGCAATATGCACTGATGGCGTGGGATGGAGGGGTATGACGCACAGCGGATCAGATGGGCCGGGCCGAACCCAGCCTGCGTCAACTGTAAAACCGGGGCCTGCGGTGCACCAACACACCCCCTTTTCTTCAGCCCCCCATGCCAAAAAACAGAGGAGGTGCATCCAAACCCTCCCCTCCCCCATCCAAGCACAGAGAAAGGAGGTGTGACACTCTTACTGGAAATGAGGTATGAAAGTATTGATGGACTGCCTGTCGGTTTCAGGTTCTCAGTCTTGGCCCCACAACAGGCAGCTATATTGCCAGGGGGCAAAGTCTTGCTAGTGTGGATTGGTCAAGAAGTGCCTTCTCCTTTGCCAGCATGTGCTGTTCGTTGAGTCTGCCCAACACTGACCTCCACAGTGAAACAGTACCAAATACAAATCCCCTTGAACGTAGAGCATACTGTGGCCTTACTCTCAGCACCACCTAATGGAGCATATGAACATCGCACAACGAACACAATCTGTCACACTGCCAACAAGTGAAAACTGTACCAAAATGCAAATCGTTCAACAGTTTTATTCTAAATTTAACGTCCCCTTGGTGAAAATCCAGAAATTAGAGAAAATACAACTGGATTTCAACAAAAACAAGGACTGATGTTTATCAACAATGACATTAGCCTTTTACAACACACAGAACAAATGAGGCGTGGATCATCACTTTACGAAGGGTTTATATGATGTGATAAAATTTCTTGCTATTTCAGCTGATGGTCTTCCTGAGAAGGGACACACATACACATCTGTGCCCATGTAATGTAGCATGGTGTGTCTCAGACATCAAATGGAACTACAGTACAGAAAGGGACTACGTGGGGCTACCCCTTTGTTATACAACCGGTTGTGTCCATGTGGTCACAAAGAGGCAAAGTTTTGTAATGTGTGGCATCATACCTGGTATATCCTAAAAGGGACATAGCGAAAACCACCTTCCTCTGTCGGGTACTCCATCAGCTTCCTATTCATGGCCCAGAATTGGTCAAACTTATCTGAGGAGGCAAACAAATAAAAACATTGGCATCATGTAACACGCCCCCCCCCCCCCCCCCCCCCCCCCCCCCCCCCCCCCCCCCCCCCCCCCCCCCCCCCCCCCCCCCCCCCCCCCCCCCCCCCCNACATTTTAACCCCCCCCCCCCCCCCCCCCCCCGGTTTACTTTCATTTTCTTATCCAAAGAGTTTCTTTTAAATTTAAAGGTACATTGTATAATCATGCACACAAGACCTTTATACAATTTGTGTTGTAGGAACTATGCAAATTAAATATGTAATTTACACATCAAAAATCAATCTTTTATATGATAGTCAGCAAACTCAGTATGTCCTCTGTGTTACCTATTACACCTGTATCATGTTCAGTGCATGAAAACATCCAAATTGATTTCAACTGCATTGTTGTAAAAACTGCCAGAGAGAAAACAAAATTGTACAATCATCTCTTCCAACTTGCTTTACCAGAATGTAGAAAATGTCTTGAATGCACATTGCTCAAGAAGACACTATGATACGCAACATCAGAATTAGTTTTGCTGATGAAACAATTTGTCTTTAACTGGGGAGGATGTTGTGCTTTCAAAATGTGAGCCATGTGAGTGCAAGACAGGATGAGTGACTCTCCCCTGGTTGAACACTGACAAGTGGGCTACTTGGTGATAAGAAACCAAGGCAGACTACAGACCACCAGTTCTCCAGTACCTGCTGTTTGAGTCTATCAGCCCTTAGCCAGGGGTTATCATACCAGCGAGGCACATAACAGAGAAACCAAATGAATTAGACAAATAATCCAAGAGAATTTGCTCAGCTTTGCTCAGCTAAAGGAACATTTCTTAGTACATGCCTTTCTTCATCATAAAATCGGCACCCTTGATCTGTATTAGTGCCAACACAGAAGCACATGCCAGGCACACCCTCAATGTTACTGACAAGCTTACAGTTGTAGTGAAAAGGTTACCTTCAGGCTAGTTTTATTTCATAAAGAAGGCTTGATCCAACAGGGGTGTCAACAAAGGAATGAAAACCCCCTCTTTCAAGCATCTGACCATGTTTGAGGACACTGCGAGGTGGACAGCGTCTAGGCAAAGTTCTCTACTGGGCTGTCTTTTAGTCTCATGTACGAGGTTTCATAACTGCAGGTGCACCATCTGGGGACCAGGGCCCTGGCCCATCTAACTTTCACAGCTCCCACTTTGACATAATTTTAGTATTTGAAAGTTTTCTGTATGAAGCTCCTCACAGAGTCCACCGTCTCTCTTTTCTCTTTTCTCAGTTTCTAAAAAACAAGCCAAATTAGCGGGTGGAACAAACACAGCTGATCTTCCCATGCAGCTGGCTGATCTCCATCACCACACAGTCTGGTCCTGTATGACAGTGAGGCAGGAGAGAAGGAACACCTGCACACCCTCAGAGTGACTGCAGAGCAACACTATGGGATCCAGCCCAGAACATTTATTTGTGCTTGGATAAGTTACTGAACTTTTATCCATGAAAACCGATCTAGAACTTTCCCTGAGCACAAGGACTATGTTTGGATCTACAGAAACTTGAGCCTCAAAAGAGTAGCTTGCTGTACCTGATCCATGAACTGCAGCACTATAATAATAAAGTCTGTCTTTTGAAAACTACAAAGCAACCCATTAGAAACAGAACAATCCAAATAAAACTAATTCAATTTCTGAAAAAAAAAATTGACGGTAGAACAATACATTGTTCTAATTCCAGACCCATTTAGCTATGACTACAAAACCTGTGACTATTTTGTGACGATACAAAACAATAATAAAGATCATGTCTGAAAATTCGCCAGTTCCAGCTGTGGTGGTATTTTCTGCCTGGCTGGTAATCTGGAATTAATTACACTGTTACGGAAAAGCAGCGTCACACAGTGCGTTCCTCGCAGCCACAAACAACCTTCACTTCATACCCCAGGTCTTTCTCAGCAACCTGTCTCAGCAGTGTGGCATGCTGTAACATAAAAAAACCCTGGAACTCAGATGCACAGTGTGCCATTTGCGTGATGGAAAAAGAACTGCATAACTGGAAGCCCCCCATTTTCACCTAAACACAACTGTGGTATTACTCAAAAACCTAACCGTATAGCCCCAAATATCTTCCGTACAAATCAGTCATACAGTCCCACTTTCCACAGATTACTGAAACTGATCCTCCTGAAAACAGCACCACAATCCTGATATTAAAAGGACTGGATGGCATCTTACGTATGACAAACTCAAACCTTAAACTCCTATTAATTTTCAGTAGGATTCAAGAATACCAAATAGATTATAAACCACTGATGAGTGCCATAAAATAAAAAATGGCTCAGTTTGCAAGTATTTTACTCTGAGTAACAGCATCAGCAGAACAATGCATGTCGATTCGAGAAAAGTCTTAAAATTCATCTCTTTCAGACTCCGTTCCTTCCTGAGGTCATTTTCAAGTTAGTTCCTCACCACTTGCTACTTTTTATTGACCCATTTTCCTATTTCTGTCATTTCTACAGGCAGCTCCTGGAATATGTTCCCTACGACAACAGTTGTATCAGTCATATAAGCTGTGCTCCAATAATTGTGTGTGTTTCCAAGGAATCGGTTTGTTGTTGATGCAGTGTTGTTTATTCTGAGTTATGTGTTACTTCTGCCAAAATACACTAATAAAAAGTGTGGCACAGCTGTGCCGGAATAGCGAGCTGATCAGTGCCGTCCAAAATCCCCCTCTCTGTACTAAACACAGCTCATCGCAGCACAAACCATTCTGTAGGCCCATCCACAGCTGCTTGTGGTCCTTCTTCTGCATCTCATTTACAACGGCGCCCTTGTGCTTAAGAGCATCTGCCTCTTTGATGCTGGACATGAAGTGGGCCTCAATCACTGAGTTGGAGGGGCAATGCAGCAGGTCTTGCTGGGGGAAGTTCTGCAGTGAGAAGATAAGCAGACACTGACAAGTGGGGAGGAAGACATTTCCTTATATCTGAAACTAAAACAATTTTATTTCAACCTGGTTCCATTCAACTTTGCTGTCATGATCCAAGTATAAAGAAATTATAAGAAATCATTAAGAACGAAAAGCACATTATTCCACTTGGTTTCACTGCACATTTCCAAGTTTTTAATAACAGGCAAACCATTCTCTCCAAAATTATTTGAAATTATTAAGAAATTATTTCTTAATGCATGATTACAAAGTCACTAAAGTTCATATCACCACCACGACTAAATGTATTTTAAAAAAGCAGTGAGCAAAAGAGAAGCAAGGAACTTGGGGGGAGACAATACCTTAAAGTGAACAGTGATACTCCAGGGCAGTGCAGTGTTGGATGCATAAAGGTCAAAAAGCAGGCCAATTGGGTAATGCCTTTAAAAAAAATATTAGTGTTAATATTACATCAAAGCTGCAGAAATGCAAGGGACCCAATTTTAAAAAAAAAACAACAAAATTTTAATGACTTTAAATTTGTTTGTGCTTCGCAGTGTTTGATCCCTAATAGTCACAAAATGCGAGTTTCTTTTGCAGCTGGTCGCCACCTCGTGGACTCCATTTCAATTATTTTTCCGCCGATAGGTGGCAGCATTCATCACAAACAGGCACTTCCGAAAAAAAGTCAAAGTATCACAAAAAAATCTGAAAATACACCTTGGGTACGATATTTAAAAAAAAACTTTTCACACAGTAAACACAGATTAGATTTACTGTAAGTTTTTCTTAGCTTTTAAAATAATGGAGCAGAAATTCAGGTCAGGCATACAACCGCAGGTGTAAAACGTTCTACTTTTAGTAGTGTAGGAAGTGCATTCTGCTACCACATAAATTAAGAGAACAGTGACTGCAAATAGTCACCATCAAACATAATATGCAAAAATACTGGTCAGTTCAACTGTATTTATGGCCCACCTCTGGCAACATTTACTCTCAATGACACGTACCATTTTAAAGGCGTTCCTTCGTACTCAAACCATATCTCCTCCACGTCATCGGGCTTCATGACCTTCAGAAAGTGCTTCTTCACTTTGTCTGTGACCAGGGTCAAGTAGCTAACTCTTGGCAGGAGAAGCTGCAATGGAAGTTAAGACTGAATGTAGAGGAAGAAGGTTTTCAATGAACATCCATCTGTTGGTCTTACAGCAGAGTCTAAATATAAATATAAATACTGTAACAGTGCTGTCAGTATTTTAAACAGTTATCTGCATATCTGTTGTATAGTTCTACAGTTCTGTATTCATAAGGACATGTTGTCATTGGTTGTTTTGGGTTATTATGCATGGTTCTGGGAATGGAGTAAAGGGTTGCCTATAGGGGGTTGAAGTGTCTTCCCTGTGGGCATTCCAGATCCTATAACATGTGTGTGTTTGGTGCTGCTGTATTGTCTTTAAAACTTCGATCAGTGTGTACTGTGAATAAACAGCAATTTTTTAAATTCCTGGCTTCCAAGCGCCTTCCTGCAATAGCACCATTGGGGACGCTACAATGCACTGTCATCACTAACACTAGGGCTCCTTAACTGTGTCCCACTGAGATAGAGTAATTCGACAGTTGCAGCCAAAAAACGGAATGCTGTGAGCAAAATGTTGTTACTATTGACTGAATCAGCATATAATGAGTTTGTCAGTTTATTAGGCACACCTCTCACCTTCATGCTAATTGTGCGAATCATGTCAGGGGACTGTGATTTGTTGTTTAAATCAGGCAGACCAGCATTTCTAGTGACAATCAGTGCTAAAATGGACACTGGAAAGGGCAAACTAGTGACCTTATTGACTCTGAATGTGGTTGGCACTGGGCATGCCCATTCGAGCATCTCCTGAATGGCTATCGTCCTGGAATTTTCACACACAACCGTTTCAAGGATTTACCAAAAATTTTGCAAAAAGCAAAAGGCTACCTCTGGATTCTGTGGATGAAAACAGCTTATAGATCAAAGGGGTCAAAGAAGAATGGTGAGGGTTGTGCAACCAAACTGAGAAATCACATCCAAATTCAACACTGGTTTACAGAACACACTATTATCACCAAAGAACAAGAAAGTGCATCTCCAGTGGGCATAGCAGTAAAAGTGGACTGCTGAGAAGTGGAAAAAAGTTGCCTGGTTTGATGAATTACAACATTCCTGTACAATAAATCCAGCATCTTGTAGAATCCATGCCCAGATAAATTTATGCTGTCCTGAAGGCCAAAGAAGGTGCAACAAGCACCTTCAGGTGTACCTAATAAACAGGCAACTCAGTGTTCATCTCTCCAGGAGTAGAGGGTTTGCTACAAAGTATTTTACAGTCCTGCTTGAATGGTGCCTTGATCTGGGAAATTTGTGAGCCTATAAAAACACCAGGACTGGACCATCAACCTGGGTAGATATGAAAGCAGATTTTTTTCCCCCAATTTGTGTGTTTCAATGGATAACTTGAACACAAACTTCAACAAACTCTCAAAAACAACCTGCCTAAAAAGATTGTGTGACCCATCAACAGAAGCGGCCACCTGAGGTCTTTGCTCTTCCACCCAATCTTTTGTAACCTACGCATTAGAAACCCATAAAGGTACTAGTATGGAACCTGCAAAGCAAGTGTGTAACAGTCTCTCTCTACTTGTACTTACGTAGAAGGGCTCTGCTTCCCGCTCGGTTATCTCATCCTGGTAGAGAGTAAAGCAGGCGGGTATCCGACCAAACCACACATCCCGCAGCACGTCCTTGTCATCTGCCATGGCCTGCTGGCTGGAGGAGGCACATACAGGGTGTCCACACGATACACCTGGAAAGCAATTATATTTATTTAGCAGACACTCTTCTCCTAATAATGATTATTACTTAACCGTCACCTTTGACTGATGGCAACAATTACTTACAAAGCTAGACACACTGCACTATACTACCTACAATCATTCTCCTACCTACACATCACAGCAACGTAACCCTCACTCATTCACACAAACACAAAATGGGCAGTTCAGAGTTATCAACTGACAAGAAACAAGTGTGTACTGACTATGCGAGAACACCAGAGCCCCAGAAGAGAGCCGCACAAACATATGGACAACATGGAATCTCCACACAGACAGAGCTGGATTCACATGCCACCTGCAGCTCAGATGCTGTGAGGTGCCAGCACCTTCTGTGCTGTCACAACTGCAGAAACATTTCAGATTTATTTAATTTATCTTCGTTTCTCTACAAACCATGCGAATGGAACTAATGTAACCTATGAGCTTATCAAGTAAACAAAAATCTGTCCAGTTAACCACAAACTGACCCCACTTTGGGAAACCTTGATATTTGACTCCTGACACCAGAAACTCCTGACAGCTATTTGTTAAATCGCATTGGTGCTTGTAAGATCAACATCTCCACAATGCTGGACCACAACACACAATGAGAGATTTTACTCAAAATAGGACATGTAAACCTTCTTACACCTGTAGTTATGGTCTGTTATTAACAAGGGGACGCCCTTTAACACCCGTGAGAACGCGATCTGTGCCGTCCTCTGCTCGGTATTATATTACTTTAATGAAGATATGCTGAGTTAGCCGTATTTACAAAGTTCACTTTCATACCTCCCATAGGACATCATCAAGTGAGACTGTAGGGCCCTCAAAAATGACCGCTTCTCATCATATCTACCTGGACACGAAGGAGAACAAGGCACCTACTTGGAGAAGAGCTGAGTGCGAACAGGTGGAGCTGTGCTGCGCAGGAATGGGCCACACTGTTGTCATCCGCCTGCTCTCTGGACTCACCGCTCACGGCGGAAACGAGGCACGACAAGGGGGTAACAAGAGGAGCATTTCCGGCCCAGGCCACGCGTGCGCATATGTAACACTGCCCCCTACTTACTGTCCGTCACATTGCTTGTAATTTTTGCTCGATGTCTAATTCTTTGATCAGGTTATTGTTGCTGAGCTAACAATTTATTGATTTGTTTGCGGGTGTATTTGTAGTAATGTGTTACGTGACATTATAAAAGAGGTGGGAAAAAAAGCATCTTTCCCTGACCGGGAATCGAACCCGGGCCGCGGCGGTGAGAGCGCCGAATCCTAACCACTAGACCACCAGGGAAGTTACTGGCTGGATTTGGCTACCTGCTTTTAGAGTTCATTTTTCAGCATATTGTAAAGATTCTAAGTAATTTGTAGAGGAGATTAAATAGAACTATCATTTCTATGTTTCCTCAGAGATCTAATAAAGGTGGTGCTCTGATTAATGAATTAAAAAGAAAATGACTGAATACTACATATACAGGAAGGAAAGGTGTGGGCCTATTGAAGAAGACCGTGGGTGCGGGGGGGGTTGGGGAAAACTTTTTTTAGGGGCTGAAAAAGTTGGGGATCTTCTGCCATCAAATGGTGGAAGTTACTGAGGCTGGGGTGAGGGCATCTAGATTGCTGAAGATCAGGAGAGGTGAGTCACAGGATGAGAGGAGCTCAGCCTGGACTCAGGCCGGGGCCCGATCACCCCATGGCTGGGTCACCTGGGTGAAGGTGTCCAGGTTACACTATTGATGATCAGTCCAGGTAATGTGCGACATAATAGAAACATTCTGCAGTTCGTGTCACCGGTGCTGAGTTCTTTCACATAAAGTTTGTTGTACATGGAATTGGTTGGTGATATAAAATTAGACAGCAAAGTTTATTAATATAAGGTAGTAGTAAAACTTTTTTTATACATATATTACATGCAGTGCCTTTTTACACAATGTACCAGAAAAGGATTTTCTTTATTTCTTGTTTTTCACCACTAGATGAAGACATTTCCTCCAAGTAGTCTACTTCCCTCCCACAGTCCAAAGGGTATTTCAGGTGGATTGGTGACTACGTTGTGGGAGTGATTTTTTTCTTACTGTGTGAGTGAAAGTTTGTGTGACATCTCTTCCATTGTGTCCCCTGTCTTCACCCTATGCTTCCAGGATAAGATCCAGACCACTTCAACCCTTGACTGGATATGTTATTATTTATAATGAATGGACGGATGAGCACATATTACATGAATATGATACTGATATTTAATTTCTGCAGAACCAACCAAATTTGCTTGTGATATAACACAGGTGCTCTCATAAGTGACCCTGATATACTAACAACTCATTTATACCATACAGTTATATAGCATGTTTGGCAGATGTTCTTTTCCTTAGCAAATTTGAGAATCAAGCAGAAAAATCTTGCAATCTTGAATTGAACTGATATTTACTTATGTGCAGTGCCAAACAGTTATTTCCAAGTTGTGATTTTTTGGAGCGTACAGAAGCCTATGTCACTCCACCTCAGGTTAAAATGCAGAGGAAAACTACATGTTTTGCATGTAATATTGCTGTAATGAACTGATGTCCCAACTGTGGAGTACCCTGTTGTGTCTGATGTACTCTGTGCCACTGGGAAAGGCTCTTGACCGTGACCCTGACCCTGCCTAGTAATAATACTAATAAAGAATAATAAACATGTAACATCTTATGAAGTTTCTTGAAGGTCCCTTTTGAACAACCCTGTGACAGTCTGACAAGGCATCCAGGGGGTAGTTTCATTGCTGCATGCCCAGTGATTCCGGGATGGGCTCCAGACCACTGTAACCCTTTATATATAAGTATGAGATTTTTATAATTATTTTATTTGAAAATGTCTTATGTACAATATAAATGCAATTCTCAGTTTTTTTTTTCTAAAATATGTTAGGGATGAATTATACTTTGAAAGAATATTTTGAAAGTGTATATATAGTATGCTATTAATATTTAAGGACATTTTAAGTGCAGCAGTCATAATACAATTTTTGTCATTCCCAAAATTGGATATGACTGAAAAATCTACTGGAAAATCTATACTATGCATTTTATAATCCAGACATACACTACAGAGTTTTATGATACTCCTTTTCATTCAAAATATCTTGTCATTTTTAAGTTTGACCAAAGTTTAAATTAACTTCATTTATAATTTGAACTGAGGGGGCAGTGGAATATTTTATTTTGTTGTGACATTTTTAATATGCATTCAATCTGTGCTTGTAAATGATTTACATTTCTATGCCACCTTCAGAGACTGAAGCAGCATCTGTTCACAAAATGGTTTTAAAAGTGTTATGGTTAAGCTTTTGCTCTGGGTGTAACTTTGAGCATCTATACCATCTTCCACAACTGCTGGGTCAAGCTTCTCCTGGATGGGAGGGATGTTTCTCAGCAAGACATAGCGGGTGTCTTTGAATGTGGTGAAGATGCTACATCAATAAACTTGAAGTTTTGATCTCTGGCTCTGTGTGTCTCATCTACACACAGCTTACTTTTGTGGGTGCACCTCTTGTGATTTTGTTAGATGTCTTTTCGTCTTTTCATTGTTCAATTGCTTTTCTTTCTTTCAACAATTCCATCATCTACCATTTTATGTAGTTCCTGATTAACAGTTTCTATCAATAAGGAACTTGCTTCAGAGTTTGAACTACTGGTGGAACTTTTTCATTTGCGGTAACATTGTGACTGTAACCTTTGATCTGTTCTTGAACTTTAAAAAATGACTCATATTCCTGTGCTAACAGGTCAAACCTTCCTGTAGAATGATCAACCTTCCTGACAGTGTCTGCTAAATTCCGAATCTTTAGGTCAAAACATGCTTTTCTTTCCATCAGTGCTTTAACTTTTCCCTCAGTTATACAGACATTGTCCCCTATTACATTTCCTGGCCATTTCAGCTCTGCCCTCGAAGCAGCCAACACACTGGAGTGGAACAGTTTGTGCACAGGCCTAGAATTTCTTATTAGTCTGCTTAAGTTTAGTTCCTTGTGGAAACACTTTCTTACACGGTTCTACTGCAGAAAAGTTTCTTTTTCCACTTCTTGTGTCAATCATCATTTTCACAGCCATTGGCCATTTATTTGAATAATTTCTTTACCTTCTGGGTCAACTGAACCAACAAATTAATATGAGTCTGAAGAAGGTTCTGGAACAGCTCTCTGTTGTTTTTAAACTTTGTCCTTTTGTATTTTGTATGAAATTTCATTTCTTTTCAGGAACGATTGTCCTTTCTTCACACTCGTGTATGAAGGCCTGCCTTCCTGCAAAGGAGGCATTTTGCTGCTCGTGCTCCAGATTCATCTGCTTTGTGAAGTTGTTGATCTACACCTGTAACCTGTCGCTACTCTTCTTCTTTGTCGGTAGCTTGACTGGATCTTGCTACTCTGCTTTTCTGTTTGGAAACTGAGTACATGACACCATCAGTGTTTCTTGTGCCGCAGACATGGCTGACTTAACAGCAAGAGAACTGAAGTCCACAGGGTTCTGCTGACTTAGAGTCCGTCACAGCACTCATCGCTCATCCCCATAAATGCTGCGTATGTTAATGCAGATATTTTCTTATTTGTCTTTTTACTGTTTTATTAACTACACAAATCCAAACATTAACATGGTCTTCCCTCCCTTCTGGTTTCTCTGTTCTGTCCTCTTGCGATATCTCTTCACTCCATTACAAAAGATAACATCTACCAAGTACTTTGGGCGAATGATTATTGATAATGGTAGGATGAATAGATGGATGAATAAACTGGTTCTTCAACTTACACACAGCTAAGAACCCTAGACCCTGACTAAGTCACGTTTATCCCTCTAATTTGCAATCAGTGAAGCTTATAATATAAGATTGATTATACTAATATATTAATTTCTGCAGTGGTTTTGCATACTGTAGAGACCCTCCCCCAGGTGATCCAGTCAGGGATTATCAGACCCCAGTCCTGCATTCAAGTCCCTTAAACCATTAGCCCACCTTACTTGAGCTACAGCCAACTTGATGTGTTTTCTGCAGCCTCTGTAGCAGCTTTGACCACTTTCCTCCTCTGCCTGTACCTATTCTACTGTACAATGACCCACAAAGCCCTGCAGCTTCTTCTTCCTCTCATTGGCCTCTGCCATCAGTTCTTCCAAACAAACTGCAAGTTCCAACAAGCTGGCATGTCTGAAAGCTTCAAGAAAGCAGGACAATATCCAGCAGGTCTTCCTATGTGCTGCTGTGTGCTATCCCTCCACTGACAGTGTCCCAGAGGCCTCTCAGAAGGCTGTGGACTCAATGTTGTTTGGAATGCAAGGTTTCCTTTGGTATCTGGATGATGCCGCAGTATTTGTGGAGAATGAAAACCACCTAGAACAGAGACTCAGGCAAGGGTTCCAAAGATTCCTGATCGTGTTGCAGAAGATAGCCTCTACTCCTATTCTGTGAGCGCATTGTAGAGACTTGTCTAATAAACACAAGTCACTTTTTTGCATTATATTCAGAAGATCTATTTATTCATTATCATTAACTGTTTGTCAAATGTAGGGTAGCGGTCATCTGGACCCTATTCTGGAAGCATAGGACACAATGTAGGTACACCCTGGATGGGAGGTATAGATCAAAGCAGGGTATTAACTTGTAAAACACGTCTTTACCAATTAACCTGAAACAAATGTCTCTGGACTGTGGTAAACAGGAGCACATTTCGGAATCCCACATCAATGTGAGCAGATGCAAACATTAAACAGTCCGAGCTGGATATAAACTCTCACCTGAATGCTGAGGGAAGGTGCTTATGAGGCAAGAGTCCTCTGCAACACAGCAAAAAAAGAGAGATAGATTTATAAAGATAATTTAATTACAAACCTGAAAATATTTTTATTTTCAAAGATTCACTAAACTGTTTGCAACGTAATGAGTCAATGCATTCTTAGAGAAAGTGACGACAAAACGGACCAGATGAACTTTGTTCAAGGTTTCACGTCAGTGACACACTACTAGCATGCAGCAGGTTCTGGAGACTCAAAGTTCTACCTACTCCAGTGAAGCATTTGCTTTTAATGTGGGTCACAGAACATGCAGTGTGTTGACCTGGAACTAATGTACCTTTTTCTCTTAGTAGACATTTTTAGTGGACGCCTTTTCTCTTAGTGGATGCTTTTATAGAAAGCACTAGAAACACTTCAGTTAGGCAATAGCAGAGTCTTAGAAATAATGGTGTGATAGGAACATTTTTCTTTTCCCATACTTCTCCTGCCCCTGAGAGTTTGAGAGGTGTGAAAGAAAATACATTTAGCTAAACCAGTTTTAAGAAATCAGTTGTACAATCAATCATTACTACAAAGCAGTTGAAAGCGACAAAAATCCGGAGTTAAGCTTTAATTAATATGATTTATGCGTATTTTTGTCTGGTTTTAGATTATGAAATAGGAAATGTTTCAATATGTATTGTTTATTTTAGTTTTTTAAAATGTTCTTCACGGGCCACTTTTTGTTTTTCTAAATTCAGGTGGAGAGTTTGAAATATTTGCAGTCTTTTACTAACCAGCCGAACGGTACGTTTGATGGACATCAATGCGAGCATTTTGTGTAATTTTGCATTACAGAAGATAGTTGGGCCTGAAAGTTGCATTATTTGTGATATACTAGTGAGTTCAGGTCGCGTCACTGATCGATTATTATTTCACGCACTCATGAGAAGAGGCCTCAATCGATATTATTTACTGTACTTGCTTGCAAGTTCACCTCTTACCTTTTTACTTATTGCAAAATGCAGTATTTTCTCATTTTGCTCTTATTTGATACTTTTATTACACCCTATTTAGGTGAGTTTATAAAGACACATCTGCCAAATTAAGAGATGTAAATAGTACATAAATACAGAACACAGAAAGGCAAATGGGAGTAAACAACAATTTAGGAGGCAAACTGCACTGGTCATGTGTGTTTTTAATGAAATTGCTAACAGAAATAACCACCGACTCAAACTATTGTAGTAATCGTGTCTTAGTTCACCTTATTTCATTGCTTAAAAAACAAGTGAATTTTTGGACTCTGAATTTTTGGATCCAATACGAGTATTTACTATGCAAATAAAAGGGAACTGGGTGATTTAATTTATAAACTTTGGCCTTATTATCATCATAAATCAAGTGATAAGTGTCCTCTTATTTTTAATTTAGCACACATGCAACTTATCATGGAACTTTTTTCAGTATAGAGCATGATGTGATGAGAAGTCATTGAGGCATCAAAAGGCGGGAGTAAAAGAGAACAGTGGGTGATCTACAAAGTCACATGATGATATTTTCCTCTGACTCAATTTGTACAGGACTTTATTTGCCTAAGTATTTTTTAGTTGCAAGCCCACTTCCTTAACTCTTATATTGCTATTGTAGAGCTTTAATTATTTAATCTGTTTTGTGTATTAAAGTGTAATTTAGTGCAATTCTGTTTAGTATAATGGATATGTCATAAAGTCAGCAGGTGAATGCAATGTGTACTATTTTGTTATTTTTGCCTTTTATTGTGTATTTTAAGTGTAATGAAGTGAGCGTATTCACTGTAAATATCCTAAAATCACCCAAACTCATTCAAATCTAAAACCTTGCTCCACCTCAGTGACCCCGTACTGGGCATGAAGGTGTGGATCCCAAAGCTGAAAATCTCTGAAACCTGAGGCGAAAGGGCCGAGAAACACACTCGTGTAATCCTAGGACTAACGCATTCTAGTCCAAACGTAGAGGAAAACAAATCATGCTTTGGTTGTTCCTTGATGAATTAAATCTGTTTCGTAACAGACTGGGTTCAAAAGAGTCCATAGACCCTACTTTTTTCCCATTGCACAGCCTGGCATCTATTTTCAGGTGTGATCGACTGCCAGCAAGCAACAGTTAGGTGTGGAAATGGTGGCCTTAATACCCAAATATGCACAACTAAGTTTTAAACCTTTCTGCTTTCTATTGAAATGTTTCATTTAACCCTTGGGTTGTGTTCTGGGAACATTTGACTTATTTATAGTTTTAGTATATTATAAACATGGCTTCATTCATCTAATTGCCATGGAGATTCATGACCCCCCCTCCATGCTAGTCATCTGAAAACATAAAATGAATGATTACCAGTTTTATTGTCTTTTATGTATTATATCCTTATGTTGTGCATCTGTGGTGTGTCCAGTGAGATCTGACCAGCTGTAGGAAATGAAGAGGTGAGTCTATAATAAACAGCAAAACAAATTCAGAACTTGGGAGTTTATTCACGCACGAATTGTATCACTTCAGGTAAATGAGGACTATAGACTATTAATTCTAAAAAGAAGTGCAGAACTTGTAAAAACAGGTAGGAAAGAAGTTGGTTGCAAAATATAGCGTAACCACTATGATACTCTATGCTTTATAATAGCGTTATAAACTATTATAATGGGCTGCCTAATTTTGTATGGGAACAGCAAAAAAACAGCATTTAGGAACGACTGTTTTTAGTTTTTGCCTATGAAGTTCCTGACACGATACAGTTCCTGTTAACAGATTCTAAACCGTTTTTTTTTTTACCAGGGAGTTGCTTTGTTTTCTTTAATGAAATCTTTGAGGGATCAGCAGTGGTGTCATCATTACATGAGTTATTCAAGATTATTAAGACTACTGTTTCAAGGACTTTGGAACAGTTTTTCCGTCTCCTCTACAAGTATAACTATCTGATATTCCCACAAAGGAATGAATGTTTTGGGTGTTATTTTTTAGTCTGTAAGATAGGGTGGAGTTATGCCGCTTGTTACCCAGAAAACCCAGAAAAAGAAAGAACCAGGGTTTTTAACTTGACTTGGACTTCCAATATGAGGACCAGTGAGATGAGACATGGTAAATATGAGTCATGTATTGATGTTCTGGATTCGTCAGAGTAGTTGGAGGGTAGCAGCTAGTAGAATACTAATCTAGTTGCAGTAGTCCAGAAAATTCATTCGGATGCCCTGAACTAGCAAAGTGGTGCAACAAAAATCTTAAGGCAGGAGCAGAACAAATTCGCTTTACCTAGCAATTTTAGCCAAGTTGTTGGAGAAGTCAAGGTTCTGGTTGCATCTGTTGAACTGAACTTGTTGAACTTGTTCGATTAACTGTACCTTATTCAACTGTTTGCTGTTTTTAGGGCCAAGCTTTGCAGTCACCTACAGTGTGAAATGATCTTCTGTTTTATAGCTGATGGCATTTCAGTGCCTGGCCATGCGGTGCTATTGTTTTGTTTAATGCATTTGTAATGCTACGTTATCGCTGCTTTATTTGTGAAACAACTACATTTTTACATCAGCGAAATTCTGCAGATGTACTTCTGTCCGCTGAACTTTGAAGCGTTACTTTAAGGAGGCATGCATTTGAATTTTGCTTTGATTGCATATTTTCTGAGGAGGTATTACTTTATAGTTAGATGGCACAACAGATAAATGAACTACGAAAACAAGTCTGTCATATTACGGTAAAACATCATCAACACTGGAAATTCTGAATCTGTTTATATGAAATTTAGCGTGCGGAAGACTTATCGCCCACCTCACTTGTTTGGACTGACGTTTCTCAGCTTATCCTCACGGCAATATCATTTACAGTTTTATCAGCACAAAACTGTGAGACATCCTCAGTAATGGGAAATAAGAAATGTAAATGGAACCAACTACCTTATCATAGTTCTAAAAACAATTTGTTACAAATAATAACACTGCTCAGGGCAAGTTGGACCCCCTCAGTTGAGGAAGATGGCATAAATGCTCAAAGTTACATCCAGAGCCAAAGCACAACCTTATCATTTTAAAATCCATTTTGTAAACAGATGCTGCTTCAGACTCTGAAGGCGGTCTGGATGCATAACACTCCAAAGCAGCATCTCTTCAACAAAAGTCATTTACAAACACAGACTTAATACATATAAAAACTGCCACATCATAATATTATATTCCTCTGCCTCTCAGCTGAAGACAAAAATGAGGTTAGTTTAAACTGGGGTCAAACCTAAAAAAGACAAGATATTTTGATATTGAAAAAGGAGTATCGTAAAACTCTGTATTGTATGTTTGGATTATAAAATACCCTGGATTTTCCAGCTTGTGAATGATTTTCAATTTCATATGTTAAGTAACATACAATTTTAGCAATTATAATGTATTATGACTGCTGTATTATTTCTTGGGTCAAAAATCACGCACTTATATATTACACGTAAATTGTCAATAGAAGTAATTGGAAGTCTAAACCTCTGGAACCTCTTTGAAAGGAAGAGAGCCTGAGCTGGTAGGAGATGGGAAAAGTCCTGGTTAAACATAGATGTATAATAAACAGCCTGGAACTAAACTTCTTCATTACTGATGGTACAGTCATAACCAGATGGTGGAGCAGCAGGACGCAGGGGCTCCTTGGGCATCAATGAGGTCCGTGTGTTAATGAAGGTGTTCAACACTGCTTTCACATCTGGCAACAGCACGACACTGGAAGCAGCAGCCTAGACCCAGAGGATCCAGGAGCAC
Organism: Arapaima gigas; assembly: GCA_900497675.1. Classification (NCBI taxonomy): domain Eukaryota; kingdom Metazoa; phylum Chordata; class Actinopteri; order Osteoglossiformes; family Osteoglossidae; genus Arapaima; species Arapaima gigas. The sequence goes on along the minus strand of UFQX01000536.1, from coordinate 6,148 downwards.
TTTGTGGACAACAACCCAAGGAGGATGTGACAGAGCATAAACACCATCACCAACTACAAGGGAGAGAACAACCATACTGCGGATGGAAATGTGTTCCTGCCGAATGAGTTGAATGATTTCTATGCTCGGTTCAAAGCCCTCAAAGTGACCCTGACCATGAAAGCAGCAGCTCCTCCTGGCGACCGGGTGCTGTCTGTGTAGCTGGTACTATCTAGCTCACGTGAGGAGGACTCTGGCAAGAGTCAGCTCACGGAAAACTGCAGGTCCAGACGGCATCCCCAGCTATGTGTTAAAGGAGTGCGCTAGTCAACCGGAAGAGGTCTTCAGTGACATCTTCAGGACCTACCTGGCTCAGTCTGTTGTCCCTAAGTATTTCAAATTCAGCACCGTCACTCTGGACCTTAAGAAATCATTCATGTCCTGTCTCATTGACTACCGTCCTGTTGTACTCACCCCGGTCATCAACAAGTGCTGTGAGAAACTAGTCATGTCCCACATCAAAGTCTCCATCCCACTCTTCACACTATACCTGCACCAGTATGCCTACCACTCCAATTAATCTGCTGAGAACACGATCACCACCACAGAACCTCTGGCCCTGTCCCACCTGGAGGTTAAATATTGTTATGTCAGAATTCTGTTCACTGACTTCAGCTTAGTGGTCAACAGACTGTCATAATTAGATCTGAACACTCCCTTGTGCAACTGGATGCTGGACGTCCTGACAAAGAAGCATATCACCAAGGATGTTTCCTGGACCCAGAACACCCGTCTGGTGATAAAGGCACAGCAGCATCTCCAGTTTCTAAGGAGACTGAAAAGAACTGGACTTCTACCTCCCATCTTCACCAGTTTCTACAGATGTGTCATAGAGAGCATCCTGTCCTCCTGCATCTCCGTCTGGTATGGTACTGCACTGCTTCTGACCGGGGAGCTCTACAGCGGGTGAAGACTGCCCAATCCATCACCAGGACCTCACTACCCACCACCCAGACTACTTGCAACAAGTGGTGCATCAGGAGGGCTCACAATATCACTGTGGTCCCCTCCCATCCTCTCCACCATCTGTTTTCTCTCCACGACTGGGTTATAAAACCACACTGCACCCGTGACAGTGAGAAAGGACACGTGATCACAGGAAGAACATGGAAATCCCGAACAGAGTCGAATTCAAACCGGCATCAAAACTTAAACCTCTCTGGGTTCCAGGGCTATCTGCAGTGCTAGAGTGGTGATAAAGATGCATGTTTTTTTTAAATGCAGAATTAAAAAGGGCCGAAAGTTTCCTAGTATACGGTGGTTCTGCTGAGCTGTGCCCAGTCTTCTTGTTTAGTCATGTTTAATGATGACTCTCCACTGAAACAAGTTATGCTGAGTTTATTTCAAATGTTAATAGGGAGAAGAATTCTCTGCCCCCTCCACCCCACCTCACCGCTGTGTCCTGGCCTGTCTGCAAACAGCAATGGGTTTCATGCCTCTGCTCATGCCAGCCATAGCGAGCCTGTTCTCAAAGAGGACCTGTGTCTGGCATCCATAATATTCACTGGCTTTTTGATATTTCCCTGGTATTGTGACCTTTGTGATCATAAGCTCAATTAGTTCTGTTCCATGTTCAATAATAAAGAATTGTTGCAGTGTATAAAGTTGTAAATAAAACAGTAGGGATTATAAACAAACTTCAGTGCTGCTCCACGAATGGTTCGGTCTTCAGTGTCTTCTGTGTCCAGGCATCAGGGCTACATTTTATTTTTTTTGCCTGAGTTCTGCTTAGAGCTTTTTTAATGATATTTAAAGCTCTCATACCATAATCGGAACTGTTACTGACTTCTGACAATAATTATGTGATGATAAAGTGTCACAGGTACTGACTAAGTCACCGACCAACTTTACAGGTTCGATTTATGGCTTTGGATTTTGCAGGTTTGCTTACTGTGGCTCTTTGTACAAAATTTTGCCGGTCAGGCAATTGCCTGCATCATTATTTCTGAAAACTATTGTGAAGTAGTGCTTTCGCAAGCCCATGGTGTAACACTTGTGTACAGTGGCACAATGAACAGAAACATGAGCGAGACGTCAGGCTTCTGCACAGTGAAAAATATGTCGGGTTGAAGTGCTTTTTTTAAAACCACACGCAAGTCATCTGAATCTTCACATTTCCTGCGCAGCTCTTTGAGAAGTTCCACTGAGTCACCAACGGTGGTAAAGGAAAGGAACACAGATAATGAAAAAAGCAGAGGAAGTATGTGAGGTTCTCTGGAAAGACAGTAATGGCCTTGACATGGAGAAACATCACAATGTCAGTGGCATTTTTATTTCTTGTTAATTTTTTATGTCCTCTTTTCATTCATCAAACCTTGAATTCATCATACTACTGTTGCACTACGCTTTGCTTCCATTCAATAAAAAAATGCAACCGCCAAGTATTTTCCGCAGCATATTGTTTATTGTCTGTCTTTAATTCCATTCTGTCCTCCATCAGTCAGGTGTAGAACAGTATTAGAGTTCCTTTTTCTCCAAAATATGAAAACTGCTTTTTATCACTTTAACCTAAATGCTATTAATTTGTTAGGTACCTTATTTATAGACTTGATGCATTTGCTAAACTAGGAACAGGGAAACAGGTAGCTTATTGATTAGAGCCGCTGCTTCTGAACTTGGTGTTTGAGGTCCATCTCCTGCTGGAGAGCCCTTGAGCAAAGTGCATTACACCATGCAAACTATGCACAGGCTGAACAGGATTTAAACCCACAGTACTGTGCAAAAGTCTTAGACGTGCAACTTGAATGTGTGTTGAGAAGTACAGGTAGATTCTTATCTACCATCAGGGAGGTTTCTCATTGGTCCCAAATTCATTCTGCAGCCTGAGAATGACCTCAAACACCCAATCTCAGTCATACACAACTATCTTGAGCAAAAAGAAGGAATCCTGCAACAGATGGTATGGTCCCCACAGAGCCCTGATCTCCACAGAGCACAGAGACAGTGAAAGTGTGCAGAAGAACTGTGGCCAGTTCCTCACAATGTTTGGAAGAACCTACCAACCTCGCCCTGAAACTGCATGCAAGTTTGCATAAGAGAATTGATGGTGTTTTAAAAGCAAAGGGTGGTCCCACCAAATATTGATCTGATTGAGGTTTTTTTTGTCTACTGCACTTTTTAGAAGGTTTATTGATTAATAAGTATTTGTGGCATTATTTCTTGAACCATCCTCACTTTATAGTGTTTTTCCCACAGGTGCTTAAGACTTTTGCACATTACCGCACATCTCAGAAGCAGTGATGACCCAGTGCTACCTGGTAATAGTGGTGTTGCCGTTTTCTAATTTACAGTTTGTCAAATTTTTGCTTATTTCCTGCACACAACTGCATATATTAGTGAAGCAATTCAATGCTTTCCCATAGATTACTGCAGCAGGGGTCCTCACGGGGCCTAAACCAGTAACCTTTAGGTAATATATTTGTCCAGGCTCCCCCTTTCTCCACAGGATTTAGTCTTTGCTGACTTTGTCTGCTCCATCATACCAGAGTAATGACTGATTCTTGATTATTGTGTTTTGCCAGCTGATCAAGTAGAAAAATTACTACATTAGTAAAAAAGTACCGCCTGCAATGCAGGCAATAAAGGGTGTGTTTCAAGTTAATGTGGAGCAATTTTATTTGCTTTTCTTTTTTGTGCATTTGTCTAACAAGACATGCCGGTTTGCCTTGTTTCCCCATTGTAAGTGGTACATGTTTGGCAGAGTGACAGTTGCTTGAGCAAATGTCACTGAAAGGGGTTAACCTTTAGTACCAGTTTAGCGTTTGTAAAATGCCCATGTAGGCTGTTTGTCTGGTGAGTAATTAGAAAAAAGCTAACATCACCCCCAGCTTTCACATAGCACAACTAGACCAGTGGGCGACCTGTGGGGCATGAAAGTGAATGGCTAGCTCCAAATATAGCTTATTTGATCATTTTACATACAGTGACACTCAGACTGTATCTGATCATTACCTGTTAAAAACAATTGGTGCACATGTGTTTGAGAAAGGTTTGAACTGATGCTCATTTCTGAGTAGCGGCGACAGGTGCATACAGAGACATTCCTGCAGTGACGTGTTTTGCCATTCTTGCTGTGTTCAAGCTTATTCTGCAATTTTATATGCCCTGCCTTTTTTTTTTTTAAATAGGCTACTCTTTGGGGATAGAAAACGAACAGTTTTGTTCTCCTTTAGAGTGCATTTACACTATGGTACATGAGGTGACACTGGGGTTGGGAGCCACCTGCACCTGAAGTCATCATGATGCTGTGTTCCATTAGATGTGGGCTTATTAGGTGCAGCACAAACCAGTCTTTGCTAAAAGACAGAATCAAAAGAGCTTCTCTAAATCCAGCAAGATGTTTTTTGTGTCTTGAAGCTGGCTCTGAATGCCTTGGCCATTAAACTTAATTAAAGAAATGATTTATAGTGGGGGAAGTAAGCTTTCAACTTTGTCCGAAGGGGTTTTTTTCCCAGACTAAGTTGTAACTTGTTTTAACTTCTTTTCCATTGTTCTCCTTGGTATTAATGTGGCTTCGGTGCCTTGCTGACATGCCTTGCTTTTGGAGGGAAGAATTAAGTGGCGATGACATCAATGTCTTGTTTTCTGATGTGCCAGCTGTAGTACTCCCATCCCTGTGGTTTGCAACCTACTCTACTTTGGTGAAGTCTAACTCTAACTGGGTCAGCAGCTTTCAGCCCTACTGAACTGTCATTAAAAAAAATCACGATACTGTAGATGCCCTTAGATCTAAATTCTCTGGTATTTCCCAAACTGTATTATTTGCTGCACCATGTATATTCACTATGCCCTACTTACTACTGCTAGGTGAACTCACTGTGCAGGTGGGCTGATTCTTTGCTGTCACGGCAGAATTTGGCATCATTCTCTGCCCACATAGTGTTTTTTTTGTGCTAGTCAAACTACCGAAAACAGCTTTTGGATCTTGTGCCATCTTTCTCTTCCAAGCCTGTGGCCTTTTGCATCAATTCTGTTATCTTTTTTGTAGCAATGAATAAATAAATTCTCATTCATGTTCAGTGAGGTGTCCATAGCCACAAGTGTGCTGAGGGTTTAGATGGTACCTCACAGCACACGGGTTGTGGATGTGAGCTTGAACTCAGTTCAGTCTGTGTGGATTTTGCACGTCGACCTTGTGTTTGCATTGGTTTTCAAGGGTGCTTCAGGTCCTTCCTACAGTCCAAAGATGCATGTTTCAGATGAAACTGTAAACTGCCCTTAGTGCGTGTGTGTTCCATGTTCTGCTATATAAATCTGCAAATAATTTTAGGGCATTTACTGTATGTAGCATTAAAAGCCAGGGTGAAAAAAGTAAGCTAATTGCTACACAGTAATTGTAAGTTGCTTTGGAGGAAAGTGTTTGCTAAATGGAAGTGGAAATGAAGGTGTAGTGAAGTCAGAGATAAGAGCCATTGAGTTGGAGCCGGAAACAAAAAGAAGTCTTAAAGGTAGCATCGGGTACAGATTTTTTCTCTTTGCTTTCCCCAGTTAGGACTCACTGACCCATACAGCAGTTCAGGAGGAACCAGGTCCTAACAAACTAAACATCCCCAGCATGCAGTGTTCACAAAGAGAACAGCACCCAATTCAAGTCCAAAATATAAAAAAAGCAGAGAAGGATAGGGACGTTCCTGAAAGGACTTAAAAAGAATTTGTTGGACTGTGATGGACTGGGAAACCATCAAGGATGTAGTCTCATAGACTGGTGCCCAGTGATTCTGGTATAGGCTCCAGAACCCCAGGACCCTGAGCAGGAAAAAACGGTCAGTGATGGAAGGATGGATGGAAGGATGCATGGATATTGCACTAGGCCGTGGTGTGTTTTGACAAGAGTGATTTATTCACTACGAACAAAGCTTATTCATCAGCAGCTGAGATGGTGCATAAACCCTTTTCGGTTCAGGGGATAAAAGGGGCGTAGTCAAGACAGATAGCAGGCAACAGGCAAACAGGCTGGCAGACTCTTACATTTCTAATTGAATTTTTAATTTAAAATGATCACCTGAAAGCATTGCTTGCACAATATACAAATTATGGACTGTAACCAAGTGTTACACCCCCACTACTGGCTCCTGTCTAGGGTGGTGGAGTGGGAGCATAAACAACAAGC
>UFQX01000535.1:312867-331396 GCA_900497675.1 Arapaima gigas | reverse complement strand
TTTTTTTTTTATAAAAAAAGGGGGGGGGGGGGGGGGGGATCTCCACTTTTAGACACAATTTCCATAGCCTTTGACACAAATGTAAAGGGGCTTCACTGAAAAACCGAATCCAAGGCTTCCTGCCCTCAATCCCCGGTCTTTTTCAACTGCTTAACTTTAACATATCCGGGGGTAACGTGAAAAAACCAAAAAGCAAAATAAACATTTGTATCAACGGGAAAAAATGTCCGCACAAGTGAGCTGAGAGCTCTAATTTCAGTAGGGAGAGTGGCAATTTTATTATCCCTGAAGAGTGCAATTGAGGTTAATGTAAGACTATTGACTGATCCTCATGAGCGGGTGGCCGCTGCATGCTGCTCTGAGCCATCCCTGTTCCCAGGATGTCAGTACGGGACAGCCAGTAGTCACATGTGAGGTTAAAGCACACACCCCTCCATCTAAACTCACCCACCCTAAAACATCAACCACCCCAAACAAACATAAACACCTTTTACTCTGGAAGATTAGATGAATCACACAGCACTGTTTGAAAACCATGGCAGCGCTGAAAGGCCGTCAACCTTGAGAAACAGAGACATCCAAACAGTCTTCCTCCTACCTCAGACCTGCACGAGGGAAAGAAAATCCCAACCTACAAAATGCTCATCTCTCAGGAGAGATTAACAAGACTAAGGAGGTAAAGTCACTTAAAGGCTGGCAGTCATCCGTCGCTAATCCCAAGACATTAAAAATCGTCATTACATTTGCAGACAAGCAGGAAGCAGGCGCAAATACACGGACACCACAGTTTTAGACAGTTGGATGAGACTGTGATCCTGACAGCTACACTACCCTTGTCTTCCACCGGAGAGTAAACATGCCTACATCATCCTCAGGGCCCATAACTACGTTCCACTTCCACCTGTAGCACAATTACAAGCTTGACTGACACAGTCATACCAGCAAGATGGTCAACAGGTAAGGTTGTTGACCGATGTGCTGGTTCTGAACGCACAGCAGGCACAGCTCATACTTGTCCCATGTAAAGCCCATGACTGATGGTGTAGTGTGGTGGTCTGGGCTAAAACTCACTTTGCTCTTGGTACAGGTCAGCAAAAAAACCAAAGCTTCTGTTTCGCTGCCCTATTTTCAAAAATCCATGTCACCATCAGAAATGACCACAGAGGAGCAAAGAAGACTGAACAGTTCTACCTGCTCTCCTAAATCCTTGACTTCTAGACTACAGACAACTTCAGTTTGGCAATGTAAAGAGTTGATGTTTCCTGTACCTTCTGGGCTTTGAGTCCATCTACTACAAACTCAGAGTGAAGGTGAGGTCAGCCCTGAAGGATGACATTTTTTTGAATGTAGAATGAAAATAAGACATAGTGACCACCCCCATGTTACTGACCACCAGACGTGCAAAAACCAATTCATACACAAATTCCCTGTATTTATTTCACCACACCACGATATCACAGTGATAAGGCTACAATAATGTCTCTTGCACAAAGATATATCCCCAACATTTCAACCTGTCAGAGGGAGCTTGACCTGTGCTGACCCCGTTCAGATGAGGTTGACCCCGCTCATGATCCCATGACCTGCTTTCCATGACTTTCAGAGGCACCAAAGTGATTTTCCTCTCATGGACTTTCAAGCCTGATTCTTGAAACTTTTCATACTATCTACAAAGGAACTAAACATCACTCTGGGGTTTAGGTGTGTACTATATAGAATGTATTCTAAACATCACTGCCAAAAAAGCAAAAAAAAAAGAAAAAATAAATTTGCACATTAAAAAAACTTCAAAAAAGCACCTACAAAGAAAACAACAGGCAAAGTGCCCAGCTCTGAAGAGCGAGGTCTCCATCTGAGTCTTCTGAGTACAGTCTTCTCAGAGGGGGCTGGCTAGATTAGCTTTCCTTACGAGGACAGAAGTGGGGTGGGCACCGGGCATATGTAGCACCAAGGAGATGCGAATGTGGGGAGAACTAGAAGTAGGCAGAAGAAAGCAGTTGATGCCATCTAATGGTATTTTTAGAGTCATTGTGGACAGGTTCATAATTGACTCATTATTGGACCTGAGGTATGTATTAAAGCAACCTGCTAAAAAAAATGTGTTCCATGAGAGCCGAGAGAGAGAAGCTGCACTAGTGCTGGACTTTGGGCCCTTTCAAACGGCATGTCTACACAGGAAAAAGCAACAGTGGCCAAAGAAGCTGCTCCTCACTAGACTCACAAAAGTGCACATTTCTAAAGTCTTCCAGAGCTCCTATTATTATTATTATTATTATTATTATTATTATTATTATTATTATCATTATTATTATCTGACACCTATGTTCAAGATGATTTATAGTCCTATACTGTATATGTTATGTGTTATTTGTCCTCTATTTATGCTGCTGTATGGGTGAATTTTCCTGTCGGATTTAATTAAGTTTTATTCTATCTTATACTCACATCACTATGATATTTACAATTTCTTTCTGACAAATTCGTATATCTACACGCTATGGGAAATTTTTTGAGTCACCGGGCCGCTTGAATAATATGTCTTTGGACCGTACAGATTGGGGAAGAACAAAGAGAACTTGGGAGGGTTCATATCAGGGCCAGAACGGCAATCAAAACCACTAGAGCAGGATTTGAACCAGCAAACTTCAGATTGCAAGGTAGGAATTGCTGGCCCATGGATGAAACCCCTGCAGCTCATTCTTGCCCCAGCTCCATGAGGTCCTGCACTACATGACGTGCACCACTAACTGACCCTTATGTTCATCACATTACAAAACGTGGGGGAAAAAACAAGGGCAAAAATGACATTAGCAACATGTATTACATTTGTAAGCAAACCAGATTCCTAATATATTATACAAGGGATGAAATATATACAGCCACCATGTCCCTTGACCTCCAGTAACTTTTGGTTGGCTTCAGGTGTATGCAAACAAGAAAGCCAAAGAAAACGCCAAAACCGAGCTTCCATCAGTAAATCTGTTCTTCACGACACGCTGAAAGCAGTAAAAGTAATAAAGTAAATGTTTTGGTATAATGGTATCACCGACGCATTCAATTTTTATATTTAATTTTGAAATACGCATATAATGCCTTACTCTAAAGGGGTCAAATGTAGTAGAATAAAAAAAAAAATCCTCATTTGCCTCTCTATATGTGATTTTTTTCATCCTCCCTCTTGGCCCCAAAAGAGAGATTAGAGTACAGAGGCCACCCAATGCGAGGATGTGCATTGCTGGGGGCTGAGGCCAGGGGCCTGTGCTGAGTGCTTCTGTGATCCGCTTCCTGTGTGGCTCTTGCCCCGTGGCAGGCGTTTCCTTTATCCCCCCCCCAATCTGGCCTCCTTGCCCTCACTCCCCTGGACCCGCCCCCACAGAAGGAATGCCCCGCCCTCTCCTCTGACCCACGCGTCTCGGTGGGACTGCCGCGGCTCGGCTCCTTCACGCTGCGTTATTTTAGGAGTGAGGGAAGCCCACAGGCCATGGAGTCGGCAGCTCCAAATTTGCGGGCCGAGTGTGAATGTCGGTGCTTTTGTTTCCCTTCCAAAAAACATAGTGATAATGAGAGATTAATGATAAGTCTGCGTGTCTGACTCTCGGTCCCGGTGCAAGAGTGGCATTGATTGATGTTTTACTATTCAGAAGTAGCTGCTGGCATGGCATAGGTGGACAGGGAGGAGCACAGCCGGACAGCAGTAAGAACAACGTGGCGGTTGCGCGGGGGGGGGGGGCGGTCTATGACATACTGACCTCGAAAAACACCATCAGATGCAGCCACTGCAGATTACACCCCTTCTGTTACCAAATGACATAAAGCGTAATCTTATCAAGAAAGCCATATCAGACAAAATACGAATCAACAAAGCAAAAATGGATCACAGCCCCAATATGAGCCAGATGTTTAAAAATGTTTTTCTAACATATATTTCAGAATGCAAACACTGAATCGTCTTACCTTAACGCACATAAACAACAGGGATATATTCGGTTAAAAAAAAAAAAAGTTATCGAGGTGCACAGGTGTGTTAAACTTCTTCATCAAGCTTACTGAAGTCAAAACTTTTTAAGTGTTTTCTTGGCTGTCGTTAAAATGACCGGTGTGTTTGCGGAGGGCTTGTTTGGGCTGTTTCCCGGCGGACAGCAGCAGGACCCGTCTCGAGGAGGCCCATTGAAAAAGGCGCTGTAATTGCAGGCCAGTGTGTCTCGGCATGCAGAGTCTGAGTTGAAAGTGGCGGCGGCGGCAACCCGATTGTGCCATGGGGGAAAGCCTCACAAAGGAACAGGGGGAGTCCACTTAATCCTGGCAGGGCGCAGTCACTCAGAGCAGGAATGGGCTACAACTTTAATTTATCTATTTCACTCTTTAATTAGTCCGTTCTGACCATAAAGAACTTGCACCTCTTTGTCTTATTAATCCTCATAACCAAATGAATGGGGCACTCCGGCAGTGGGGCAATTTCCTGAAAATCGGCAAAAAAAAGGTACCTAAGCAAAACAGGGGAAAAAAAAGTTTGTAGTCGTTAACAAAACGTGCAATTGGGATGAGCCGGGAGGATATATTTATTTTTTAATATCTGGAAAAAAAAAAAAAGCAGCATTCTTTCTGTCGGAGCGAAAACGGGCCCAGCAGGACTTAAGACTGCTGGAAGCTTAGAGTTGTTATCTTAGCAACTGGAGATAAAACCGTCTCCAGGAGTCTGTGGGAGACCGGCTCCGCGAAAGAGCAGATCCCTTAAGCATTTCCTGGTGCAGAGGTCCTCAGCTCCTGCCGCTCTGGCTCCGGGCTCTGATCAGATAAAGAGGCCCTGTTGCATCAGCTGAGGGGGTGAAGAAGCGCACAGTGATGCGCACAGCGGTCAGGGGTGGACCTCTGAAAAGATGCTTTCCTCTTTATTTATTTATTTTGTTGGGGGGGGGGCTGGTTGGTGGGCTCGTTTATTCATTTTCTTTGCTTCTTCCACCCTCTATCCATGCACTGTATGTATGCAATGTGGACACAAAAACAGAGAAATTCTGCAGTGTACATCTTACTAAGTATTTTAATTAGAAATATCATGAAATCAATATGTACTAACATCCTTAATTAGGACAAAAATTAATGGATATGTGCAATTTTAATACCACGTTAATGATCGCGCACAGCGTGTGAGCCTCTGCTTACCGGAGCAACGATCAAGAGCTGAGCTCCATTTATCTGTGTTTTATTTTTTTTTTAACTCTTTGAATGAACATTCCAATGTGTTATTTATGGACGCACACACTCTGTTGTAAATTATTTTAATGACAAATTCTCTTATATACACTGAGCGTGCAGAGCGGCTGATCACCAAAAGCACGGAACCCTCAAGTGCATGTAGCTACATGTGAGGAGCCAGTATAATCTGCTCACTTGTAGGCACCTGGCTCCACCCACTGATTTACCCCCGCTGTAGGGGTAGCCGCAGTCCACGCACTGCAAACCTCCATAATAATGAAAGTCATGTATTAGCCGTGACAGTGTCATTTACGAGATACGCCAGGGTGGTTGGTGGGCTGCTACTGTTTAGAGGCAGTATGGAAAAGGATTATTTATGAGGCCTTCCTGACACAAAGTTCTCACAATGCCACACCATGAAGGGCAGCTATGGCAAAGGTTAGTACATGAGGATGGATGCGTCCATGAAAGGGTGAAAAAAAGACTATTTAATTATGTTCAAACTGCAAAAGTTACGCTAATATTCCATATCAGTTTAGAGACATTTTCGAGTGAAAAAGCAAGCGTTAAACACATACAGTGAAATATATATATATAACTTTCTAAATCTTTTTTGTAACTTTTCCTCCATATTTCGGAGGAAAATTATTTAAAATAAAAAACAAACAACACAGCCCAGCAGCAAACACAGAGCCACCCTCTTCCCCACCATGTCTAGAAGACAGAGGCAGCATATGGAGAGCAGCCCCTCTCGCACCCAGTGTGGAGGACAGAGGCAGCACTGTTCACGAGCGCCAGGCCAGCAGCTTGCTCGCTTCTGAGCGACGTCGCATTCGAACCGCATCTGAGGACACAGGGTCCAGGCAAGCCAGAGGCAGCAACTAAAATCCCGGTAAACGGCAACAGGTCGGAGACTCTCGCGTGGGACGGACGTTTGCTGGAGGGTGACGGAAGACAAAAAAATTTTAGAACAGCGATGAAAGTGATTCTAAGCATGGTTCGTGTGTACGGGCCAGGAGAGAGACGACGAATAAAGGCGGAGGTCAGTTTGTTTTTTGTATTCCGTTTTGGTTTTTATCTGTGCTCTCGTGGCAGTGAGCTGCATCGTTTGTTTGAGTGGATGTTGTGATTGCAAGGAATAAAATGGCCTTCTGTGCGGACTGGACCACCTCCTCTGCAATATGTGTGCAGCATCTGTTGATGTTTAATGCCACCCAGCAGGCACGGGGGGCTTCTCTTTCCCTTCCCCCTGCCATTCTCCGGAGCAGGCCCAGCCGGGACCCCCAGCCCGCCCGCTGGTCCCTGGGCACGGGCGGCGCGGGCGCTGGAGCAGAATGCGCTTTAATTAGGAGCTGGGACAAGCTTCCCGTTGACGGCGCCACTCTCTGGCTCAAAGAGCTCTTAAATATTTATCAGCTTACGAAGTGCATCCACCCACCCCTCAGCCACCCCCACCGCCCACACCCCAGAAAAAGCCATCCCTGCTCTGCTGAAGCTACAGCACCAACTGAGATGTTAAAAAAAAACAAACAAATAAATCTGCCTTAAAGCAAATGGTATTACTGGCGGCTTTTCGTTCGTTTTTCTGACGCCTGCCCCCCACGTAAAATTATATCATCCTGAGCCCGACTGCGCCCGTCTGAATTTTGCCTGTTTCGGTCGGGGATTTTCTTGCTTTCCGGCTTGAGGATATTGAGATCTGCGCTATGGGTGTAGGAGAGGTCAGGGCAGCAGTGCCAACAAGTGATGGTCTCCAGAAAACTAGTACTCCCAGTGTCCCACATTTTGATAGGACACACTACAGGCCCATTGTCAAATAAAACCATAATAAACGCATCCTGCATGCATGGGGATGTTGTTCTTTTATAAACAAGGCCCACGACTAAAAGAATATAAGTAGCAACACTCTGTGGTTTAAGAGGAGGTTCTGGCCCCACACACCTGATCTGACCCAGGACTTGTCTAGGTTACCACTGGTTGCTGCAGCCCTTGATGGCTGTTACCAGGCAACATTTCTGTTGATCCCCCATCCGCACTTGTCCCCTCCCCACTGCACAAAGCATTCTTAAAGTGCTTAGGATTTACAGCAGCCAGAAGGGGGAGGGGTACCAACTTCGAATGGCCTGGAAACCAGTTCATGGTCACTGACCCCCCCCCCCCCCCCCCCCCCCCCGCTCTGATGCTCTGAAGTTCTGTGTTCCCTGCAGACGGATTGCCCCCTATCCATGGTAACGACAACGCAGTGCAACTGAATCACACATCTATACATCGAAATGAATGCAGGTTGATAGACATGTTTTTAAAAAGTGCACGTAACCTTTTCAGCACGGACACACTGCAAGCTGGGTCTCAGACACCTCCGATCTGGGGGGGGCACTTGGGAACATTCCAGAATGCCTCTGCTGAAACAGGCCAACTTCCTCTCCTGGCTGTGGCCCGGCATGGACTTTCCCAGGCTGGGGGAGATGAGAAACAGCTTTCCTTCCACAGAGGGACATGCACATTCTAATCTCAGGCTCCCTCCTCTGAGGATGGGTGGACACTGGAGGGACAGGCCAGCTGAGGAGTGGGGTTAGCTGGTCTTTCACGTGTGTTTCTAAAGTTTCATAGCCTTGTGAGTTGTTCCACTATTGTGTCTGACTCTTTCTGCCCAGAGTCTCTCTGTCATTTTGCACCGTTCCAGGGCTATCAGTTTTCACACTGTTCTTGTGGTTTTAAGACTCATTCTGCTGTCTGTTTGGGAGGGGCCAACCTGTCTCTACACCGTACGAACACGACCGCTGAAACATAAAATTCAAAAGCGCAGACGACACAAACAAATATGTGAGTACATGACAAAGAGTCTGTTGTTGTTATGTAAGTAAATCGGAATATCCTTTTTGAAAGTTCAGTGTCGATGGCCTCCACTGGAACGCTGTCCTGAGTGATACGAACAGACCCCTTCAGGATAATTTTTACCTGTACGTCCAGTAGGACAACTTCACAGGTGTGAAGCTCGAACATACGGCAGCAAGCAATAGCTATAGTTCCTGGAAACAGCTCAAGGCCAAAAGCTACTAAAAAGATTAGCATAATTAGTAGTTCGACTAATACTGGGTTCAAATTGTGCCAAATATTTGTGTTGTGTAGATTCATTTAGAAATATGCTCTGCGTGGTTGCGAGGTGCTGCAAAATTCCAGCTAAGGCAAGAGCAAAAGCCGAAAACTCGGAAATAAAAAAGCAGTTGCACTTGGCACAAAACGTTAAAGAAGCTTTACCCTCGGGTTATAAAAAGCTAAAGCAGTGTTTCAAACTGGATGGGTTTGATTTGCTCCATAACCACACGCCATCGCGTTCTGAGCTAAAAGCAACATTTGGATTTCTTGTCATTGTTTTCAATTTTATAACAAACAAAACGACATTTTCAGCACAGTTGGCAAACAATATTGTATTTAAGTGTGTAACAGTCATGTACCGTGTCTAAGAAATTGTAAAGATACAGCAACAAACCAAGACGAAGGGACCGGAGAAAGGACCGCTGCACTGCAGACAGCTGTTAAATCACTTCCTGCAGTCTTGGCATGAAAAGGTACATATGCCCGGGATCTTCTTTTAACTTTGTGGTCTTACAGTGGTAAATCAACAGTTGGCCTGGGTTCAGACACCCTTACTCTGTAGATACAAGCTTGTTTGCATCCCGTGAAGAAGCTCTGGAAGACAAGATGCCCTGAATGCATGTCTTCTTCTGAAGCAGCTGTGAGAACTATTTACAGTTCGGTTGTGCCTGACGGAGGCCTGCTGTTAACTTGATTGCGTTAAGATCCACCTTTTAATAAATCGAATTCGTTTAAATAAGTGAGCAGCGCACCGAAATGCCACCCCGGCCCCTCGCTGGAAGTGATTTCCGCCGGAGAGCAAGAGCTCATGTCAAGCCTTGAAGCATTAAGACAATGTCACATATATGACATACAGACACTCGCATGAATACAGAATCGAACGAATGTGTTTGGTCTTCTTCTCTTAACAGGGATTTTATATCGACTCCCACTTTAATGCAACAAACACTTCCTAAATCAACCTCAATGCAACCTGCAAGCATGTGAAAACGTATGACAAAAAAGCTTCTGTACTTATTTTACAACACCGACTACAGGTTGAAAAAAGGCACTTGGCCTTTTAAGAAAGTCCTCACAAAATCTCCTTTGGGTTTACTGTCCATGAGGAGACACTGTTTTCTAACATGTCCCTACTAGGTACAAGAAAACAAATACACATGCACATAAAAAAGATACTGTTCTTTGGCCTTTACAACCAAACGTAATTACCTTGGGGACCACCTATTTCCGGACAAACGGACACAGAGGCACACTCGGGAGGCCTGCGTGAAGCCGGCATTGTCTTCAGTGAAACTGCAGCTGTAGCTACAGTGGCTTTTTTCCACTGGCTGTCCTTTTTGTTGAGAGATAGCTGGGGACTGGCAAGAGGGTGACTCCTGGACTTTCAAAGCCTTTTTCATCAAATTTTAAAAAAAAAAAAAAGGCCGAATACGCAACGGCAACATCGACAACAAAAACAAAGGCCGCCCCCTTGTATAACACAGAGCATCAATTATGCATCGCAGATTAGGGCACAGCAGCCGTGGCAGCGCAAACAGGACAGAGCTGCGCCGTTATCAGCCTTCCTAAGCAAACCCCTACTTAAATTCCCCTCTAATTCCCTCGCACACGGCCCGCTCTCCAGATGGGCCCTGAGCCCCGTGCACTGCCAGCGACAGCTTGCGCCGTGTTTGTGGAAAACAAAGATGACGGATTAAATATCATGTGCTGCACGGGAACTGAGGGAGACCGAGACCGTTCTGTGTTTCCAGAGCAAATATATCAGCAGAGGACCTTCCTTCCCTGAAGGCACTACCTCCCACCAAGAGACCGATGGCCTCCAGCCGTACCCATCGCTCCCCATCCCTTCCCGTGACGTGTAGCACTACGTCGGAGAGGTTCACTGGGTGACGGCTGTGGAGGCTGGAAAGAGGAGATGTTTCTGCTACTTCTCCCATGACTTGTAGGGAATCTCCCAATTGTTCTCGCTCCATCCAAGGTCCACCCCATCACACTCTTACTCAAGAAATGCTTTCATGTGCTGGTAAAAGAAAAAACACACACACACACACACACACACACACAATAACGTGGCTTATTTAAATTCAATCGATGTTTCCCAGTGTCTTTTTTAAACCAAGGTGAATTCAAATGTGAGTAGCACAGAGGGAACCTAATGAGGTGTAAAAATGAAATAATATGTCAACCATGGGAAGTGCATGTACTGCGTCACTTACATTTAGCTTCTACTGTAGCTTTTGAACAATGTACTGCATTAATCATACTTGCCAGCAGCTGTCCAGGCAAGGTGTTCAATGGAAATTTGGAGAGTTTTTTCTTTCCATAGAAAATTTGAGATTGTTCATGTGAAACATACATGTTGAGGGCCAACATGTGCAAATTTCACTTAACTTTGCTGTATTTATTTTATTTTGCTAGTACAAAAGGTGCTTTCCTAGGTCACTTTTGTCAAACTTTGTTCCTCAGCTGAAAAAGAGAGTTTGGGGTCCTATGGGGTCCTATTCGTTTGCCTGCGCTCGCTAAGTGAAGAGTGCTTCAACTGACTGGCTCCTTCCGATTTATAAAACCGGGGCTACAGTAATACGGTGATGACTGCAAAACCGAACATAGTCAATTAAATGGTATTCTTTTCTCCGAGTTAACTTCAAAATTAAACAAACCATCAACCAATTGCTAATATAACTCATTCATACTTGTACTCATCAAACTCAGAATGGATTTGTGTCAAGCAAAAGCAATGTCTTAATTTCAAGGCGACTGACTGTCCAATGTTCAACTTCTGCGTCTTGTTTTTCCACCAGTTTAAGTAATATATGGACTTCTTTATTCAAATTTGCCTCTGTACAGGAAAAGATACAAGCAGCTCGATGGCACAACAATGTCCTAATGTGCTGAATACATGAATTCCCATTAACTATCTTCTCAGTCATACCACTGATATCTCCAAGTAGACCAGTGTCCTGTGAAGTCTGAAAAGGTTAGCCTCTCAGCTACAACCATACCTGGGTTCTAGTTCAAGCTCACCTTACCATAACTGGCTCCTCCTGACGTGACCTGCTTAGCCACAAATGCACTGACTGATGCTACATGCAGAGACAGCAAGATCGCAGCCCTGAAACAAAACGTGAGGGCAGTGCTGTACCTACCTACTTTCAAATACCTTAGCAAGAACACAAGAAGCCAGATAAAGCCTCGAAAGGCTAAATAAGCACCGTTTTCTGTTCCCCTGCTCCCTGTCCTGCCACAGGTCAGCCAGTTTACAGGATTAATTCAGTAATTTACGAGGAGGTGTACTATTGAAAAGCTCGTCCCTCACAATTACGAGTCAACAGTATGCAAGTAAATTAAAAAAAATAAAAATTGAAATGAATTTTAATAAAATTTTCCATAAAAAGGGACAAAAATTGTAAAAAAAAATTCTAGATTTCTTGTTAGCGATTAAGCATTTTATAGCTAACTGAAGGATGCATATATGGACATCTTGTAAAGTACAACGTGCAGAGCCTGTACAGCTCATAATGTGATGATACCATCCGCCGACAGCTGTACTGAGTGCCTATAGTTTATACTGTAGATGAAAATGCTATGATAATGCATTAAAACACTGCACATATGTACCTGCGCAGTAAATATGTGTGTCTTCATAGCATAACAATTCCTCAAGGTGAATGCTGTACGAAACTGTGTGCTGCACACCTGCCTTGCTGACATATAGCCAGCAAACATTTTCTCACAGATGCTCCACCCTTCCCATTTCCCTTCCTTCAGCAACTAAAAGATCATGCAACACACAGTGTTAGTTTTCATGAATGTTACATCACACAAAGATGCGATTAATTCAGCGCGGCTTCCCTTTATTGTGCATCTCACCAAACCGAACTGGCACAGAAACCTTTCCACAACTGTCGCAACATCCCCCACAGCATTGACCTCTGCCCCTGAAACCAGTCACCACACTGACCAATGACCGGCCATCAATGAGCTCAGCCAACTTACCAACAAAAGAGTAGCAAGAGATCATGACCAAACCAAGTTTTCGCATTGTGGACTACAAACTCTGGCATGAGTACAATCGGACTTACGACTGATTAAACGTAAAATCTTGCCGTCAGTCCCTATCCAGGTCGAAAGTTGAGGACAGTCTGTACACCACCTAAAAAATTCTGCGTACTTAGGACACTTCTTGATGTTTTTTACGGGCTTTCGTTGGTGCCTCATATGATGTTTTATCTGCTGAAAATATCTTGGATAATTCACAAATATGGTTTTAATTTGTGAGGCTCTTGCAAAAGGCTTTATTTTTCTAATTGGATTTTGATAACTTTATTTAAACCAATCTAGGGCATTTTAAGGGGCTGTAAGATCTCTTAACTTAAGAACTTTTGTAGAACAACTCTTTGATTGCATCATGTTTCCATTTCATTGCAGGGTTTTTTTTCCCCTTCCCCAAAGGGGGTAGCATAAAAGACTCCATGTACCGCTGTCAAAATCAAGTCTGAGATGAAGGGCTTAACTGAGCGTGAGCCCTTGGGTTCCGCACCATGAGCAGCATCGCTGTGGTCCTATTGCATCAGGGGTAGGGCACCAGGCCAACAACGCAGCACTCAGCATCAACATCTGTTTCACATCTCCACAAATGCACAAACCCACTCACACTCTTTTGCTCTGGCCCCAGCGACACTCTGAGTCCTGGGTGCTAAACTGGTGAGTAGCTGACCAAAGCTATTGTGGTGATGCCGAGTGGTCTGTAAAATTTTTCCAGCACGAAGGCAGATCCCAACTAAACCATGATCTATCCAAAAGGAAACACAACCAAAACAATTAATTTAATCGCTTCAATTTTCAAACCTGGACCGCTAAACATTTAGTGTGTTATTCAAAGACGTTATATACCAGGTCGGATCAGCACAGAGCACCAAGCGACAGCTCACCCCCTTCAGCACTGCCTGTGTCAAAAATATGCTGTCAGACCACAGATCCTTTGACACAGATTAAATAAGCTTTCGTGCTAATAACTATTTAAGATAACACTGTTTACGGACTTACGCCTTACAGAAGAATTCAATCTCACATGCATCCACTCCGGAGCGAGCTCAATCTCAACATATCTTGGTACACAACAAGTACATAAGAACTTATCTAACAGTTCCGAGTCTGCCAAAAAAGTGCTGTATTTGCCGTGCTGAAGAAGTCTTTACGTTTTTATTTAAACGAGCGATGCCCGGGATTAAGGATTCTCCTGTCGATCAGCATTGTTTTGATGGGGGGGGAGAGGAGATGCAACAAGTCATGCAGATGAGATGTTAATTAGGTGAGCAGTGAATTAGAATATGCGTGCACAAACCCAGCCCATTGGAATGGGACTGTGGGAATGGAGTGTCTGTTTATGCCAGCTGCATCCCATCCCACCCCACCTACTCACCCACCCGCTTCACTCATTCCACGCCAGCGACCTGCATAAATGGAGCTTTAACGTATCGAACTCGGATTTAGGTGGTCTGACATTCTGTACGCCTACGTATACATTTTCATATAAAAACTGCATCTCCTCTGTTGAGCGCTGCGTTTGTCAGCACAGCACCTCTCTGTGCCCAGAGCAAAGCACTGGATACTCATGAGGTTATAATGGAACAAAAATGGGTGAATAGCAATTCAGATGCTAATGAAGGGAGAGGAAGCAACAGGACATGGCGTTGTTGTTGTTTTTTCTAAATTTTTGTTTGTTCTTGGTCTGCTAGACCAGAGCTCACAGTGATGGTGCTTTCTGGGTGCGAGTTAACTATTTGAAGGATGTACTCGGTAGGCAGTCTTGCACACTGTGCAATGTACACAGGGTGAGTCTTACAAATACAGGCTTTCTCCACATAACAACTTTAACTGACTTCTGAAAATCAGCTTGTAATATGAACTCTCAAACTGAAATCGTCACCATTAACTGCAATACAAAAATAACTTCATTCCTGAGCCACAAAACATCCTATCATTTTTTTTCACCAAACATATAAAATTCCTGCCTGATCTTTTAAAAACACAGAAGTTCTGATTCAGATCAACTCCAGAATATCAGAACTACTCTGGACATCTTTGTGTCCAGGCTTAAGAGCCATATGTTTGAAGGCTCTTATGTACGACAGCCTCCATTTTTGTATTTCGTTTGTCTGTTATAACTTTTCTTCCTCTATTTTTGTTTTGCTTTTGGCCTCATTATTATTATAGATGACGATTTCCCGTTATGATAAAAAAAAAAGTCATGAGAGGTGCTTGCAAGCAGGCAAATAGCTAAGAGACAACTGGGATGCAGAAGACAAGCCACACCCCACACCGGGGGGGTGCGCTTGCCCTGTGTGCTGCTCGATGTCACCGAGGCTGATATTGTCAATGGAAATTTCTGTTCTTGTCCGTCGTCTTTTTGTCTGAGTTGACAGTTCATTATGTAAATTTTATTATACAAATTACATGCGCTCGTAAGTGCAAGTTCTCGTAACGCCAGGGCCCGTTATGCAACCCCAGCCGGGACTGAAATCGTCTTCTGAGTTGGATTTTTACTGCGGCCATTCTGCTCCTATAAAATACAGCAACAGAAATATTCGCTGAATTAAAAAACAGGATCCACACTTCGATCCACTCCCCTGAAAGCATAAATTTCATCTCCTCTGATGACATCATCACCGAGAAGAGTCCGATAAGCAAGTCACAAAGACGTGAAACAAAATGGCGTAATGCGGTCCCACCTGCAGCGTCGTAAAACCTTGCTCAGGTTATGGGGGGCAACCACAGCTCACCCTGGGAGAACTGGTGTAACAGTGACAGCAGTGAAGCAGTCACCCCTAAACTTGCATTCGGAGTGAGGCAGGATGAAGAGCCACGAGTGAAATTGGTCACTGAGGAGTTAAAGACACTCCTGCTGCCTGCTTCGCCCTCTGACTGAGGGCTTCTGCAGAAGTACAAATTCTTCATTGTTTACTAGCTGTCAGGTCCCAAATAATACTTGCTGTGTCTTGCAAACTTTTGCTGCCCTCCGGGCAAAAGGTGTGAAATTAAGAAGTAAAGTTACAGGCTACAGCTAAAAGCTGGAGATTAACTATTTCTTTCCTCCGCACTTAATAGCAGCTGGATTTTTTTTTAGAGCACTTTAATTTGAAATCACTAAATATAAACTGCAAAAAACTATGTGTAAATTGTAAAAGTACAGTTTTACTGTGATCAGGGTAGGAGCGCCACAAGGCACATTATAAGAATAAAATATTTTTTGCCAGTCTGGGTACATTTATAGTGTCCGTGATGGATAGATTCAGTGTGATGGAAGGAAAGTGGGCTGCATATTGACACCTTTTTATTGACATGTTTACTGTGGTACTGAAGTGTTTCCTTGTTCTCCTCATCTTGGCTTTAATTGTGAATCTATTACAAAGGCCAGTTTGGCAGGTGAGCATAATCACATTATTTTTTATCGTAAACACTTTCCATTAATATTCCAAATATTGACCACAATTTATAATCTTATATATCCTCTCTTATAATTACATCAGTTAAAAAAAATTCATTAGACAGGCATGCATATTGATAAATATCTAATTTAATTAAATATGCATTTCTGTTTATCATATCGTGGTGAGGACACATTTGTGGTTAAAATATTCACAACCGACAGTTTTACCCTTAATTAATGAGACATATGCCACGTTTCCTCTTCACATGAGGATGGCCTGCTTGGCATGGCCAGGGGATGCGGCAGTTGGTTTTTCTTCAGTTGCCTCTACATGTGTATCTGACCCCTCAGACACACAGAGTCTATGTCTATGTTTGGCTCTCTTACTTGTTAATCACCACATCCCTCAACCCTGCCTGGGATGCAGTCCAAAGTTTGACCCACCAAATTACACATCTGGTCTCGATGGTGGCTCTCAGTTCTGGCCTTGAGGGAGACCTCAGCCATCACACAGATTTCTGTCATTTCCAAGGAGCATTACAGACACATGCAACCAGCTCTGAACTTCAAAACAGCCATTAAAAAAACAGCAAACCACTCATGGTTTGGAAAGGCTGTAAGGCACCTGTTACCTTCACAGCCTGCATTCTTCTTCTCTCCCAGCTCCAGCCTCCTACATCAATGGCCAATCTTAGAATAATTAGCACAACAAAGATGTTGCCAAAAAAAATAGATAGTACACATCCAACCTCACAATTAAGAGTAATGTTTACACACAAACTATTGCTTCAGAGCTCTCAAAGAGCCAAACATTTAATGATCACATCTACTCTTAAAACAACGCTTTTGAGAAGGAGTGGTCAGGACATGTTTGTGAGGAGTCTGTGTCTCCTGCTCAACCCATTTCCTAGCCCCCACACCACTAATCTGAAAGGATGTGGTGACCTAGGGATGTGTAAAACGTGCTCCCAATGAATTGCTTGGGCACTCGAGCTCTGTCGGCCATTACAAAGGCCCCCTGTACCTGTGCTGAGTCAGCAGTATGCTCACTTTATCCGTCTAATGGACAGCACTGGAATTAAATTAGCAGGAGGCTGCAGAGTCGGGTGCAGAAGATTCCTTGAGACAGAGGGAAAGCAGGAGGGCCCTGTGCGTGCGTGCGTGCGTGCGTGAGCCGCATATGCGTGCTCAAGACCAAATCAGAGAATGGCAATGCCCGCGTCATCGTATCACGTCAAAGCTTACATTTACAGACAGACCATAAAACGGACACTCACACTGACTCACAGTGCAGACCTAAGAGGGTCAAATGACTAGACTTTATTCAGCTTTATGATGATCCAAAAAGCACTGGCCACTCTCCACGCTCAGCACTGTGCTCTGGCAGGAGTACAGGGCCCTTCACTGCCTGCACTGCCTTCTCCACAAAACAATATCAGACCCTCCCCAGATTGCTGTCCTGCCTCTGCAATGAGAGAGAGAGGGAGGGAGGGAGGGAGGGAGGGAGGGAGGGAGAGAGAGCAGGGCACTAACTTCTGCCTGCCTGGTCACTGGGAGAGCAGCAGAGTCAGGCCAGTCACACGGCCCAGAGTTCCTATGATTGATTGTTGCCTTATCTCAGTATATTTGACTTTGAGCTGTACCCTGTCTCTCCCTCGACTCCCCCAGCAACCTCCCACACCAGCCCTGTGCCTGGAAGAAAAACAGAGCAAGACTCCTGCGGCTCGCTGCGTGGGAGGGTGGGCGTGAAGAGAGCACTTGACCATCGCCGTGCCTGGGGGAACTGGACAGGAGAAGCCCCCTGCCAGGGTCTCCTACAAAAACTGGATGTACGTAGCACATAAAAAAGGCACGGCACTTCGAGGAGTGCAAAATCAAACCACGCCACGGACAGATGCAGGGAACTTGAGTGACACCCACAAAGTGGCATAAGTGCTAACATGATAACACAATGTGTGTGTAACAGGGAAAATACTCACATTCCTCAGAAAAGTCTAGAAATTTAAAAAAAAGACTTGCACAACCTTTGCCATCACTGTTGTTTCTAATGAAGTGGAAGATTCGTTCTCTCTGATGTCTGGTGGAAAGGATCCTGAACTGCAGCTCGTCTGGCTGGTCACGTGCATGGCGATGATGCCACACACCCCGCGGCTTGGAGAAGGCCGGTGCCCTGACCGGCACTGTGAAATCCACGCTACCCATTGTGCAACAGAACTTTGGGTACTGCGGATCCAGACACCTCACAAAGTAAAGTAACGTGGACTTATATGAATACCAAATAAGAGACCTCCCACCCCCTCCAGTACTACATCCAACCTCTGTACAGGGGCCACTCGATTTCAGGGTTAAGCCTATGATGGTGACGAATTAACAATAAAAGGGAAAATACCCCGATTACTCCTTAGAGAAGAAAAGGCAGCAACTTCAACATTTGCATTCCAGCAAGACGCTTGTTCATCTGTTTAAAAATATGTCCCACTTAGCTTTGTCAGCCTACCCTCCATCACAACTGGTGCACCTCAAACCAAGTGCTGCTTTTGTTCCTACTCTCAAAACAGTTGTATAGATGAAGTGCACATATATGTAAGGCCAGCGATGCCTACAGTTCAGAATGAGGCACTTTTTAATCATAAAAACAACACTAACAAAGAAGATACTCTTCACTCGTGAATGAATGTCACTAATGGTGAATGCGATAGGCAAATACTGCGTTTCATCCAGAAATGCTTATTTCACTGTTTGCTGCATTGGGAAGTCCGTGTGAGGCCATGAGAAAGATATCCTACTTGGCTTCACGGGGGGGGGGGGGGG
>UFQX01000535.1:268436-312830 GCA_900497675.1 Arapaima gigas | reverse complement strand
GGGGGGGGGGGGGGGGGGGTGAAATGAAATGAGGGAAGCCCAAGAGGACCAACTGTGGTGAGTGACAAGGGACTCAACCTGTGTACTGCAGCACAGAGACATCTTATGCCTTCGACACTACAGTGCACTACAGCTTTCTTCTGTTATTCGGAAAATTGCATAAATTACCCCCAATTCCAATATCTGTGTCATTGCTACAGCATCATGAGTTTTTCAGAGTGCATTTAAAAAATATTTTGAGTAAGATGAAAACTGATGACCTTGCAAATGCAAAAGCCATAGTACAAGCCACGCATTGCTGTATAATTGAACCAGGGCCCATATTTATGACTGCCGCAGACGTTAAAACAAAGCGAGACGTCCACGCAAGCGCTCGTGTTGCTCAGGCTCTCGCCTCCCTGGTTCTCGCGTTGATGCCACGGGGAACATAATGATAATCGCCTCCTCTCGGCGCAAAGTCGAGGGTGCGCGTCTGCTGACGTGAGCCGCTGAAGCTCGCCGCTTTCCTGGAAGGAGTGCCGTTCACAGCACAGAAACGAAACACAAACAAAAAGCAGCATGTGTCAGGGATTGCGGTTTGCCAGGATGTTCGCCAAGTCCTTGCAATCACTCATTCATTCGTTCATTTATCTATTTATTTATTCATACTTCCCTCCTACACCTCAGACAGATGGATAGACTGAGGGCAGTGCTTTGGATAAATAGTTCAATAATTTAAAGTCACCTACACACCCGGCCCGCAATCCCCCTCCTCGGCTCAATTATTAAAACCAACATCTGACAATATGTACAAAGACTAAATTGCTGTAAAAGCTGCTGTAATGCTTTCAGGGAACGGCCCAGCAACGGCCCCAGTTACAAAATGGTAACTTTGTACGTTTCACCTCCTGGAAAGGCTCCAAGGGAACACTGGACAGCCCACTTAAAATATGCAGGCCTCCAAACTGCCCCGCTCTTTGGCGGTTGGAAATTGTTTTCTTTTCTAGGCAAGCTGGGCCTGACAGAGCAATAATAACAAAGAATTAAGGCTTAAATGTGGGTTGAACACTTGTATCCAGACTGATATTCATGTGAATAGGGCAGAGGGGTACGTTCGTCTCTGTGATACATCAGCGCGAAGAGGGTTCACTAACCGCCTGTGTGATCACTGGTGAGGGAGCCAGGAGCAGAAATGCTGTAGGACCTCTAGACAGAGCAAACCCAGCTGGGCGCCCAGCAAACAACCACTGAGGAAGACCGAAAGTTACAGGATGGAAAGGGAGTTAAAAACCAAGAACTATACATCAAACAAAATCGGATGAAACCTTTGCATAGGGTACAGTTTCAGGTACTTGTAATGCCCGATTAAAAGTGTGATTATCTACTTCTATATCTCACTTGAACTAAGGAGCAGATGGACAGAAAGGATATAAGGACAAATCAGTGATTGTGGAAACTTTTTCTTCAAAACACAACCCCTTCCCCCCCGCAGCAAAACACACACACACACACACACACAAAAAAAACGCACACGCAGAAACGACATGTGAGAAGAACCAGTTCCACAAACCCCAGGTCTTTCTTCTATATTTTACCAGCCATACGGCAGTTTATTTTTCACTTCTCCCACCATCTGTAGCAACTTTCCCCCACAGACAGTCACAGCTGTCCTGTTTCATGTCTGCGCGTCCTTTTATATTCCATCCCAAATGGCTTCCTAGCACAATGGTGGCCCGATCCTGAATTACAAGGCCCTCTGCCTCTCTCCCTCCCACTCGCCCTCCTTCTACCCGCTCTTGGCATGGAGCGCTAGTTGTCAGGGTGAAGCTCAAATCATAACAGTGCAGCCAGAACCAGTGGCACTGCAACCTTCTCTGAGAACCACTTGAATCCAGCCTGCGATGCATTACTGCATGATTGACAACAGCTGGCAGGTTGAAGACTTTTTTCATTTTAGCTCACTTCCTACGGTCCACAGAAGAGATATTTCACCTAGTTCCTTGTAAATATCAGTGGGATGTGCATCCAGCACCATAGTACTCTTCGAAGGTCCACTGGCTTTTCTTTAAAAATCACACAACTGCCCAGATTAGAAGCAACAATGACATGGTAAAGGAAAAACAGCAATCTGCAGGTTTGTCTAAAGGAAACATTATTCTCCTTCAGATATACCCCCAAAGCAGCCTGGAAAACAGAAACACGGGAGTCAGAAGCTGTCCGGTCAGAGGTGTCAGGAATCTCCGCTACTAATTGCACGCATTAGGACGGCTAACTCCTTGTAGCTAGAGGTCAACTCAAGTCACGATCTGTGTCGCATTGTGCGAGCTCCAGAAAAACGGGAGTGGGGGGATGGGGCCTGACATTTAAACACACTGAGCACAAAGATCCAGACACTGGTAATTCAGCCCATCCTACTCCTCCTTTCACTGCCACCCCCCTTTTATTTCCTTCTTCACTGTCATCAACAATATATTCATTCATAACATGGGAAGAAACAATCGACATATGGAGCATCAAGACGGATGAGCAGAAACTTATCCACACCGTGAAGTACAAGAAGCACTGGGCACTGAAATGGATTACTCTTATACCAGTCTACGGGTCGACCGTGCTGACGCACTGCTACTGTTGTGTAGATTTCAAAAAGAAGAAGTGGAAAACCCCAGAAAACCTGAAGGTAATTAGATGATTAGCGCTGCTCTCTGCTTCAGTCAGAGCAGCACATGAGCTGTCTGCCCACAATTCAAATGAAGTCCTCATCAAGTCCTAATACAATCAAAGAGCGTACAATAAAGACTGAGCAATGACTAGCGCTCTGCTAGCAGGGGCTTAAGACAATGGGACTCTTGTTGAATGGCGTGTGAATACAAAGGGTCCATTCTGAGAAGTTAGCCAAAGCTGTGCTCAGAAACGGCTAGAAATGTCTACTCCCTTTATGGCCTGAATGGTCCAGGCCATGAGGAATAGATCTCCCCACAGAGTTTAATATAGTTTAACCCGTTTGGGGCAAGGCGACTTAGGGTCCTGTTGTGTTCCAAACCAACCATGATACCCCCACAGAACATTCAACAGGCCAGATCAGAGCCCCTCAAAGCAGTCTGCGGGAGTTAGGGGCGAAATCAAAGGGGAGGGGGGCAATTATCAGCTTCCCCCTCCCACGCCCCCTACATCCTGGAAATGTATTCCAAACTCCACCAAATGCAGGACACCAATAAAGGCAAGGCTTAGAAAAATTACCATCAAACAGCATCTTTCTTTCAGCCACTATGCACTGCTGGGCAGCCCCCCTGCCATAGCTGAGCATTAATGCAGAATTAATGAGTCAAACTTTCCTGGTGTCAACCCACCCCACCTCTGCCTGCCCCACACATTACACAACACAGGAGGACAGCGGCAATGCTGGGATCAAAGTATGCTCATTCCTCGCACCCCAGGTCACCGCATTCAGCCTCCTCAGCACAGGTTCAATGGCTTTATTCTTCCATTTTGTTTCCACTTTTGGCTCTCAAACTGTATAACTCAGACTCAAATGCCATACAATGATCTCATTAACTTCCACCGTCTGAGGGGCG
Source organism: Arapaima gigas (assembly GCA_900497675.1). Taxonomy (NCBI): domain Eukaryota; kingdom Metazoa; phylum Chordata; class Actinopteri; order Osteoglossiformes; family Osteoglossidae; genus Arapaima; species Arapaima gigas. The sequence continues at coordinate 309,279 of UFQX01000535.1, read as the reverse complement.
TTAGAAATACACCGCATAACGTCTACGCTCATAACTGTGCTAACTTACTCTCACGTCCAACATACTGCAGCTACAGGAAACATTCACCGTGAGAAGGAGCCGAACTACAAGAAATGTGTTCAAAGATCCTTCATCATATGAATTGGGCTGTTGTGTTACAATTGTTTTTTTTTTTCAGTCCTCAAAAGTAAAGCCAGAAACTATGTTCCAAATCCGTGAATGTGAAAGGATTTCGGCGAGAGATCAGTGTTGACAATAGACATTAAACGGATTACCTGATTTTGCTGCACAATCAGGTCGGCAAAAAATGCAACAACAGAAGGGTAATGTTGTTCGACAAATATCTTAAAGTATTTTGCCACAGAGAATCTTATCAGCTCTGTTTAATCCAATAAACTGTAGCAAAAAAGGTTCAAAACAGGGTCAGAACCAATAATATGTGACCGCGCGAGATCCTGTCACTCGAACAGAACCGGTCCTCTCGTGCAGAGGCTGGAACACCTTTGCAGTTTTACTGGCATGACTGATAAAATTACAGTGATTTATTAATGCCAAATATCAAAGACACTCGTAGACAAAAACGCACTCAATTCAGATAAACAGTGTGCTGCTGGGTACAAGGTTTAATTTGCTAATTCAGAAAGCAAATCTTGTGTTGCATCTATCCAACCCAACAAAGTCATTCAGAAAACACCGTAATTATTATTTTCTTATGGTCAAATCAGTTGTTGCTGCAAAAGCAAGCTTTTGCATTTTCCTGACAAAAAAAAAATGCTTCATAAAAATGTAAGAGCCACTATCAACATGTGCAAGACAAAAAAATGCACTTACTAATCTGAATTATAGCAATAGGCATGATGATGTAGTTTGACAAAATGCAGGCTTTCCATTATAAATTCTGCTAGCTGAGAACTTTAGCTGAAGAAACAGGCAGCTGTAACTGCACGTGAGATCAGGTTTCTGTGTGGAGAGACAGGGGAGAGATACAGAAGTATACAAATTGTATTGAACTATATCATGTTATATTGTTTTGGCAGTATTTGAAGCAGTGTGCAATGTAGTAGGAGAGATTTAGGAGGGACATGGGGGCGGAGCCCCAACAGTAACATCAATGCCACAACCAAGGGAAGTGTCCCAACCCACAGTGTGTACTGCAGTAACCACAACAAAGACTGTGGTTTATCCCACAATCGCCTTAAATAGCTCCAAATTATTGTTATTCCTCGGCCGTAGAAAGGAGAGGAAATACAAAACGGCTGTAACATGAAACCTGCCAAAAGCCAGCCAGCAAATATTGGATGATTCTGTTACTCTCAGTCAAGCCCCTATGGTAAATAAGGAGATCACTGGAAGTCCATGTGCTTTAGGAGAGAAGGCAAGGTTTGTGTTCTTTGGTTGTGCCTCTTAATCCAATCAAAAAATTCAGTCCAGGTTTACTCCCTTGAGACAAAATTTCCACGTTCTGACATCCGATATTTCAAATTCTGCCTACAAACTAATATTACATAATTAAGAAGCAAAAGCGTTTGGTATAAAATGAGAAAATTTAAATTCCAAAATCTGTTAAGGAGACTAGTGGAAATAGACAAAATAGTTAATACCGGTGCAGATGCATTGATTTTTAGAGAATGCAGAACGGTTAAATATGTTCCCCATTTTGCCGAGAAAGCTTAAAAGTTACAAAAGCAAACTCCTTTTGTCATTTGAAAAAATATGATAATATTCTTATTCAGCACCAATGTGAGAGAACAGTAGAAGGTCGTAAAGAGAGACAGGACACATACAGAAATGGAGAAACGTACAGAAACAGTTCCCTCGTATTCCTTTTTTTTTTGAGGGGAGGCTACCCTGCTTCACCAAACAGAAACCCAGAGTCAGAGGAACCCCTTGCACTTCACTGACTGCTAATGAGAAAGGATGTTTATCTGAGAGGTCAAATGCCCGGCAGATAGGGTCACAACCCTGACAACTTAGGCTTTGGTCCTTCCACGTGCAGTGCGCTCCTGTAATTCCGACACCCAGACGCCTGGCTGTGTGCTGCTTCTCCGTTCCAGCAGAAGAGGAAGGGACATCTTTTCACATTCTTACAGTCAACACTGCTGCGGGGATCTGACTACTGGATGGCAAAGATCATCAAAATATCTATTAACACCCTGCAGCCTTCCCTGCCAGCCACCCACTCGAGTTGCCCTCTGCCAGAATGGAAGATTTGTGAAAAAAAAATGGCAAATGCAGTTGAATTCAATCATTGTAATTCCTCCTGTGGACAGATTTTTGCAGAAAATTCTAATAAAATTAAAATGATACTTAAAAATAAAATTAATTAACAACTGCCGCCTAACATCTTGCAGCATTCAATGTGGCATTCAGTACGTCACAAGAAAATATACAAATTTAACAGAATAAAAAAAAAATTAAATTTCAGGGATTTCGTGTCACTGAAACCCGTCTGCTTCTTATTCTGTGTTTGCAAAATGTCGCTTTTCCTTGAATAGGGACCCTCAGCTGTATTAATGGCTTTTTTGTTTACCGTGGGCATTAAAAAGAGAACCGACAGTTTTTACAAGTATCTGAGTCAAATTTTTTTGCAAAACTAAAATGAAAAATAAGGGCAGAATTATAAGAGAAAATCAAAAGCAGCGATGGTACATGCACATATAGACACTCAGAATACATCTGTGAAATTGTTTTTAAAGGAGAGCACTTGAGACCATTTAGTTAGGCTCTGGTGCTGTTGTAGAAAAGGTGAGGTGATTCACTGCACCCCGGCGAGGGCCAGCGGGGGCGACACTTCTGTCCCGTACAGCTGAATTTGGCAGCAAAAAAGGTGCATCCCCTCAGACAGACTGGAAGGGAAGGGGGCCGAGTAAAAACAAACAGAAAAAACAAGTAAAGGAGGAAAGGTTTCCAGAACTGCCATAAACCATGGGGTTCACCAGAGGAAAAAAACGTGCACAAGGGGGCATTTCAGTGGCTGCTGTGATGTGGATTTCTCTGCAAAGATGACAGATGTGAAACCACCGAAATCACACTAATATTTCATGATTCATCTATGACAGCTAGAAGAGACACTTGCAGATTTATACCTCTGATCAACTCCCATCAATAGTCTCCAAAGAGAATTACTCAGCATGAAGTTTGGGACACAGGTTTTCGGGCTGACACTGACAAACGTTAACATAACAAGCACTGTAAGCCGAACACACTCGTACAGACCTGTATGTGCTTTTTCTTGCTACTTTAAGAATCTCCACAATTAACTATTGAAACAATGACCGTATACTGGTTTTGCAAAAAACTGGCCTAAAAAGACAAAAGACAAATTTTTATATACATAATCGCTGCACACATCCCAGTCAAATTTAGTTAAAAAATACGTCTTTCCAAAGACAGTCAGTTCTGAATTTTCCACAGCTTTTTGAATATTTCCTCCGGTTGTTCGTGATAACACCCGTGGTGCTTGCCGATATGTAGTTTCTAATTTCCCACTTTTTATTCCGTTGTCAACTACTATCATATTAGTACTTCATGCAACGTTTACATTCTGGTTATTACCACTTTTTACAGTACATGTAAGAGCAGCATCCTGTACGTAACCAGTGCAGGACTTTGCAGGTGCACTTCTGACATGCTGTGTCATTGTTGTGTGTTTTGTACAGATAATGAACAAGAGCACGGTTTATGTTAATGGAGCGAAGGCAGGGGGCGCGCGAATGGAGAGTTCCCGTCCCCTGCCACCCCTTTGCCCTGAGAGCACAGGAGGATAAATTTAATTACTGACTTCAGGCACCCTGGAGAACCCCACCTTCGGAATCCGGGCATGAGGTAAGCATCTCTTCAGATGCCTTTTAATCAAGAGGGCTCCAGAAATGCTCCACTGCTTTAAATAAGACAGAAGCAGAAACTCGATCCAGCGGACGGGCTGGCCATAGAGAGAGAGAAAGAGAGCAAGAGAGACAAGAGGGCCAGAGAGGAACCGCACAAAGCTCTTAACCCAACAGCAAGAGGACGCCCAAAACTGAGAACCTGTCCCTGCAGCGTTCCCCTTTTTTTTCTCCTGCCTGCTTTCACTCCACCCTTTCTGAACCACTAAGAATAAGGTGGGAAAAAAAAAACAGAATAAGTAAAAACAGCATCGTCAGCGGCAAGCTTTTGTGTGAAAAGGTTTTCAAAGCTCTATATTTCATTTCATTAGCTGATTTTAGTTGTTTTAGAACAACTCTGGCCTGTCCCTATTGTAAAAAGCATAAAATGTTGTTGTCATCATATTTATCACAGAAATGTATTAAATTTTTCATTGTAGTTTCAAGTTTGTTTAGCTATATAGTTACCACAACTTGCATATAAACCAGTTAGGTTTCTTTTGCCACAATAAAATCAAAACTGATAAATACAAATGGGAGTGAAGCTGAAACACAAGTTTGCGTCGTACAATGAGAAATGAGACCCGCTTTGTCTTTCAGAACTTGCCGGTAATGAAATGATTTGCTTGAGAGTAAATGATTGTAACTAGGGTGCTCTGTTCGCCTCGTGCAACAGAGCGCTTTCTGTGCCGCGCTCGAAAAAGCCAGCGCTGTCCCGCTGTCGGAGGAAGAAGAATTCCCTGCAGCCTCTTTCCAATTAACAGCTTCGCCATCGGTTAGTGGCCCGGACTGTAGTCTCCATTCACACACGGTGTTTCGTGTAAGCAGGACTAAAAGGACAGGAGTTAACACTGTCAGCCATTTCTTTCCTGTGCCAAAACGTAAACTGGCCTGGCAGAGGTGAATTTCACTCTTTGGAATTTTTTATGCACTTTTCCCTCAGAAGCACTGAAATGTTATTAAGTGTTTAAAATAATACAGTTATATAGCTTCTTATCATTTTTCCTTTTTAAAATGAAGTATCAGAGAAATGCTTATATTTAAAAAAAAGACCAGATTTAAAAAGATGAATTAAAAATGTTAAAAATAAATTCAAAACTTGCAAAAGGCACAATTCATCAGGTAATCTTATGTTACATAAAAACCTGTCTTTAAGGGAAACACACTGTATGGATGTCAGGACTAAGGAAAGGTGCAATTTGTATTCATTCAGATTTGAAATGCTTAATCTGATCATATTCAAAATTTTAAATGAAACGTATGAATCAAAAACATTAAATTCTATACATACTTACTTAAGTGTTTTGCACAGTTGAAAGGTAGGAAAAATATCAATTTAATACTTTTAAACTAAAATTGGGGGGGGGGGGCAAAGCTGTTAAGGTCTTTCCCATTAGCACAAAATGAATTGTTCCCTCAAAACAAACCAAATGTGGAAAACACATGTATGAAAAGTGCTAATTTATTAGCACCTACAGTGTAGGTCCCTGAAAGTAAAACTTTATTTCATGCCACCCCTGCATCGAACTAACCTCATACTGCAGAAGGGCTATTGAATCACTGGACTCCATTTTTGTATACAGTATATTCAGCTTCTGATTTCCATTATGTAACTTTGTGCTATTGATGCAACGATATTAAATGAATAAAGTTAAACTCTCAAATGAGTAAATCGTCAAAGCGTCGGGACCAACCTAAGTGGAACCGGCATGTTAGTTACCTGCCTAATTGTTTTTAATGTGTCGCTGTGCACACATTTTGGCGTATCACAGTAATGTGCAGCCTTTTCTGGCCTGCATGTTATGATTACATCAAACAGGGTTAATGCAGGAAAATAAACTGCTTGTAGCCTTAGAGATACGTTAAGACTGAAATGAAAAGCATAATATTTATGTCATCGTTTCTGAACTCCCTACAGCTGCTAGTATTGTCTCGCTGCCATTACTTTCATGTGTAACATCATTTCTCATAATACAAATACATTTTTGTGTTCAATCATACAGTCACTGTTTTATTAAGTAGGAAATAGGAGGGTTATTTGGCATAAATACCTAAAACCAGTTTATGGCTATACATCAGCTATATATCAACCATGTTGCTACATAAATAACTACTGGGCCCCCCAAAAATATTGTTATAGCTCATACAGTGTTTCAGACACTTGAGAGTTTGCTTATTTGCTTATATTTTGGGCCTGCCAAATTCTTTGCCTGATTATATTAAAAAACAGCTCTTCCTTTCCTTGAAACGTCACCAAAACCTACTGTTTTAAATCAGCATAAGGCTAAACATTCAAAATCTGGATCCAAGATCATTTCAATCACTGTTTTCTTTTGTATAAATTTTGTATAAATTTCCCAGTCGTTCTATTATTATGTATAAGAGCTCCAAAACAAAAACCTTTACAATTGTAGCTACTCTACAACTGTTTTTCACTCGCTTCAATTAAAATAAATGTTAAGACGAATGTAAACTACAGGGTATAATTTAAAATATCTTCTTATGAAATAAGGATTAAGCTGGCACGCAAGACTTTCTTCAGGAAAATCCCCTTTCCTCTGCGTTTCACTTTCTGAGGCGAAATCAGAAACAAGGCCTCACTTCTCAATGTGCATCTTCGAGTAATAACAAAGAGAACAATTAGCTGTCTTTGTGAGAACAACGACTGCCTTTAAGGCGTCCGAACGGCAGTCCTCGCCACGGTTGCCCAGACTGCGCTGCAGCATGTTATCGCAGGGCACTTGGCATCACCGCTACCCTTTTCCTCAACTGCTGCTCTATTGACCACTGGGGAAATGAACAGTCTGCTGCTGGAAAAGTTTGCTTCTGATCGCTGAATGTCCGAGCGGACTTTTTGGAATTTCGTAGCATTCTAGGACCTAAAATTTGAACCAAAACGTAATTAGATTTTTGAATTGTCGTTTTGGCGAATAAAACACTAGAAAAAATAAACAAACAACATTTATAAAACCTACTTAGGATCATTGCTTTTCTACTGTATTTGGGTCGGATAAGTCTATTTATGATTCTAAACTGCTTCCTTTTGTAACAAAAAATAACACGTGGTATTGTGGGAGAGCGGTAAGTTCAAGATGCGCTCTTTTCAAAACGGGTCCTTCATAGCAAGAGGATTTGCAGAACCTCCCATGTTCCGTTTGTTAATATCGTTTACGTCACCTAAACTCAGAAACCAAGACACGTCCTTACAGTCGTAGTGAAATGCAAACAATTAAATAGCTATACATCAGTTTAGCATCCCTTACTTAATGGGCATGAAAAAACAAAGAAATGCACCATTTAAATAACAGGAACATAACAAATGAAGGAACTTACCTGCATGCACAAAGTATGCCAAGTATAAGTCAAGCTCCTTTACTGAAACTCCTATGTGGTGGGGCTGCACACACAGGCCTGGGTTTGAGCACTGCGGCGACTTTACCAGACGCTCTCCATCAGTACTTTCAAGGGGAATACCTTTGAACAGTATCACCATGACCAAGTCCAGCCTCCACACCTTGTCGGCCTGCCGCAGGCAGTCAATCCTGCGCATCTTGCCCTTCTGGTCGGGGTTGGAGAGCACGCAGCAGGGAGGCTTCTTCCCTGTGACGGTGAGCACAAAATCCTCCCGGAACTCGGGCCGGATGTCCTTGCGCAGTTTGGCGAGGAGGCGCGACGCCCACTTCTGCTTGACCTCTGGTTTCTCGCTGAGCAGCTCGTCCTTCACTGCCCTCTCCTCCTCCTTGGACATGCGTTTCTCGTGCTTCTTGAAGTACTTCCTCTTGCGTGCCTGCAGGTTGAACCAGGTGTAGGCGAAGGCGCGCACGTGGGGCAGCAGGGCTTCAATGAATGGATGGAACTCATCCTGCACCAAGTAAGATGGAAGACAAAACACAAAGCAAGACTCCTGATTACTCAGGAAAACTCAAACATTTGCAACTTACAGTGTTTTGCTATTCATTTCCAAAATGAATGTCAGGTGGTCCAAGAGTAAGGGTTACGTGCAATTTTTTTTTTTGCTCGGCACATTTTTTAAAATCATATAAAGCCAAGCGCTTTTGTTTCAGTAATCATTGTTCTAAGTTCAGTTTGCGTCTTAATTGTATATTAGCACAAACCTTAATTTAACTGAAAGCGTTGAAAGAAATTTGGCAGTGAATGCTTATTTTTGTTATGTCTGACACATTTTGGCCTGTAGCGTGACCAGCGCGAGAGATAACATACAGTGTGAAACAAGGCACTTCTTGGCTATTAGGCAAGAATGCTGGCCTACAAAACAGGGGTCTGCCAAGGCAGTGGAAATGCAAAGATGGTGCGGAAAGGCAGGACGCTGTCTATTTTTACATTTTCATAAGCAATCTCATAATACATCCATTCCATTTGTGGTTTTGAGCCTCACAGATTGGTACATCTGTTAATTTTATACAGGAGGAGCATTTTGCAGCTACCCCCGACTGTACGCAGGCAACTCTCCAAGGATCTTTGTGCAGCTTTTCTGTTTGTTGTGGTTCTCGTGTACACCTGCCACAGGCAAGCTCGCCACCAGAAGCTCTTTATAGCTCACCTAAAAAAGAAAACAAGGTTTTGCCTGCTTTAACTTTGAAACTGATGAGTTATCTTGTGTTTACCATGCACTAATCTTTGATGGCGTTCCATCATTAGAAAGTTGTTGAAAAGATTAAAAACAAAACTGAACTCACTACATTTACATCCTGCATCCAAATAAAAAACATAAACGAACAAAACTACAGCATGTCTACACATGTGTTACAGGCATTACTTAAAAATAAAACAATTATTATACTGCTATTAGACATTTAAGAACCTGTTTATAACGTGCAAGTTTGGGCTCCCCGAAGGAGTAGCAATTAACCACGGCGTTTGCAGCACTGCGATTCACAACATACTGCACAACATGCATCAAGTAATTGAATGAAGGTAATTAACGAATTTGCTGTCTTTCCTCATTTGTGAAGAGTACACAAAAAGGGAAACCGCAGAATAAGAAACCCATACATGCAGCCTCCTCGCACTGATATTAATGAATCACTTCACACAATGGAAACAATGAACGCACTGCACTGAGCACAAAATGCTGTTTAAAAATAATGCTCCGTCATCTGGACAAAATTTTAGCTACCACACCAGGCTACCAAGAAGCGTAACCGAACTAGAACGTGCAATCTGGATATCATTTGTGCTCCAGTCCCACATACTGAAACGTGCACGGTCGATTATCGATTATTCGGCATTCGAGTCACACTGAACTATGTGTAACACCTTAAAGCAGCAGCACCCTCACCAAAGACAGGCTGTGCTCGATATACCGTCAAAATATCCGTTGCCGTTATCCAGTATTCTGTCGATCCCATCAAATCATTTTTTTTGTCATACTTCAGACTACTCTTCCTTGGCACGCTATGAAACTGATGCTTCACAAGTCCTAACCTGGCACCATCCCCCTCTACTACAGTACGACAGTATGACTGTACGACGCTAAAAAACAGCTCAACTACATACTAAAAAGGATCCCTGCTGATTTACACTATTGGATGACTTCCAGAGTCAAAAGTAGCTTTCAAGTTCTGGACAGGCCTAGTGCAAAAAATATTAATCAAAACCGAACAATTCCATGCCCCCATTTATCACTGACTTCCATTATTTTTATAAACCTAATGCTTTCAAGAATTTGTAATACATAATCACCAATAGATGATGTGCTAATGTTAAGAAATTATCAGAATAAAACGCCGCCCTAGCTGCAGAGAAGGATCTGTTGTCCAGTTCTTTAATTCAAGTACAGCAGTGAGAAATGTCAATGCAGTGTGAAACAAGCCTATTAAACACTTTGCTGTCCCCGCACGTTACAATATCAGAAATAAATGTGCAATGACCGCAAGATGACAGACTTGAAAGGAGTTAGGAATGAAAATCCTCAGCAAATCATTCAAACCGAAACACAGCATGTTACTTATATGATTTTCTTTTCTCTACTGCTTTTTGTGTATCTCACCCCTTAATAATGCAAAAACAGTGCACGCTTTCAAATACGTGGCAAAGAGACAATGAATACCATGTCACATAATATGCAGAATTTGGTTTGCGTTCTGTAGCACGATATCCCAGATGATCCAAAAAACAGCCAGTTCTACAAAAAACTGCTATAGCCTAGGGTCAACGGTGTGTTAATGTCACTTTGATTATGTTACTAACAATTACATGAACTGAAATAAAAAAATACCTCAATAAAATCATAAATGACATGAGGTTACAGAGACTTTGCATATTCACAGTCTCCTTATTTCTTTCATTTTTTTTTTGTTTCAAAATTTTCTTACATTTAAATTGAAAACAGCAGCATGTAGTCCTGACAGAGGTGGTGTAATGCAGTCTTGGGTCCCGCATTCTTTTCACGCACCGTGTTGCATGGTAGGTGAAGCCCTCGTCTTCACGTCGGGCCATATTACCACTCTAACCATACAACATATCCTTAGAATGCAAGGCCTACACAGCTGTACATGACACATACCTCCCTACAAACTTAATTTGTTATTAATATCCTAACAATGACTATGATTCTGTCCATAACAACACACTGACATTCTGATATTAAAATCTTATCCAATTATGCAGTTGAGTTGCACACATCATCTGCATTGTTTGCACTGCACTAAGTGCATGTATTGTATTTTCCAAGAGCAAGACCCGACGACGCTGAAAATCGTCAAACCTTTTCACCACTTTCGTCTATACATTGATGTCCTGACATTAAATTATCACTCTAACATTTAAAATCACTGTAACCATTATCTTCAGAAATATATCAGTGTACCTCATAACATTAGTTACCTGGAGACATAAAAATGTAGGTCTAAAAAGAAATACCCTGCTAGATATGCATCATATCTACCTTACAAAAACATATATCTTATCCACTTTGTGAGCAGTTAAGATTTTAAAAAGTTCCGAGTTTTGAACTTTTACAGATCCCCCCCCATTGGCATTTTGTAATAGGCTGCAATAACATCTTTCTTACAAAAACTCACAGATATCTATAATTAGACATAGAAATGGCAATAAATATTGTGCAGTGACACCAGCACTGCAAGCTCTACAGACAGACGGAACAAAACAAAACAGTGAGCACAGCTTCTTTTATTCAGCAGCTACACGACTGAGATAAAAACCAACCAACATGTGCAGAACTAACAGCTAACTCCAAAAATTAAGTACGACATAGTATAAACATGCTCTGGGTCTCCTGGTTTTGAATCTGTTACTATGCATTTGGCAAATGTCAAGCAAAAATTAAAAGCTGGGAGCTTTGGGGCATAAAGAAAAAGTGTTCTTATAGACCCATACAGTCTTACTGAAAGCAACGGCACTCTTCATGCAATGATGTATTCTTCTGAGGCAACATGTCCCATCAATTGCATCTGTACACTTACTAATGCATAGGTATATTTAATGCATACTGGAGTAAGAAGCCAGTCAAGCACCAGAAAAAAATGAAACGTGAAAGATGAATTAGGCTGCCACGTAAAATATTAATATAGTATGAAGTAAAGTTATTATTTTACTTTTGATGGCTGAATCCTAACACGTTATTGGCAAGTGGGACACTGCCTCCGTTGTTTTATTTTACAGGTTGACTGATTTAATAATACTTATTTTGTGTCTAACTTTTAGAAATTGTGGTACTTAATTCAATTAAACACAAAATTTATTTTCTAAAAAAAACATTTGCTCCTATTAATACTGCTTTAGCAAAGGCATTGAAAAATCTGAATCTGAAAAGACATTTCTTTATAATTGAAAACTGCACCGGGGTTAAAAAAAAAAACGGAATATTTACAAACAATATACTAAGAAAGCTCTGTTTCATACACAGATGCACACAAAATTCCCATCATTTTAAATCCTCAGTTGTACTGAAAACCAAAATGTGCATACATGTCACACATCACTCATTTTTGCTTTATTACTCCTACAATAACAATAATTTTCTAACAAAATAATCCAGTGTTCACCTGCAAATAGCAATTTTATAAATGGCATTTTAAAATGTGACATAAAAATCCACAAAATATCATAGTTTTGAAATAGGCCATATATAAAGGGTCCATTTAAGGCTAAAATTCACCCTAATTGCCACATTTGCTAATGGTGAAAGCAACACATTTTCAGAGAGGTTTTAATCTTATAAAATATAAACAGACTTTAGATGGTGTAACATAAAATCCTCATGCCTAACATAACACTCCCCTAAATTAAACCTTAAATCTGATATTTTCTGAAAAATAAAAATGGAGTTTATTTTTATTTTGCATTGTTACTTAATTAAAAACCCAAAGGATGTAAATATTTGTGGTGCGGCTGTAATGAACTAACTTAAACAAAGTATGGTTTATACCTCAGATAAAAATTTGACCTGTGAGATGCAATGAGCTGTAAACACTCACTCTGAAGGGGAGTCAAATATTTTGAATAAAATCATCTTCAGCTCCTGGTATCTTCATGTTTATTAAGTTGCATTGACCGAGGGACTTACCCCGAATTGCTACATTAACAACACCCTCCTTTACAAATGGGTAAATCATTTTAAAGTTGAGTATCTAACACTGCAAGTCGCCTTGGACAGATACGTCACCTAAATAAGGGGTAATAAAATCCCTGTTAAAGTTGATGATAAAACTAATGCATGCGAGCGGGCTCTGTCACCTCAGCTAACCCCCGAAGCCCACGGCGCTCAGGGCTCCAGCACGCCGGTCAGTGTGGGCTCACATTCATGACCGTGTCCCCCTCTTCTTCAGCGTCTCACACGTCGAGGGACAAGCGGACGGGGGGCAGGAGTCGAGCACAGTGATTCACAGAGGGACAAGAGCGCGCCTCGCACCCTGCAGAAGGCCTTTGACACCCGCCAGAGCGGAGGGTCTCCCCCGCCGCACAAACCGGTCACTCTACCTCGGGAATAAAACTGATTCGTGGCCCTGCTCGCTTTACTTGTGTCCCCGAATAACTCTCACATTCACTACTTCAAAACCCTGCATAAGTTACGGTGAACAGTCACGCATTTCCATACACAACTCAAGAAAAAGTTGTGAAAATAATTCTGCTTCTGCTGGCCACGACAAAGTGGATTCCGATAAAGATCCACAAACTGGACGTCTATAAAGTTTACATTTGAATGCAGTGTGGGCGTAAGTGCGGGGATCCGCCAACACACGCGGCTTATCCCGCAGAAAAGCGCCAACCGCCACTTGCGACGCACCTCCACGGCTAAGTTATAATACTGCGAGAAACTCGCGCTTAAAGCGAACTTGTGGCTGCTGTCAGTGTGAGACACAAACTGCAGAAATGCAGATTCGGCGAGTCTGCGCGAGACTGGTGCGGTAACACTGTCACCTTGGAGCACCGCAGCAAACGGCTCGGTTTCTCGGCGGCTTGCGGGGAAACGGCGGCACGAGCTTCGCAGAGCGAAACGTGCTCCACACGTCCGCGCGCTCAATACCGAATAACACAAGTACTGACTTACAGTTAGGAAACAACGTCAAGACGTCTTCTTTTATTCTTTAAAGTAAACTTTCGAGCCCGTGACACGACCTGCGGTTACCGCACTGCTTCTGGCCTGAAGTAGATATAAAACAGCAAATATTAAGATAAAGTGCACTCGCTGTCATTGGGTGTGTTGTTGCGCCGAAGGTGCAACTGGACACGGGAGCGCGCGCACGGTGTGTGTGAGGAGGCGACCGCCGTCCGCCATGTGCCGCTGCGAACGGACGCCTCTGTCACACAGCACCGTCAGCGGTGTCCCGCCACGGCCGGGGACGGGAGCGGCGCGCAGCAGCCCACACCTCACCGAATACGGAGGAAAAGTCGCACTTACCTGCGTTAGACATAGCGGGGAGTACATGTCTCCTGTGTTTCTTGTTTGCTGTGTTGTTACAACGCGCGCGTGTGTGTGCGTTTGCAGCCCGTGTCCGGTGCTTTCGTGTTATGTATGTTAAGTGAGTATGTGTATGTATGTGTGTGTGTGTATGTGTCAGTATGTGGACGTGTGTGTGAAAAAGAAAAAAAGAGAGAAGGGAGAGAGGGAGGAAAAAAAAATCAAGCCCGCTTCTTGCTTTCACATTTCCAACTCTGCGAAGCGCGAGCGGCGCTCCGGCGCTCCATAGAGCTGAACTTTAACCCCGCCTCGAGTTACAACGGCTCGCACTCCCCGCGCGCGTCTACTGTACTCAGCTGCTCGAGCGGCGGAGGGCTCCGTTCGCCGGCGCGCGCGCAACTTTCACCAGCGGCATAGTGAGCAGCCAAGTCCACAAACACGCAACTGAAAACCCTGCAGGGTCGCGAACGTGAAAGATCAAAAAATAAACTAATGCGTTCAGTCGCCGGCTTGCAAGTGTGGTTCTTTTGAAAAAAAATCAGTTAGGATTCTCCACAATTGAGTTCGAGTGGCGATTTCAGAAAGCACCGGGCTTCTCCGTGCGCGCTGCCCGCTCGCGCCGGCAGCATCGCGGGCTTGCGGTGGCTGTGCGGCGCTGACAAATCCGCGCGGCGTCCCTTTGATTTAGTGCAAACTGAGACCGCGAGATGTGAGTGGAGCACGCGGCAATATCCGCGAGAGGACAACACAGTCACTGCCTTATATTTCCCATTGGCGGGGAAGCCGTGCAAACATCCCGGTTTGTGTGTCTGTCCGAGCAGAGCGACGAGCCGCCTTCTCCTCCTTCTCCTCCTCCTCCTCCTCCTCCTCCGTGTCCGACCTCGCTAACAGTTCACTTTTAAGCGCAGCGCGATGCCAGGATTAAAACACACGCGGGTTCCTCTGTTTGCTTACTGTCCCCGATATCCACCGCGGACAAAAAACTGGAAACGTTGCAGCAACAACACTCCTTAAACGTGTGTGTGTGTGTGTGTGTGTGTGTGTGTGTGTGTGTGTGTGGTGTGCGTGCGTGCGTGCGTGCGTGTGTGTGAGGTCTTTGAACGCGTCGCTGCACCGGGAGGACCTGCGACCTGCAGAAAGCGCCGTATGCAACGTGACAGGGCTTTTTTAAAGTTATTAAAGTGGGGACATTTCGCGGCGCGTCGTTTAGTTATCGAGTCCAAAAAGATGAAGAATTCAAGTGTTTAACTGCCCCCCAGGTGCTGGTCGGGCATCTTTGCTCTATCGCGTAAAAGCGCTTTGACAGCGAAGCTCAGTGAGAGCAGGTCGCTCCTGGTCGCTGTACGGCGTCCGTCCAGCAACAGGGCGAAGCGGGATGGGTGGTACGCGGTGAAGGTTGGCAGCGGTGCCCGTGGTGGACGCGCCTGGCAGGACTCAAACCTTTAACTTTCCCGCACGTCCCAACAAGCTGCGGGCTTCCCCCACGTTGCCCCGCTCACATGTGACCCACCGCTCTGTACTCTCGCTCTATTTATCGCGTTTCACTTGTTCATTCATCTAACCAGAACCATTAATCCGAACTATTTCGTTTTGTTACGAGTTCAAACGCAGGTCCGGACTGCAGGCTATGACACGGTTTTCACAACTAAATCCACACTTTGTCGCCAGGGCGTAAGGTGTTTAACAGAATAAAACAATCTGCATCAAACACGACTAGTTAACACAGCCACGTACATGTCCCCGGTCCTATTTTATGTGGCAAAAATGACAGAAAAACTAATCACTCCCCAGAAGTCATAGACATCATATTGTGACAAAGGCTCTTTGTTGCGTCATGAACTCACAACTACAGACTATGTTTCACTCACCTATTTCTATGCTTTTGTTTTCTGTGAAACACAGCAGACTAGCATTTGTGTGATACAGTAACAGCTCTACGCTCAGGTCTACTACTGGTTTAAACGGCAAGACGAGGGTGTGTTAGTAAAAGTGTTTATCATGTGCCGTTGCTTAAAAACAACACGTATTTTTTTTTGTTTGTGTTATCCACGTGGAAATAAACTCTAAGGCGTCATCAGAAAATCTACGCCGTGCTATAGGATTTCTTGAATTTGTCTTTGCAATGTGGTCTCCTTTGGCCTTCGGCTACTGGAGGAATGTAAGGACAAGAGAAGTCAACTGGGCGCCCTCTAGAAAGCGGTCAGAAAGCCAAATCCACCGCTCGCAGCAGCCCTGCCTGTCCTGCCACCCTCACGGTGCCACTGCCGCGGGCTCTTCTCCTCAAACGCCGGAACGACAGCGCGCATGTGCACAGCCTTACTGGGAGTTGTAGTTTAAAAAAAATACAGTATCTAATTCTATTATCACAAACATCGTTACTGCTGCAATGATGGCAATTATGACTTATAATTAAAATATCCTTCGAGAGTAGAGTAATGTTAAGTTGATGTGAGCCACATATCATTAAAAGAACAACTCTCAATTCTGCTATGATCATAATTTCATTCGTGTTTAGGTTTACAAAAAAACGAAGGACATGCTTTATAAATCTTGTGGACCAACGGGCAACAAGTGATCTGTCATCGTTAACAGTAACAAGAGTCCTTTAAACTAAAACATCTGCCCACCTAATTCATGGGAATTATGAAAATTATTCAGCCAGGTCGCAGATAATGTTTTGTTATATTTTAAGTTGGCGAGTTACTGGATCTGGCATAAAAACTGAAATATTTCCATAAAAGGCCAAGTCTTTACAACTGGGCCATTGTTAAACTTGAGCTCGTATTAAATAATTAGCAGGAAATAAACTCGACTATTAAAAGTGATGCTTTGAAATAATTCTCAAATCTTAAGTGCCATGGTTTTATACCCTCATTTCAACTTTTGACGAAGTTCCCATAATTTCACAGGTTCAATTGTAAGAAGCGAAATGCAGAGCCGAGGTAACATACTGCAGACATAGGCCCACCCTATCCTACAGAAACATATTTCTAATTGGATAGTAGCTGGACTTTTAAAGCACACTACCCATCCTATTGGCCGGCACTCACGTCAGTCGCCGCCAATAAGAGCCGTTCCTTTCTGCTGTGTTGCTAGGTTGTGGGCTTTTGCCGGACGCCACTGCAGAACTAGCGCATAGCTTTACAGAATTTTCTCACGCTAACGTTTGATTTCTCTCTCCGTACCACGATATACTTGTCAAGGGTGCAGTAACAAACTCGCAGCCTGTCGTTTGAGTGCCAACTTGTTGAAATTATAAGAAAAGGATTTGGTGCAGTAGCTGCACCAGCAATACTATCTTGCTAAATAATAGAACATACATTGTTACCGAGCGCAGCGCGTCCCGCTACATCCTACCGTTCACTTCACTCCTTGGCCTCTGCAATGCAAAGTAAAATCTACTTAGCTCGAGACGAACATGTCATTCGCACGTACCATTGCCGTTCAAAGTGTACGTTAGAAACTTTAAAATGTTGAGACGAAGTGCTTCATTTTCAGCCAGCGTTTTGATTTATTGTAAGATGGGAGAAAAAAGTCGTACAACTTGCGGCCGTTGATTTAACACACAGAACAAACAGTCTGACCAATTGCTCCGGCTCCTAATGTTTAGTCCCAATTAGAAAGAATAAAATTGAACAAAATTGCGGTGACTATTTTCTTCCCTCCTCGACACTTGACAGCAGTCCAGGCTTGGCAGAGCTGGCTGGCTCTCGACACACGCTCTACACGCCTTTTGTTCGCTCTGTCAGACTTTGTGCACAACTTGCGATCGATCCGGCGAGTCCCCCACGTTCGTTTCCGCAATCGCAGCGATCCGCGCGGTGACCCACGCAGGATCCCACGCAGTGCCCACGCAGAGCCTCCCTCGCTTTCTCCTCCCAACCCTGAGCCGCGCTGGCGAACCGAGGCTACTGGAGTCCCCTGCCAGACAGACAGCACCGGGTCCTGCCCGTCGGCTCCCGAGCTGGAAACTGAAGTTTCTTCTCCACCCCCCCCCCCCTCCACCCACCCTCGTGCACACTGCTGCAGAATTGCAGCGCGCGCCGTCCGCGTGCATCGCGCAGGAGAAGGGGGGAGTGCTGCCACGCGGAACCGGGTGTGCGATTTTACAACAACGTAAATATACCAAACCAGCGACACGTCTTATACTTTAAGTTTTCTTTCTTTGCTGCTGCCATTATTTAATGTCCATGTTCTACAGAAGGTCGTCATCGCTGTGTTCTATCAGTTTTACGGCTTTTTTTTTCGTCCTCAGTTGTGAGTGGGCTACTGGTGGCACGAGCTCGGCAGCGGTTGGGGACGGAAGCGTCAAATGTCCGCAACCGCTGTTTGCGGCTTTGCGATGCATTATAAAGAGCACAGGTCAGTGGCGGGGCTGCTGCTGCTGCTGCTGCTGGTGGTGGTCTTGCGTGGTGCTGGAGCTGGTGGCGGCGACGCGGCCGCCGCAGGGAGTTTTTGAACTGCTCGGAACAGACGCGAACGCGCCTCCGCAGGACCGCCGCCTGTTTGTTCGTGTCTGCGGGCTGAGGTGGTCGGGGTCGGGCTACTGTGCTGCACGCTACTGTACTCCGCTGTACTGAGGTGCTCGTTTGACTAAGATGTTCCACATAACCCTTGTTCTTGCGGTTCTGTGACTCCGCTGTGCCGTCGCGCGCCGTGCGGCACTGCGCTCTCAATGCCGTACTGTACTGTACTGTATATATTCCAGCGTGCGGTGCCACAGCGGGACCCCCAGGGCTCCGCGTGTTCGTCCCTACTCTGTTTTACACGTGTGCGCGGTGTATGTGGGCAGAGCAGGTGAAGCGCAGTGCAGTAACTTCACTGTGGAGCCTTTTTTGTGGAAGAAAACCGACGGAGTTCTAACAACTTCAGACAACTAACAATGTGTTTCATGGCGCAGCTTCTTGCGGGTTTAATGACTCAGTTCTACTTCAGATCGATCATAAATCACTACAGTTAAAGATGTTTGTTAATACAGAGCTACTATATAGTCGCAGACCACCAAAGGAGCAGCATTTTAGTTCTTACAGACAGCGCTAGAACACACTGCTTTATTCTGTTACATTGTTGATATCTCCGTTTTGAACACAAAGCAATTTCGGTTTTGTTACTTGTTACTTTTGTTACTAAATGTTACTTTTACATAACCGCAGCTACGAAACACCTGTTGGAAAAGTAAGCAAAACACATTTACTATGTAAGATGTAAAGGAAATATAAAGCCTTTTCCTGAAGAAATGAAGTTTCTTATAAGCAGGGTGCTTTTCTGGAGCCTTTTATACCCCACACTGTTGCGATTCAGATGTTGCGCTCAGGACTTTTCAGATAAGAAAGCAGCTTGTTCTGCAGCCAGTGATCACAATGGAAATTCTGACTGACATTTCAGACAGTTTTGAATAAAATGCATCCGGCCCTTTCCAGTCTGGTCTTAATAAAGCATACGTTGGCAGAGACAGTAGTATTTAAAGTGCTTTAAATCTACTAACAAACTATACACGTTTTGCCTAAAGTATATGAGTAATAATGTTAAAATAAAACGAGACGTTGAATTAAATTCGCTTCACACACACGTTGTTTATTTTCAATTGAAGATAAAAATC
This sequence comes from Arapaima gigas, assembly GCA_900497675.1. Lineage (NCBI taxonomy): Eukaryota > Metazoa > Chordata > Actinopteri > Osteoglossiformes > Osteoglossidae > Arapaima > Arapaima gigas. The sequence continues at coordinate 289,934 of UFQX01000535.1, read as the reverse complement.
ACGCAAAGTAACGCGAGATCTCAAAATAATAACATTTCACTGCCATGCCCTGAAATGTTTTGGTGCACTGCAAATATTTGTGTTTGCAAACAAAAGTTAATTAACTTTGTCAAGGAACGAAGTCAAAGGTAAAACTGTGTTTGGGCCACTGGTGTTGACCAAAAGGCTCCATGCAAGAAAGTTGACTTAAAAATCCTGTCAATTTTTTAAAATAACACAGGTGTGCTTTGCAAAGTGTTTGGGTGTTAGAGGTCACTTTCAGACATCGTTGATGTCCTGGAGAAGCTTTTGTTTGGCCGCTTTAAGGTGTTTCTGCATTTTGAATACAAGCTGCAGGAAGCAGTTGTGTCATTTCGGTTATTATTTGCAAAGTGGCTGTATGTAGAGGCCATTGATTCTGATGTTTCCATTTTTGCTGGCAAATATGTGAAAGGGGAATTAAACTAGTCTGTACAACATAAATTACCTTTATTTGTTCATGTGCTGTCCTGTAAATGGAACTTTTACTGAGTAGCCTGACCTTTACCACCTTTTTATATTTTCATGTTTAGCAAAACATATATGTTTATTAAATATGAATCCTAAACATTTTGGAAGTTACCCTCACTAACAGACAATGAAAAATATCACATCCCGTGTATATATATATATATGGATACAAAAAAATAATTTTTTTGTCATAAAAACCACAGTTAACTAAAATATCAACTACAATATGAATATGACCATCTTTACCATAATTTTAACAAAACCAGTGATTGGTAATCATACTTTATATTAGTTTTGCATGTAGCCTAAATTATATGCACTGCCTGCCCTCTTAAAGTTTCTGGTTTGGGGAAGGTGGGTTCTCTGCAAATGTGGATAAATATGAGGAGAAGTAATTCTGTGTCATTTCCTCAGTTTTATATAGGGAGATGAAGAGTTGTATCCAGATGGTACAGAAAATAAATAAATTTAATGGGCAAGGACTTCTCTGTGCTAAGATTGAATTGGCCCATTAGATGGTGAAACAAGATGTGGAGAAACTTGGCATGAAAGCAGCCCGGGGCTAATGAAGAGAATCTTTTATGCTAACAGAAATTGAGGCACATCATTTGACAGGCAATTCTGAACCTGGCTGGACTTTGCACATCTATCTGTTTGCTTATCTATATGGTTATTTCCAACGTGAATTACATTACACTGGTTTTGCTAACATAAATCTTATCAGCAAAAGGATTTGTGTGCTGTTTTACAAAATTGTAAATGTGAACAATAGTTCATTGCATAGGTATCATTTCTATCCCATATTTTGACAGAGCAACAGACATATTAATTCATGTTCTGCTTTTTGAAGTGAAATCAGTTTCTAGGATTCCTCTACGTGTTTTTCCCAGCCAGCTATTTACAGTATTTGCGCTGCCGCCTGAAGCTGGAATACTGAACACTGAATATTGGAACTTCTGAATAAATCAGTTTGTGCGGACCTTTTTTAGAACCTGTGCATGGTTCATATTTGGATTTGCACATAAGGACTTCTGGCCCTCGTTGGTTTAAAATATTGGCATTAATAGCAAGTGATAAATAAGATGCCGTCGCTTATATACCATAAAAGACTGTTGTGTGTTTATCGGATGGGCAACGTCTGGAAATATATTTAGCGAATAATAAGGAGGATAAAGGCTACATTTGCGGACTATTCTGTGCGCAAAGGGCTTTTATTTTGGCTCTTGTGTGCACTATATCTTGGAGTTCGCATAGAGTTGACCTTTTATTCCTGAACTCTTGCTGTTTTAATAAAGAGCTGGCAAATTACCAAGACTAAACTGCTGAGTAGTGTCAACACCCCAGAAACCCCCGCTGCGCTACAGAGTAAATGGGCACGTTTTCCCATGTATATACTTTATTTTTATGCATAATATTTAAAAAAGGGTCTCCGACTTTCATAGACAAAATATTTATTCCGCATATTTACTTAAACAATCGTGGGTTATTAAACCACTAAAGGTGTTTTACTCTAACTGCCTCACGTACAGAGGGGGAAAAACTGAATTATTCTATGATCGCGGTTAATTGAAAAAATGTCACAAAAGTAATGCGTAAAAACAAAGAACGTGTCTGTTCTTATTAATGAATAAACGCACGACTAACTTATTATATGTTTTATTCAACTGCAGCAGCTAATTTGATAAAAGTTTTAATAGCGCAGCCCTCATGGCTTCTTCTCACCGCGGGCTCTGCCAGCGCGCGTCTCGACAACCAGCCAGGAGAGATGCCTTTACCGCACTTTCTGCCAAGTTCTGTGCAAAGTTGCCCCCCCCCCTCCCCGCGCGCCAGGGTCGTGCGGGAGAGCCGCAGCGAGAGGACATGCGGGAGCCCGGAGCGCCGCAGACGGATAATCGTACAAACTCTCGGGCACTTTGAGAAAGTTTGTCGCGTCCCCTACAGCCACTATCTGTCTTTTTCTCTGTCTCACACACACACACACACACACACACACCGGGCGCTGCAGCGTCGCGTCGGGAATCACTCTCTCTCGGACCCACAGAAAGTTCCAGAAGACGGCAATATAAGGTAAAGCAGTTGTGAAAGACAGACGTCCAGTGTCATAACTGACTGCTGTTGCTGGTCTCCTTTCTCCCTGTTGGCTGTAGGAGGGAGAGACGCTGTGAAACGCGCACCCAGAGCCAGCACGACGCGAGCGGGGGCGCGCAGGGGGTCGACGGCGCTCCTTTTGGCTCCGACTGGGAGGCGCAGCTCTGCTGTGACAGCGGGGGTCTGACCTGGGGCTTAACTGCGGGGTCGAAGCTGTGCGGGTCTCTGCACCTCCACTGACGCCAAAGCGCGTTTAACCGCCTGAACGTCTCTGTCGGTCGGTCGCATCTCCGTCTCCATATCATCTGCAGCTGCTTCTCCAGAGCAGCGGTGGCGGCTGTGTCACCTGTATGGCGCTGAGCCTCCAAACCCCCCAAAAGCAGCAGTGACTACATGCCGTAGTTTTTTTATATTTCAAAAAAATGTACTTTGTAAGTAAACATTTGCACTACATTTGGCTGCAAAATAATAATAATTCCTCCCCGGTTCCCCTTTATTAAGAACAGTCCTGCTAAATGGAGGAGAAACGGCGCCTGTTCGGGGAAATAAATTTATAAAAGTTACTTAAGAACATTTGAAATTATCAGAGGAGAAGAATATGGTTTTAAACTCCTGCTATGACGCCGTTAGACGAGCCTTTAGTGAAAAAACGACCTTTGGGTATATTTTGCCAAATACAATAAAGCCTTAAGACACCTCCTGTGCGGCAGGTAACCGAAACCTCTAAATGTGGCTCCTCAGATTCCGATCTCCTTGCAGCCGGAATATTTTCCAGTTTTTGTGTTATTCTACACCTGATATTATTCCATATTCTCTATTTGCACTCAGGTGAAAATGCGAAATAGCAAATTATAAACTGCAGTCGCAATTATACATTTTGCTGCCAATACACTTAAATTTCAGCCGCCTGTGGTTTCAGGTGAGAAGTTCAACAGTCACTAACAGTCCGGCGCAAAGAAAAATTTCTAAATAATATCTATTCAAATCACTCGCGGACCGGGGAAGAAGAAGGGTCTCCGGGGTTTTTAGACCGTGTTTTCGCGGGTCACAGTAGAGACACCTGTCACATCGGGCCGAAGTGTGTCCGTCTGTCGCGACTCCGCCGGAGCGGCTCGATCCCCGTTGTCACCGCGTCGCTGGCGGCTCTAAATCGGGGGAAACGGCGGGAAAAGTGGCTTGTTGCACTTTTCCAGACCCGCGCCTTTTACCGCGTCGATTAAATAAAAAGCCGGGGTAAAACCCGCACCCATTGAAAAGATAGTTTTTTTTAAAATAACGCAATAAGATATTTCATCTGCGCCAGAGATGTGCGGCACTGAAAATCCATTCTTTTGCTGCTGTTGGGAAGTAGCCAAGTGATGTGGAAACGGAGTGTTGTGGATCCAGGAAAAAGACGTTCAGAAAAGCACCGAAAATGTGGGGAAATTTTAACAAAACAGCCTCGGAGGCCCAGTCAGCACGAGCCGCGCGGGTGGTGAGACCGCGCGCTGCCCTGGATGCGGGGGAAACAACGCGGTGCGGCGCCGCCGACACCGCGCCGGGGGCCCGAGTTGGAGCTGAGAAACAGACACCTTCACTTCCACAAACCAGTTCGCTTCTTCAGCGGCTCAGGCTGTGTAACAAACAACGCTGCGTGCGCTGCATCTATTCAGCAAAACATCAAATAATTTGTCACAATTAATGAAATATTCGCCGAGATTTATCAAAACATCGGAAATGTGAGCACGATTGTAAACATGCAGCGTTTTAATCGTCGCGAGCGCTCGGTCCTTCAGCAGTTTTGTGCGGAGGGATATAATAATCAAAACGATCAAAGTTACGCTTTTAATAAATGAATTTTTGTTCACACGTGGAAAATCTTGTCTGAAACCCTCTGGTGCGAACAGATGAATAAACGCAGATTATCGTGAATAAGATTAATTCTAATACCCGCAGAACGCAGCGAGTCACCTGTAGTCAAATCAGACACACGGTAAACAATAATATTATATTTTTGCATTAAAATTGCTAGATACGGAGGAATTACTGTCTCACTTTATCGTCATTTTTGATGCTGATATTACGAGACGTCATTAGTATTTGATATATGAAACAAAGGCAATAGAATATTAAAATAAAAAAACTATTCAAATTCAATAATGAACATGACAGATTATAGTCGGTAATTTTACAAGTGATGGAAAAAAATATAAATGTTAGATGATACTAAAGGCGAACGATCATAAATATATATATATATGGCACCAGTGTGGAAGCATTTTATTGTCCCAATATGCATGTGGATTTATGAACTGTGAAAAGGTTATGCTAATTATGAAGTAAATTTAATTTAATTTAACTTTTCACTGCATAAATCGAGCTAAATTTGACTTTTTGGTTTTGGGGGATTTAGGTCTGAATGGAACGTGTGTTGAAAAGCTCGGCGAAACGCGGCTCTTCGCGCCATCCAGAGGTCGCTGCGTCTCGCGCGCTACAGTGCGCGGCGCTGCGGGGGTGGGGTGGGGGGTGGGGGCGATGGGCCACGCGTGGGACGCAGGGGACAGCGCTGCTGGTGGTCGGAGAGCTCGCGCTTCGGCTCAAACGCACCGCTTCGCTAAAAGTGTTGAGAACGCGCTGCTTTACTCTGAACAAAATGAAATGAAAACATTGTGTTAGGATGGAATTCGAATTGGAGAAATGTACGTTTTTTTTCCCATTTTTTGCATGTTTTTAGATCTTCTACACAGTGTATTTTTCAGACTACGTGCCCAGACAGATAATAATTTTTATTTTCTCTTAGATGTGGTTATTTAAAGCGCATTTTTGGCAAAGAAAAAATAACAGTTATATAATCCCTTTCGTAGTTATTTATAAATCACATACCGGTTACACTTTGCCGACATTAAGAAATACGTATTTTTCTAGGTTCTCTTCCAAACATCATGTCCCGACAGTATTTCTTTTTTCAGGCAAAATATTTTATAATGAAAACAAAGAACATCGATTGAACATATTCATCCGACTTTGCGCGGGAATCAAATAATAACTAATATATCTCATAGAAAAATATCATTATTCTGTTGATACGGAAAAGCTGCGTTTTATTTCCCTCATAAATGAAGGCAAGGAGAGCAATTTCTTTCCAGACATTTCCACCGGGGCCGAGTGTTACAACGGACTCACAGACGCCCCGCAATAAATCAATAAAAAAAGTTGCGCATCTAAAGCAACAAGAAGCGCTAAAACACCAGCGCTGAGCGCGCGAACGATGAATCACAAGCCTGTATGAATAATTTCACGTGGGTTCATGTTGCGCTCTTTAAATCTTTTCCTCACAAATGTCCGTGATATTTTGTTTTTCCGAGGGGGGCCGTTCCCACCCACGCCGTGTGAAGAGTAAACAGAGTGTCAATAGACACAGTAGATTCTGCGTTTTTGTTGCGGTTGTTAACCCGTCCCTTTTGCTTAAGTTCGATGTTCACGAGCGATTTTTTTAAAATGACCAACATACAGGACGTATAAACTGACATTTTCCATGGTATCACGCACGATAAGGGCGATGACACGAGGCAGATCTGTGCGGGTAACGGAACGGTGTCTGACGAAGATGCCGGGATATTTACCGCACGCCGCGGTGGCGCAGAAGCCCCCCGCTGGGCGCCATGTGAGCGAGTGGCCACACGAGGGCGCTGATGCGGAATAATGAGCGCAGAACAAAGCCGAGCGGCGTCGCGCGACCTGTTCAATTCCCAGCTTCAAAGTGGGAACCATCATTTCACCGCGACAATTACACACATTTCCATCTGGGGTTACGTGACTTGAATGAATCGACTGACTGAGCTCACACAATGTTTCTTCAGTCTCCGATTATTTGACTCCTTAAAAAAGTCTTATTTAAATTATTTATATTTATAAAAAGTCCTGCTCTAACCGTCCCTGGTCCCAGTGTTCAGTCCTGTGGTTGAAATCCAGCAGAAATGTGTATTTTTACACGTGTACGCCAGAGAAGAACAGAAGAAACTGTAGCAGCCATTGTTAAAAGTCTTCTATTGTGCCCCTCCAATCGCCCACTGTGTTTGTTGTGGTGTTGAGGCCGCAGTTTCCACGGCTCTCACCCTGTTAAAGCTATCAAACAAAACCCCAAGCAGGCCCTTTCCTTCCCCCTCGTCTCCTCCGATCAGCAGCTGTGTGCAGAAGTGACACGACCTTCAGGCCCACGCCAGGGCCTGGTCTCCTTCATCCTACGGCGCAGTGATTCCTCCATTTGTTCTACCCTCCGTCCTCCACTCACTTCCCCACTCAGCTTTAACTGCGAGATAAAAACCCGCAGGCGCCTCAGCAGACAACCGTGTTTTTGTTAGATAATTTGTAAATGCGAAAATGCCAGCTTAAACGTGTATTTGAGTTTTTTGAGGCACTTCGTCGCCGCGGTTGCGCCATGCGCCGGTTGCCTGGCCATAGAAGTTCAACTGGGCTGAACACGGCAGCACCTGGCCCACACCTGATATGTAAATGCATCTCTTTTTTTACCCCGCTAATGGCGCGTGCTACCAAATTACAATCATCGGAATATCCCTGGAAATGCTGAAACGCACACCTGGCCTGGGAAGGCTGGGAGGCAGAGGCCTGGGTGGGCGGGCGGTGCGAGAGGGAGGGGCATCGCCAAGCTCAGCCAGCTTGGGGGTAATTACACTATCCAGTTCCATGGCAGCCTGCCTCCGAGGCACCACATAACTGGGCCTTATGAATAAACAACAAGCCGTGTGTCTGCGGATCCCCCTTCTGTAACGCTATCACACTCTCCAGCGACCGGAGTCCTACCCGCCAGGTATACGGGCGGGTAGATCGAGCAGCCCGGAACAACCCATCAGCACCTAAAACAAAACGCTAATTGACTTTCAGATCAGGCGAGTGCGTGGTCACGCAGGCCGCCTTTCGCGTTTCTTCCCGCGAATTTTTTCCAAACAAGAGCTCCTGTGGTTCCCCCTCCTTTTTTACCGCCTGGTTGCAAAAAAGGGGCTGAGGAGATTTCTGCCCCCTGGTTCCTGGCGGTCGCGCCTTTGTTTGCATGTCGAGCCGTGCCGCCGCTCCCCTTTTTTGCCGCAAATGCCAGAATGTTTCCGTGACGGCGAGGTCAGTTTTGGGGTCACCGAGAGGGCTGAGAGGATCCGTCGATTTATTTATTTCGGGGCAAATTATCAGCGGCAGTCACCATATTAGCAACGTCCACGTTGTTCTGGGCGCGTTCTGTCAGTGCGTTTTACGTGCGCTGTATTTTTCTGTCAAGTGGCTGAAAGATTGATTTAAAATAATCGCGTGGCACACGCTCTTCTGCGAGCGTGAATAAAAGTGGGGACAGATTTCTTGCATCCAGAGTCTCTGATGAGAATCCTGCCCACCACTTTAAACATTCTCATCTAAAAGAGCTTAAGCATCACTGGCTAACAGAGGGAAACAGTGAGACTCACAGTCATCCCAAAGCAGCTTTTGACGCCTATCTTTTATAGTACAGTCCACCGAATTAGACCTTTGATTTCATCCCCTGGGTGCGTATCTGCAAAAAGAAATAACCTATGGAAAAAACGACGGATGAGGAGCCCACATGAGCAGTCTTCCCCAATCCTGCGGTGAACAATACCAGAGCGACACAGCAAACAGCCCGCTCTTCTCGCTCTTTTTTCTCAACGTCTCGACATATTATGATTCTGAAATTCAAATGAATGTTAAAAATTGAATCAAGAACTGGCAAGAAATAAATATCCATCCATCCGTTATCAAAATAAATAAAGGTAAAATTCAAAATCACCGCTGGCTCAGAACATTAACTGATGGTTTACTGGTATCAAAATGTATGTATGCTGCATGTTAGGTACTCGAGGATCAATGGGCAGGGAAGTGGAGCTGTGAGTATTGTGAGTACTGTGAGTATTGGGAATAGTGTGCAAAGAATTGTCTCTTTTACTCATCTTTTCAGCAGCTGAAAGAAAATGATTTGCTGGTAGGGAGACTAAGGCCAACGCAGTAGCCGGTCCAGGCCGTTCGTAGCATGGCAACGTTGGGGGTGGGCCTGCATGTGTGGTTTGGAAGCCTCAGGTTCTACCCGAAACTGCCAGAAACTGAACACGTCCGGGCCAAGGTGCACACCACCGTGTGACCCCCTTGTCCATATCCACAGCTCCCAGGATGCCCCTGTGCCAGTCTACCTGCAGGGTTGTCCACTGCCTGTCACTCCTGCAAGGCCTGTACTGAGGCCCCTCATGGCACCTAGTCTCAACTCCCACTCACACTCACACACACTCAGAACCACTCACCACAGAACTGAGCTGAAAAGACGGAAAGGAACGAGAAAGGAGGGCATCCAGGCTGGAAGATGGATGGGAGGAGGGATGGGGACAGGTGTGAGAAAAGCGACAGAGCACCACACACTGTGCATATGGGACAAGCTTTGCCCCCCCCCACTGGCCCCAGTCCCTGAAGCCAACCTCTCTGTCTGAACATTCATCGTACAGCATGTATGCCTAGGAACAACACACACACACACACACACACACACACACACACCCCCGCCCTCCTGTAATTTAACTGAATTGTTATTATTGCTTTTTGCTCGAACTGGTCCAAAGTGCCGCAGTAGCATCACGATGACAGCAGTTCAGTATAAAGTCAGTCGGTGTTTCATTGTCACTCACACTGATATTCATATGGTCACAACACAGAATCTATTCTCCTCAGGACTGCAGAAGCACCATCGACGCCACACTGTAAAACTGCAGCTTTGGCAATAGTTTGCGTTCTCTTCCTGCTTTTTATTTATTAATAGAATGTCTTCCAGTCAGATTATGATATTCTGTTGAATGCTGAAAAAAATGTTTATTTTTAACATATAAATTTAATTAAAATGAAAAATCTGTCAGATGAAATTCACAGAAATTGTTAAAAGAAATTTGCATGCAATCTGATACCTTTCAGCATTTAAATCATTATGTATGTAGATAAATAATTTGTTATTGATTTATTAATACAAACATTCAAAACAGGGCATATATTGTAGTAAAAAGGGGGCAGCGATAGCTTAATTAGGTTTTGTGGAGATACATTGATTTAAATGTATGTTATTCCCACAATTTCCGCAGTTAACAGTTTTCTGACTGTCTCACTTTGCTCAGCGGCTCAGTCCTGTTTTATTCTCATGTTCTTTCATTTACTCATAAAGCTTAGAGCATTAGTGTTAGTATTACTACTGTTATTGTTTTTATTATTGATCCTGCAGCCCACAGGCATTGGAGGTGGTCCGTGAGCCAAAGGCCAAAACACAGACGGCAAAAATGCACTCGCAAGTTTCACTCTTAAGATTTATTTTGTCTTCACCCTTAAAATATCACTGAAATCTTGTATCCACAATTTTTTTTCAAAGTTACCGTTGGTAGTGTTCATATATAAAGAATGTCCACAAGGTGGCGCAGTTTCATCATTTAATTTTTATCATCCTCATAAATGTTAGGTTTATGTCAAAAACTGACTTTTTTCACCGGATTTACGTATGTTCTCTGTGCCAACAACGAAACAGCATATCTGTGTAGGAGGTCATTAAGTACAAATTAAGAAGAAAGTGCTTTTAATTCATATTTACACCTTTTTCACGCTGAACATGTTTTCCACATTAGAATATGAATTTTTAGCATCTTTCAGTTCTGTGCAGGGTGTGTTTTGCTCTGTATAAACATTAATGCAACAGATGACTATTAATGTTTAATAGCTGTAAAATAAAGGGTCTCCATCAACCTTTATGTTTCTCTCCTTTGACAACTAAAAACACAACGCCGGCCTTCGGTTAAAATTGGACCAAAAGCAAAAATGGGTGTGCGATGAGACCGCTTGTGGCATTAATGTGTCGGATCCCACCAGAACTTTCAGGAACAGAGGAACACGGTGAGATGGATTCCTTCTGCGCAGGCGCAGGACATTTATGAGTCATACAGAAACTGGCCTCTTTGGGAAACGTCGCCAGAGATTATTGTCACGAAGCTGTAATGCTTAATCTGAGCTGGATTAACAGATGAGAAGGTGACTTTTCCCCTTTTTCATAAAAACAGGGAACTAAAGCCCACCGAAATAATGAACCATAATCAATCACAAGGGTTTTTTTAAATATTTTATGAGCTTTAACAGTAGTTATTTTTCAAGCTTTTTTTTATATGAAAAACATTCCTTTCGTTTTGACATTAAATCAGGTATAAATGATAATCATTAAGTCCAGAGGAAAAAGTGACACAAACAAAAGATTAGCTCCTTTCCTTGTGGAGACGATAATGAGTGAAAAACAAAGGGATTATTTAAATGAAACGCGCGTGGAGACGCGGGACAAGGAAGGCCAGGGAGCTGTTTGAAGAGTCTCGGAAGCCGGACCGTTTATCGAGATGACAGCAGAGGCCGCGCGTCTCGGGAGGCTCTCGCCTGGACCTGCTTGACAGCAGCCGGGCGGACAGGTAAGGACTGAAGTGACCTAGCGGAACGTGCGAGATTTGGACTCGGCTCTATTTGGCATTGAAACAATGGGCGCCGTCGCGTCGTCGGCTGGAAGAGAAGCCCTCGCGCGAAGGGGAACAAGCTGCTTGGGGGCCCATTGAGCAGGAGCTCTTTCATCCGCGCCGGAAGCCTGGCGGCCTGGAAGCCGCGATGAAACGACCAGACAGTTGTGCGATGAAAGGAGCGGCACGCCGAGCAGATGGGCTTTGGGGAAGAGCGGGAGACGGTAGACCTGCACGCGGCAGAGAACGCATGGACACGTGAAGCCGTGTGTCTGTGTTTGTAAAACGATTGCAGTCACGCATCCATGCGCAGAAGCCTGGGGGGGGGGGGAAGGTCCCGAGGTTCCCCTCGAACTGCTCTTCAGGAGGACCCGGGGCTTTGCGCTCACCCCTCTGTCAGCTTGCACTTACTTGTGGGAAAACGCTCAGGTGTGCCGATGAAGACCAAGGCCAAGTGGCACTGTATGTTCCTCAGATGTTCCCAAGGCTGCATCTCAGGCCAAGGATTAGAGTCACTCTGGTCTGTGGCCTCACTTCCCCTTTACACATAAGACTGCAGAAGGCGAAGGCCGTGACGATGACGTGCTTCCGGACACACCCATCACACGCGTGCTGCCTTCTGTAAAGCTTCCCCGTCCTCTGTAGAGCACCCCCCCACAAACACACACACACACACACACACACACACGCATATCTTGGTGAAGCCCAGACCAAGAGGCAGCCAGCCCGCAGGCACGTTGGCTGCATATGCAAGCTGTTGGCACAGGCGGGCATATGCTGGGCTGATCTGACACACCACCCCCACACCCCCCCCGTTTGCTGCTTCTGTTCGAGCAAAAGCAGAATGTGTAGTGAACAGAGGAGGAACAGGCAAACACACACTCACACACACACGCACACACACACACACACACACACACACAGATAAATGCATGTACATATAGTAATGCAGATTAGCACTAACACTGCTGTCAGTGGTGTGTGTGTGTGTGTGTGTGTGTGTGTGTGTGTGTGGGTGTGTGTAATGTGGAGTGGACACAGCAGCCAGATATTTGTGCAGTATCAACCTCACAGAGCGGGAAAAAGAAGTGTGATGCTGCCAGCACTTGTCATGCAGGGAATACACACACACACACACACACACACACACACACACACACACACACACACATACACACACAGACGGCGCTAATGCAGCAAAGTGATGACAACACATTGTATTTGCAGCAGAGAAAATCCACAACACACGCTGCAAAAGGACATCATGAGACACCTGACAGCTGTTCCCTGGCAAAACAACAGCAGCAGATCGAAGCAAACAGCTGGGTGGGAAAACACTCCCTCCCACTCCAGCAAACTTCACCCCCCACCCCCCCTCCACGCCTGTTTAACTGACAGGTGACCCAAATGAAGTGATCTAAAAGGTTCAGTCCAAGTGGATCTGCTAAACATGCCAGTTCATCGCAAAGCCCAAGCCCTTCAGGAACCGCAGCAGTGGCCACAGCTGAGGGGGGGGCAGTAACTGCATATTAATAAAACATCTACAACACATCTTCTAGCAGCACACATACGTGATGTAACTGCCACAGAAGTGCTTTTCTGGAGAGACACTAAACTTTACCAACCAGGTGAAACGCAGCGCATTTGCAAAACTTCTGGGCTAAAATCGGCTGAATTTGCCAACGTGAAAAAAAAAAAAGGTGTGACGTGAAATATGATAAATGAATAACCTCCATCAATGCTGGTTATATTTTAGCTCATTGAATGATGTGTCATTGACCGTATTTGAAGAATTTTCAATGTTCGGAAGATTTTTAAATTCAGTGTTATATTGGACTGTTTTGTTTGTTTATCCACTATTTTGAGAGGTATAACTAATCTGTTTTGGATTATGTTGCCGGATGTGCAGATTTCAGGTTCCACTTAAGCACCGGACTGCGCTGACGTCAATGTCTGACGGATCCTCTGTTTCTCAACAGCACATCTAGAGCCACAGTTCACCTTGTACTCGAAATAAGTTGCACTGCAAGTTGGGGTAAACATGGTACGTTTGGAAACAACGGGCGCTTCCGGTAAGACCGCCGTGCTGACGGGTGTTTCAGGGTGACCAAAGAGTCAGTTTTGGGAGAAGGGGATGTGAGAGGGTGTGATGTGGGTGACCCCACCCCACACAGATCCACAGTAATCGTTTCTGTGAGAACAAAGGGGGGGGGGTTTGACTGGGATGGTCTGTCTGTATTTCTGTATTGTGCTCATTTATACAGGCCTATTCCCAGGTTTTTTTTCCCATGCCCGGTTTGGTATGGGGTCGGTGCATGCCCAGCGTGGGGGGGGGGGAGGGGGGGCTGAGGCTGCAGTGGGCAGCCACAACATGCCAAGCCTGGCACATAAAGCCCAGATGCCCCTCTCCCGGGGTGTGACTAACGTGGGCCGACAGCGCCGGGATGAGGGCGCGGCCACAGCTCTGCCAGGCTGCTCCTCACCAACGCCCTCCGCTGAAGGCAGCCTTTGTGGTCCCCAGTCTTCCCACGACACGCTCTTGAGTGAGACCTCCCGGTGGCCAGGCCCACCTTGACAAAACGAGTCCCCAGAATCCTCTCTTTAATGTCCCAGTTTCTCACGCAGCCCTTCATGACCCCCCCAACACACATAATGGCTGTTTCCACCGGAGTCACTATTTGAAGTGAAACAAGCGGCTTAAACTGTATTTTCCCAGGATAAAGCTGTGATATAAGGCTTTGGCTTTGTTTTTCAACAAGGTGCCTGTGCTGCCGTCCAGGTCCGGCGTAATGACGTTGCAGTCCCGCACGGGACAATGCGATGGACTGCATTGCGTTGTGCTGGGGTTAACAGCGCTGTCCATGTGGGAGACATTCCGCAGGAAAAAGTACAATATTTTCCTTTAATCTGATAGATACCTTTAATATTTTCCTACTCCAATATTTTATGTCAATCACCAGACGTCAATCACAGCCATTTCCAGACCAGCTAAGGCAGAAGCCACCAGTTCCTCATCATTTAAACAGCTCCCATTTAAACTGCCTGTTGTCTTGCCGAGGTTATTTATGGTGAAAATCACAATTTCACAAGGCAGAGCCATGTATTTGATGAACTCCAAACAGCTTATAAAAAGTAAATCCAGGACAAAATTAGTCCCATTTGTTCCTGATGTGGGAAACTTGTCCCAGTCTCCTTGTCAGTGTTTTGGAGTAATGGCTCCCCCTGCTGGCGGCTTGTGAGAACTACACAGTAGAGGAGAGGACGTTCAGAGGAGCAGAAAAGGGGTGTTTGTCACAGGGCTCACGACGACACTCTTTCCCGATCTTACCTAGTGACGCTTCGCTTCTAATGCCTGGCTCACCACTGCCGTCTCTAGAAAGCAGTGGAGAGAACAGTTCCGCAGCTTGCGAGAAGCTGCGCTTCCCGGGGTTACGGGAACGTGGGCCAAAGCGACCTGATGGTATCAGGTGTCACTGTCAGAGACGGTGTCCCCTTCGCTGTGTCAGGGACCACGATGTACCGCTCACATTCCCCACAGCCGCAAGACCCCCACCGCCAACCCCAGAAAGGCCCGTACTCCCCGGACTGCAGCCCGTCCACAGGGGGTGTTTAGGGGCTCTGTGTGACTGCAGGAATCTCGAGTGCCGGGTCAGCGAAGGTTCACCTCGCCTCCTACATAAACCCGATAGATTACGCTCAGCTAAATTGGTTTTCTCCAAAAAAGGCTCCCCGATGAGACAGCAGATGTGGCAGCTGGCTACAGGGAAGCGGAAAGATACACGTCTCTCGCTGTTAATCTTCCTGTAGTCTTATATGTGCTGCTGGGTTTGCTGAGGCGAGAATAAACCTACAAACTCACACCTGCCACAGGCCCAAAAGCCAGGTCAGAAGGACTTACTGTTAGAGCTAATCCGTTTAGAAAAGGCTGGCGACTGTCCGCAGGCGTTAGGAACATAATTGTAAAATGAAATGCCTGCCCTCTACTGGCAACATCGTGAAATATAATTTGCACAAAATCACAGAATAGGATGGAACCAAACAGGTTTATGTCCTGCGGTGCGAATGGCACTTTTCCTAGTTCCACTGGAGGCATAACAACTTGTCAGGTACTGGGGGGGCAAAAGCATTAGCAGCAGAACAGAGTCGTAGACAAATATCGGAGCGATTGTCCGCCTGGGTGAACAAGGCACCCAGTGGGGTGACCGCTGAGAGGGAGTGACGGGTGATGTTGGAGAGCATCGGTAGTCGCCGTCCTGAGGGATGCGCCAGGCCACGTTAAGTAAGAAGGGGAGAACGAACGAACCGAGGGTGCGCAGGTGACCCAAGGGTGCGATCCTGTGGCACGAACCGGGTCTGGGGGGGGGGACCACACAGGAAGAAGACAAGCTGGAAAAAGAGAACTGCAGGAAGTGTTTAGATTTCTGTATCACTTTCAATAAAGCTGATGTGCAGCGAGGGGGACTCTGGCCTCATCGCTCCCACCCCCACCTCTACTTCTTACTCTTTCCTACAGCCGCTGGTCCCGCTCTCTGCGCCGTAGCATTAAATAGACGTGCCCTCGAGTGGGGGGTCAGCACTTATTTCCGTACGGCTTAATGGGAAGCACATGGTGGCTGTGTGTACTGTCCAACCCCTCACCCCACCTCCAGCTACAGCTCCGCCATCCTGCCTGTCCTCTTCCCTGGGGGGGGGGGGGTAAGTTTCCCACTGGGGCTGTTCACTGGAGAGAACCCCCACAAGCTATTCCCAGCAGAAAGCTTAGCTGTAATGTGTTCTGCTTGCTCCTCTTTAATTCTGAGCAAATGAAATGAAGCCGCAGAGAACCGCCACGCTGTCACATCCAGGCGCTTTCGACATTGCGACGCTCCGCTCTGTACTGACGCTCAACTAATAACCCGTGTGACAATATTGCACATTTCTGCCTTGTCCGAAAGGTCCACAAACCGGCTCCCCGCTGCCTTGGCCCTCAAATTATTCACCTCCGCGAAGCAGCCGCTTCGCCGGAGACCTCTGAAGCCGAAATTGTTTCAGAAGCTTCAGATGAACGGTTTGAAATCTGCACTTGAAATAAAGCCGACAGGCAACCGATCGCCTTCTTTGAACAGACGGTGTTAAACTGCTGCCGACCGCACGTCGCTCTGGACACGTCAACATCAGCGAGACGTTTGAGGCCAACGAGAGCCTCAGACTGCAAGAGGAATGAACTTTGCGTCCACAGGTACTCATCCAACATCCAGAGCAGCCAGTGGAAGCTCATCCGGTGGGTCAGAAGCAGCAAGTCAGCATCCGTCTACCGTTGACAGGCTATGGCGCGTCGTGAAGGATGCGCCGCGTCTGACTGAAACCCTTGGACCATCTGTCACGCACAGACCCCATCACTCTTGATCTGGTTACCACCCTGCCTTCGGGCACAAACCCACCCGTGCTGATTTGCACAGGCACTGACCTGGCAAAAGGGCCGCACTGCGAGGAGGAGCACCTACATGGCTCCCTGGTGGGTTGCCAGAAAAGGGCTCTCAGAGCTCAGAGAGAAGACCTTGTCTTAACCCTGTGTGGAGAACCTTTCTTCTCCACAGTTGCCCACCGGACCCTCAGAGCCCAGGCTGGAGGAAGAAGTCTTGTTTATTCCTCCCATTCACTCTAAACTGCCCGAACAAGTTAGCCGCAGCTAAGGGAGTCAGACTCTTGGGTGGAGATGAGAGTCAGCAGGAGGAACGCAGCACGCAGGTCGCATTTCCAGCAGGCAGCTGGGGAGCCAGTCCTGAAGAGCAGAAGAGGAGAAGGTGGGCAGAAGACCCAGCAGCAGGAGAGCAGGCGAGAGGAAGCCGGCAGCAAGCTGTGTCGCCCGCACGGTTTGCCGGCGGGTGGGGGGGTCCCCTGCTTGTGAACGCGGAACAGCTGCAGCCGCCGGGCCCTGGGACAAGGCCCATCATGAATATTCACGGGGAGCCTCTGGAAGGAACAGCTGCCCGTGTGGCATCACACATCCTCACTGCTGCGCGAGGCCTGTTCCGGTGCTGGCTGCTGGGACCAGACGTGTCGGAGGAAAAGCCTTTCGGGTGACAAAAGAGACTGCTGTCAAGGTTCTGTCTGCTCGCGACGCGTCCGCTTCAATCGGATCTTTTTCCGTGCCACTAGTATCTGCACCCGGGCTTCCAAAACACAAACGCGGGTCACCCGTTGAGCCACTGCTGCCAAAAATCAGTTTCAGTATGAGAGTTAATGCGTAAACTCATGTACAGTACAACACATTCAAGCAGAGAGGTATTACTGAAGTGCTGCATATACTAGGAGTTGAGTTTATTCTAAAATCAGGTGTCCGCCGTCTAGTTTTAAGCACTTCTTGGGACCCGAGGAATCACCAAGATCGAAACTTGCGCCGGGAACTTCCGACGGTCCGGTTGGTCAGCGGGGGCCTGAGGAAGATGGAAAATGTGTAGGGGGTTCCCGGTTCGTCTCCGAGGCCTTAGTGCCACGTCCTCGTAGTAAATCGGCATGAGTCACGGGGGAGCGCAGGCTGAGGGACATCTCCTTGTGACTTTAATGGTCCAATAACAGGCTGCAGGCCCATTAGGAGACGGGTTTGTATCTCTTCCAAAGGACTCACAGGAATTAGTCTGCTTTTTACTAAATGTTTATTGATGGAACTCAGTAGGCTGCTGCCTTAATGCCGCCACTGGAGGGCTCAGTTTGATAAACAAATACCCTGTTTTCCCCCTCCGAGGGCAGCCAGTCAGGGTAGAGCGTCAGGCGATCGCGTTTCACGTCTACAGCACGTCTTCCTCCTGCTTAATCCCATTAATCCAAATACTTCCTCCATGGAAGCTGAACGACACGGGCGAAAAAACCCATCCGTGTTGGAGCCCCGGGGAGCCCTTCCTTATCCTGCCGCCCACACAAATAGTCCCCTTCCGCTGTCAATCCGCATCCTGACAGGCAATGCCTACGGGGGAAGGTGGTCCCCTGGGCCTGAAGCCCTGCAGATGGTGAAGGGGCCACAAAGGTAACCCTCAGCCAGGTTGCAGGTGATACGTTACAAGTTAATGAGGGAGAGAAATCGATCTACACATGAAAGGGCGGCGGACTGTGGAGCCTTTGCGCTCCGGTGGACAAAGCTCCTGCAGATGGGCGAAAATCTTAGCGATGGACCTCCGGCCAAATCAACAAAGGCTTAAAAACGCCCTGCGTTTCTTTTCCTTGCCTTTCCTCCCCGACACGAACGGACAAAGTTGAGGAGCACGTTCCTCACACGTGGGCGACGTGTTTGAGAAAACGGGATTTTCGCCGGCGCCGTAACAGAGGATCCTCGTCCGCGCACGTCTGCCGCTGCCAGGTCCCGGTCCGAGCCCGGAAACCCGGTTTCCGCGCTCAACTGGTGTCTTCTTCAGGGTTAAATAAAGTTCCCTTCAAACTTTTCCACCCTTAAATATTACAATTATAACATTCAGTCTGCGGCACCGGGGGGAATTAAGACAGACCCTCATTTGGCCGACCAGATGTTTCGGCAGCGAGCAGCAACCGTCTGCTAGACCTGCCGTTTCTCAAGAGACCTGCGAGGATCACTTGCGATTCATCTGCCGAGAACAACAGGAAAATAAAAGCAGATTAAAAAACCAAGCAGAACGGCTTTGATCGAAAACGCCGGGTTTCATTTCCCTCCACGTTACGGCTTTGGCCGACGTAGATTTCCGCAGTCCGGCCCGGACGGCGTCTACCGTCCTCGGACTTTTGCCCCGTAGACGGGAGTAACTTCGCTAAGGTTCGACTCGGGGAGGGGGCGCCCGCCCCCCGCGTGACCCGGCTCCAGGATGTGCGGCTGAGATTCCGGCCGATAAAACGCCGTTTCGGACGCGCGCTCTCAAACGGAGCGATAACATCCACGTCTCCTGCTCACATCTAACCCAGAACGACACATATAAACATATACATATGCACACATATTAAATAGTCATGAAGCCCAATTAGATTTCTCCTCCGTTGCGGGTATCGACGCAGCGCGTCCTGAATCTGTTGCGGAAACTCGTGTGTCGTGGAAATGATGCGGAGAGGTGAACAGATGGGATAAATTAATTAGAATGTATGTTTAAGTAGAAAGGTATTTATTTGCGTGAGTGGCCAACGGCTGGAATTAGTGGGGGGGGGGGAGAAAGGGGGACAAGGCCGTGCTTCTCTTCCAGCATCTCCAAGAAGCCCAAGCGGCATTTTCACAAGCTTAAAGCTATCAAGTTGCAACACAAAGTGGTTTCGGGGAATTATAAATAAATAACAGTAAAAGACGCAATCTGGGGGGGGGGGGGTCTTTGTTTACTGGCTATTCTGGAGACCTGAAAGGGACCTTCAGAATAAATAAATAGAACCACTGCAGGAAGTTCAGCTGCCCCCCCCCCACACCCACCTCCGAAAGTCCGATGCAGTTTTATTAGCTGCAGTCCTGTGGAGATACCCGACTCGAACCTCACCCCCCCCCCCCCCCCCCCCACNGCAGTTTTATTAGCTGCAGTCCTGTGGGGATACCCGTCCAGAACCCCCCCCCCCCCCCCCCCCCACACCAGTTAGTTTCTGTCCCCCAGCATGTTTTTTTCAAGTCGGCGTCCAGGACAAATTTAAACGGATCTCGGCATAAATAAACGCACCTTGTTCCAGTAAACCGCAGGTTTCTACCGCTCGTCCTTGCGGGCTCACGTGTTGCCCGTTTGTTTCTCCTCGATTTCTTTTTTTGTCCCCCCCCCTCCTCAGTTTTGAGGAGATGTTATCGCAATTTTGTTTTCGGCAACACCGCTGCCAGACGTCCACTCCTCTCGGCACACTCCCCTGGCCTTTTTAATCATTTACAAATGGGGGGGCTGGGGGGGCTGCGCCAGCATTTCTTGTCGGCCTTGCAGAGCAGAGTACTGAAACAACAGCCTGTTCTCTGCGGGGGTCTCCAGCACGGAGCAGGTGAAAAGAGATCTCCAGCACCTCTTTTAAAGTGTCTACCTGATACCGCCATGGGGGGTGTGGCAGGGGTGGGGGGGGGGCCGGTGAGGTAGCCCTGCCAGCACGGGAAGTCAGAAAACAGAGAACGGAGACGCCATCTGCTGAGGGTTTGGGTGACGGGGTCTAGGCGTTGGCGCGGCCCACACCTGCGTGGGCGTTTAGGACGGAACCCTGCGCACGGTCACGTCACACGTGGAACAGGAGCCGCTCCCTCGCCCGATTTCGTCTCTTGCCAGCAGGGGGCGCTGTGAGATGAGACTCAGGGCCGCCGTCCTCAGCCGCTGCCGATTCCGGGAAGAGAAGGTGCTCCTGCTGCCCGGGGATCCGACCGAACAGCTTCGGGCCTGTAGGCAACCGCAGATTCGACAGCTGGCATCTGAATCCACGTCGCACATTTACAGATTTAATTTAGCTACTGCGTCGCGCTATTTATTTACATTAAATTATTAATCGGTCTTTATTGTTCTTTAACACGGTCATCCTTCCCTTCTCATTATCCGCCGAGTCCCGCCAAACATGTTCTGCGCCGGGGAAACTGCGGATTTTTTTGGTGCTCGTTCGTTTCACAATTGTGCTCAAAAAGTGAAAAAAGTGCAAAGTGTGTAATAAACCCCAAGTGACCGTCTGGCCCACGGTGGGGCACAAAGGTAGAGGAGACAACTTTTTGTTTGCTTCCGCTCGCCTGCGGCCTCCTGCTTTGGGCCCGGACACCTAATCTGTGTTCATTAAAGCTCCCAGCCGACCATCAGTCCCGCAGGAGACTCCCGCGGTCGTCTCCGGTTACACGAGCGGCGCTTCCGTACACCTGGGCGCCGGTCGAGCCGCGAACCACCACCCTCCCGCACCTGCTTTTGGCCGCAACACGCAGACAAACCTGCCGAAAAACATTTATTTCACCTGTTACACCTCACCACCTGTAGAGATCACGCGTGAGGGTGGCCCCGTGTGCCGATAATGAGAGTTGAGTCGCCGCTTTCCCGGTGTTACCGCGGTACAGCGCGGGACCTCCTCTAAACTCTTTGAGAACGTCCCCACGCATCTCACAGGACTGCGGGAGGCAGCGGCGCCGGACAAAAGTTTACCGCAGGAGAGGGTCACTCCTGCAGCCGCGAAACAGAACCGGGTCTTGGACCCGAGGAGGAGGCGCTGTGGAGGCCCGTGGCCGGCGGAAGGAGGCCGGGTTGGGGGGAGATGGAACAAATTAGAGCTAAACAGGACCTGCTCAGCGGTGCATGGCTTGAATTTGGAGTTGCCGGGTGTATGGCTGATTGCAGGAGGATGTGTCCGCTTTGCAGGCCGGGGGTTCACCTTCGTGGGGCAAAGCAGGGTCTTTGAATCGCACACACGGTTGCCTGGACCTCCGCGTAGACCGCAAAGTAACCCCCCCCCCCCCCCCCCCCCCCCCCCCCCCCCCCCCCCCCCCCCCCCCCCCCCCCCC
>UFQX01000535.1:189204-255061 GCA_900497675.1 Arapaima gigas | reverse complement strand
CCCCCCCCCCCCCCCCCCACCTGCCGGTCCGCTGCCCCGATTGCCGCCACCGGTGCGGCAGGGCTGTGTCACGGACCACGGGGCTCCGCGCGTCAGCTCGGCTGCGAGGGGGTCGGAGCCCAGCGCAAGGTGCCCTCGCCGCCACCGGGAGACTGCAGACAAACCAGGACGGGACGCCTCTCTCCTCCTCTCCTCCTCACGTTTCCCAACTTCTCCGCAGTGTGGGTGCGCGCTCACCATTAATCTGTTTTGGCTTCTCCCCCCCCGACTTCTTTCTGGTCAACCAAAAAAAAAAAAAAATTGTCAAGAAATTTGACAGCTGGATTTTTACTTTGGGATAAATGAACGAAAATTTTTCCCACACAAGTGCAGGTCCTCGAACCCTCGCTGGAGAGAGAGAGAGAGAGAGAGAGAGGCACGCGGAGGGGACTCTGCCGCACAACTCGAACGCGTTCGCTTTTCGCCCTGCAATCTGGAACCGAGTGAAGACCAAGGAGGGAGATGGATGTGAAGAATTGAAAAAGAAAAGAGAAAGCAGACCGACGCGCCGCGACCGACGGGAAGAGGTGTCTGCGGAGTCGACAGTGCAGAAAAACACCACAGCAGCCTTCTACCTGATAACGTTTTGAAAGTAAAGTTGAAGAATGGAGTTTTTAAAAAAAAAACAAAAAAAAAAAAACAAGAGATGTTATTGTTTCCTTTTCTGTGTGTGCAAAAGAAGAGGGAGGGAAGTTTTTGGATAAAAGGGGGTAAGAAGGAGGAAGGGAAAAAAAAAAACACAGCTTTGGCGGCTGCCAACTTACCATCCACCACGTCCTGGCCGAGATGTCGTAGCAGAGCTGCCATTTGATGGAACCTTCCGAGGTTTTGCCTG
The DNA here is from genome assembly GCA_900497675.1 of Arapaima gigas. Classification (NCBI taxonomy): domain Eukaryota; kingdom Metazoa; phylum Chordata; class Actinopteri; order Osteoglossiformes; family Osteoglossidae; genus Arapaima; species Arapaima gigas. The sequence continues at coordinate 254,187 of UFQX01000535.1, read as the reverse complement.
CCATTACGCTGTCAGCAAGCTTCATCTGATGCTGGTGCTCTCACCGGAGATAAGACACCTAATTGAGAAAACATTTGCACTGGCATGTTGGGCAACATGTAGCTCGCTCCATACCATATGGAATCATGGGTAAAAAAAAAAAAAAAAAAAAAAAAAAAAAAANGGTAACAGAAGAGGTACTGAGAAAGTTTATGGGAAAAAAAAAAAAAAAAAAAAAAAAAAAAAAAAGCTCCTTGACAATGAACCAATCTCACGCAGACCCCGTGGCAAGGTGAGCGGCAGTCATCTGCTTAGAGAGCGAGGCGTCTTTAAAAAAAAATAAAAAAAACACACCAGAACGATGAGCCCTTTTTCTTCCACATCGCTGAGTGCCTGAGGTCATTTTCTCTCTCTCTCTCTTTAATTACGGCCCGTTCTTCGTTGTCATCGTCACCGCTGCCCAGTCGACACAAGTTTCTCCCGCTTCTTCTCCTGCTGCTTGTTTCTGGGGTGAGGGGAACTGGAGGGATTTAATAGGACAGAGTCAGGTAGGGGAGCGAGGGCAGCGGACTGAAGTGCCACAGGCTATTAGCCTGAAATTTCTGCTGGACAGATGGAACTGCTTAAAGACTATCATGCAATGTTTTGTTTTGTCCTCCTTCCTCCTCCCCCCCCCGTCCCCCTTCTCCCGGCCAGCGTTCACCTTTTGTAAACACTTTCACACAGACTAACCCTGGTGTGTTTTAAAACATGGAAACACTGCGGGGTGCTCGCTTTAAAGAACTGCTTCGTTCTGGGTTTTATTATCTCGTCGGCTTATTTTTATTTCTTTTTTTCCCCCCGCCGGCACACATTTTGACGGACGTTTGTGACGCTCGTCCGAACGGTGCCTCGCGTGCTCGGCGACCGGCAGCGTGGCTTTTCTCGCTTTGGCCCGTGTGCCGGTGGGCGAACAAGTGATCGAACCACTTTGCTTTTCGCTAATGTGTTTTAAGGAACAGCTGCACGAACCGGTATGTGCCGAGCCTTAAATCAGGATTAAAATTTTTCTATAATTACATTTAAATCTCTTGACATCTGGAGAAATAATATTATCCAAAAAAATTGCAGATAATTCAAATTTGTGTGGTTAAAAAAAAAAAAGGGGGGCCGCTGTGGTCTCTCTCACTTTTTAAGTACCAGAAGGTAAAGTGTGCCAGTGAATTTGGGCTTAAATTTTCTTTGTATACTGATTTTGACCAGTGCAAAAGCTATAAGAATTAAACCCACAGTCATTTGGTATGAATAACAGTGGAGGACATAAAAAGGGCCGCTGCTGTACCCGGCCCACGTGAGGATCGGCGCGGAAGCGGTGCTGTTCCGCCGGCAGCCCGTTCTTCCCGGCCTTATGGACACAGGAGGAGCTCTGCGCTTTCGGCAGGTCCCCGCGGCTCAGGTTCCCTTGGCACCGGAATAGCCGAGGCGGGAGAGCAGGGAGGAGGGCAGGATCGGCCGCCAAACAGTCCCCCCATTGTAGCGTGAGCTGGGGAATTCGATGCGACCGAAGATACCGTTAGTGGTTCAGCGGGAGGGATGCCGGGGAGCAAAGGTACCCCGGGATCTGAGGCTGAGCAGAAAGATGCCTTTCAGCCTCACACAGTGGACTTCCACTTGTCAGACTGGGAGAACATAACTGCCATTTAATCCGTGCAGTTCATTAGCTCTTTTCCTTCTCTGTACAGACACTTGTAAATCACTGCCAAAAGTAACAACGTTTGCTACGTTTCTCCCTAAATTTTACTTTTTCACACAATTACTCACTATAATCCCTCGGTATCCAGTGGGAAAATATAAAAACTGTAGAAAATATTAAAATGCTGCACGTCAATGTAATCATAACATCGATATATTACTCGGGACATTTGTGTTATGGAAAAAAGGCTACTTATAGAAAGATGGTTAAAAAAAACTGAATTTCAGACACAAAATGAATAGAAATTGAAGAGTGAAATTCGATCAGCATAAGGACTTGCCAAAAAATATCAATAGCACCTATATTAACGCATCATAAACTCCCCACGGAAACACACAGTAGATACAAACTTGCTGCATCTTGCAAGAGTAAGAACCGTAAAATTCAAACTATTTTCAACGGTCAGTAGCTGTTCAGGCTGCAGGACCGATCACCTCTGCTGTTACATATATAGTTCCACTGAAATGTTAAAAGCGAGTTGCGGCCACACAGCCGAATCCCACACATAGAGACCAAAGAAACTAAGAAACGGCAGACGGACGATACGACGCAAACACACCGACTTAAGGTCATCGTCTCCACCCAGAGACCATCCTCTACAGTCGGGCGACAACTGAGATTTATGCTTAATAAAATGTGAAAGCAGCCGGACCCTCAACACACACTTTAACTTCACTTCACTACCAGCAAAACAGCTTCAGAGCTGAGGGATTCGTTCTCTTCACCTTCAACAGCCTGTCCGACAGAATGCTGATGTTACACTGATTCATACAATATGTATGGAAGTAATGCGTATTTCCGGGGCTTTAACGTTAACTCTGCACGCAGAAAACTGGACAAGGTGTATCATTTTTGTTCTCTTCACGGCATAAGTAAAATCGGTAACAACAGTTCAGCAGAAAACCTTTCTTGTCCAAATGAAGCGAACAAGACAATTGCAAAGTTTAAAAAAAAATACCTTTTGCGTTGCTTTGCTGAGTGATCACTGGTGTTTTGACCTTCCTACAGACCACGTCAAGTGTTTTCTCCAAACCTTCAGCTGCTATTATTCTGCTAAAATAATAGTATTATAGCTAATAGTTTTCTGTATGAATGATGTGGTCTTTGAGCACTAAGGGAACCACAGTGAAGGGAAAGGTCTTATTCACCGTGTCCGCTGCCTTAACTAGACCCACAGATCCACAGCACGTTTTAGCAAATGTTTCTGACAGCCCTCAAACACACAAAAACGCAAACAGACCACAACTTGATGCCACTGCATACATTTCACTTGACCAAAAAAAAAAAACACAACCAATGTTTTGATTGTGAAATGCAATAGTGCCAGAAACACTGCATCTGATCAAGATAAGTAAACACATCTCAGTATGAAGTTCTGAGACGCGTAAATTATTTACTTGTTCAATTGTTTTGCTTTGAAAAAACTGCCCCTCCAGGACTTTGCTGAAGTTCTCCAGCTGCCCAGTAGGAGGCACTGTTGCACCAGTGTGGTTAGCGCAGTTTATTTTTGTGTTTTTTTTTCAGTGTGCTGTTTGTTTTATTTGTACTGAACACACATCTTGAGAAGGAAGCCAAGATGCAACGCGGGGCAATAAAGTTCACCTACCTTTCGATCCGTTCCGTAATCTGTCACGTACTTGTTGCGGGAGTTGAAAGTCGACCCTTTAGCTACAGTCCTCTCATCGCTCACTCCTGGTTAAAAGTTTTAAAAAACGGTAGGTTGTTAATTTTTTTTTTTTTTTACCACCCAAATTGGAAATTTTTCCTTTCGCACCTTCTACTATGGAGGACAAGTCAGTCTAACAGCATGCGCACATATTTTAAAATTCCCACAACGCAAACCAAACTTGGACGAGAATTTCGAGAAACCGGAAGCCTGGGTTGAAGTCCAGTGTGTGTTAAATCTGCCCCTTGAGCATCAAAAAAGGAAGGCAAACGGCAGAGCAAGAGGTACATCAGAGCGAATCACGGTCTCCTGTACAACCGAGAGACCTGTGGAAAAAGGAAACAGAACAAAGTCTTCCGTGGCCGCCCACGTTTTTCCAATTTAAATGAAAATCCAATAAGTTAACTGAATGTACGCTTCAACTTCCCCTTGCTAACAGTAATTCCGAATGCCGAAAAAAAAAACAACAATTGCCAGCATCTGTTTTCCTTTTGCTCATTTAGAAAGATGCAGGTCTACCCTTTGGCAGGCAGCAGGCCCAAGAACCAGCCCAGACCCTGGAGCGTCGCGGAACAGGCGGGGTCCCTAACAGTCACAGTTAAGTGAACAGCGGATTTACCGACAATAAACGGGCCGTGGAGCAACTGCAAAATGTCTCATCGGCGTGGGATTTCCGCATAGCCAAGAGCCGCACTGGGAAGTTCTGCTGCTTAGCCGGTGGCTTCGCGCACGTCGGCTGACATTTTCGTTTACTTGTAGGACTGGATGTTTCACTGGAGCAGGTCCAGGTAAAAAAAAAAAAAGTCCACAGGGAACGTTGCTGCATTCAGTCAAAACTTTACCTGCTGCCCCTATTTGCAGAGACCCCTCACGGCCGGCGGGACTCTGCTGGACTCGGCGTCGGAGGGAGGATTTGAACGATACAGGTGCGGGTCTCTTGCTCGCCGCGACCTGGACGTCCCCCATCGTTGCTGAAACTCAACACTCGAGAGGAATCCGTCCCTTAAAGCGGAACTTTTAAACAGGTCCTGTACCTTTCTGAAACGGTCAAGGTGCCCTTTTGTGTGCCTGGAAGTCGAGCGCAACAGCACTTGCAGAACATAAGAAGCATCAAGAGAAGCGTTTGACAAAACCCAGGAAGCTGTATCCCAAACAAGAGCGTTTTGTTTTCATGCATTTTTCCTCTCTGATTGTTGACAGATGCTTTCATGTTCCAGGCTGTTAGACTGCAGAGGGGAAAGGATGCAGTGACATAAATAACGGATTGATATGTGTATACACAGGAGGTGGACCAAATAACGGAAACATCTAACGCTGTGTTAATATCGATGACCTAATAAGGGGTAGGGCCACCCTTTGGCACGGGAAGAGCTTCGGCCCTCTTCGGAATGTTCGTACACAAGCTCGTTCTTCAAGAAGAAAAGACTCCAGTTGTTGGAGGGATGAAGGGGGTGGAAACGTATTCTGCACTCTGCCCTTTAAAGTTTCCCATTGAGGTTCAGTCATACGGACCTGGTGACTGTGGAGGCCATGGAAGGTGTTTCGACTCGATCGGGTGCAAACTGGGAAGGTGGAACTGCGCAACACGGGAGTATCGCGATGGAACAGTGTTTGTACCTCAAAGGCGGACGTGGTCCTTTGAAATTGTTGAGCCATTCCTGCATCCTTCATGCAACCATGCAGAGCAATTGTTGGGCCCAGCGACTCCCTCGAGGTGGTTGCTCACACCATTATGGATCCCCCACCATACTGAACAGCTGGAAACAGACACTGTGTGTTGAAGGCATCCAGTGGTTTCTTTTCAGATGTAAGAAACGGGTTGAAAGATGACTCATCAGACCATACTGCCTTGCTCTGTTGTTCACGGGTCCAGGTTTTCAGCTCCTTACACCAGGTTTTGTGCTTTCCTAAAGGCAACCCTGCTATACACTCCAGCTTTGTGAAGCTCAATATATAGAGCTTCCGCTGAGTCACAGACTGGCGCTGATTCAGTTCTCTGAATCAAATTTTGGTGCTTTTCTACTTTCAGCTACCATTTAGCAGCTGTCCCTATCGGTGCGCTTCGACTCGCAACCGCCGTTCCTCTTCGCCAGTCCAGCTTCTCCACGTTTCACGCATACTGCGATTTAGAGTTTGGCTCCTCGTGCTGCGCAATTTTGCAGCTTTCGTGAGCAACGCGCTTGCAGTCCGAGTGCTGACTGTCTGGCCTCTTTGGCCGTCGTCTCATTTTGCACTGAGAACTCACACGTGAAAGAACTAACTGTCGGACCTCTTTTACAGCCGACGCGTCCCGCTCCCTGGCAACGCGCCCAGAGCGACTCACATTTTCAGTTGCTTCGAATTTAAATTCCTTTTTCGCTGCTTTGTTCGTCTACTGTACGGGTGTGTGAACGTCGTCGTATACGAAATATTCATGTAAAACGTACGCGTATGTATAAATAAACACCGCCTCTTCCTACAGTGACTTAATCAGCAGTTTCACTAAGCCGAGTTTATCCAGTACAGGTTGGTTCCTTTGCTTTCGTTTGCTTTTTGTTTGCTGTTGTCACTCTGACACTTTATCTGCCGCCTCCCGCAGTCCTGTGTTTCCCATCATCCTGCAGGCCGACCGAACGCCGGGCAAGCGCTCGGTGAGGAGGCCGCGTGCGACGGCACCCGCGGTCCTCGTCGTTCATCTGCGCCGCTGTCCTCCGCTTTCCTGCAGGAGCCGTTCCGTCCTTGCAGCGATGAGCCCGCTGTTTGAGTTCGGCACGAAAAAACGGAACTTCGGACGCGAATAAACGTGAATTAAATCTAGAAAAACTTTACAGATCGGCTTCGTAAAAAATCTTTGGTTTGTCAAGGCGGTGCGTTTCATTTAAATTTGGCGCTGCTGCTAGAGCACAAACCAAAGTCATCATTTAAACAATGTGAAGTTCTGCATGAAACATAATTTTGGGAGGGATGCATTAGACAGGGACACTGTTTTTCTAAGCCCACCGCCACCTCTGTCTTCCTCAAGGAGTCCCTACATGGGGGGCACGACAACCGCGCTGGACGGCCGGGTGTGAGGAGTCAAGGGGATTCCAAACCCCACTGGACGGTGCACTAAGCATCCATCCGAACACAAAACCGGTCTAATGCCTGAGGTACGTACTTGTGTTTTGCTATTATGGGTAACTGCTCTAGCCAAAACTTAAAAAATGACAACTTTTACTACTAAAGACTTCTAAAACAATATTACCAGGGAAGAATTATACTGTACTTAAATACTTTTTTCCCAAAAAATATCCACTTTATTAGGTACACCTACCTAGTGCCAGGTAGGTCTCCCTTTTTCCCGCAGAACACCCTTAACTCTTTGAAACACGGGTCCCGCAAAGTGCTGGAAACATTCTTCATGGGTTTTGAGCCATGAAGGCTCAATAACACCACTGGCTCGATAACATCGCTCAGTTCTTGCAGATTTTTTATCCATATATTCATGCTGCTAACCTACCATTGTAACTTATCCCAGAGGTGCTCATTTGGCCTGAAGTTTGGGACTGTGCAGAGCCATTGTAGCAAAGTTAACTCACTTTCATGTTCCTTGAACCACCCTCAGATGATGAGTGCTTCATGATATAGAGCAGTACCCCGACGGAAACTTGCCATAAAGGAATTCACCTGGTCAATAATAATACACAAGTGCACTGCAGGATCCAACCACCCACCCAACCACCCATCCATCCATCCATCCATCCATCCATCCATCCATCTGTTACAGTTAACTCCTTATCCCTGCTCAGGAATCACAGGCTTTGAAACCACCCCAGGACAGTGCTTATTTGCTATTAAGAGACCAGGTGTGTCCCAAAAGAACATTCCCCTCACTGTTACCTCATAACCACCAGCCTGTTTCTTTGAAACAAGGCGAGATGGCTCCATAGAGTCATGCTGCTAAAGCCAAATTCTAAACAAACTGAGATTCATCAGACCAGATAACATATTTACAATATGGAATCACACAGTTTTGATGATTTGACCGCTGCAACCTCATCTTGTTGTTCTCTGCTAACAGGAGAGGAAGCCAGCTTGATCTTCTGCTGTTGCAGCCCCCCCCCCCCCCCCCCCCCCCCCCCCCCCCCCCCCCCCCCCCCCCCCCCCCCCCCCCCCCCCCCCCCCCCCCCCCNCCCCCCCCCCCCCCCCCCCCCACTGCATGTTTGAGACATGATTCCTGCACAACACTGTTGTCCTGAGCTCTTATTTTCGTACGTGTGGTCCTCCTGTTAGCTTTAATAAGTCTGCCCATTGTCCTCTAAGGAACAGGGTGTTTGTCCCCTGCAAAGTGCTACAGAGTGACTGTTATTTTTTTCCTTTGTCACACCAATTCCTGTAACCAATAGGCCAAGTCGTGCACAAATATTCCACAAGTGCGGCTGTTTCTGAGACGCCGGACACACCACATCTGGCACCGACAACCTTAAAATTTTCACAATTGCTTACATCACACATCTTGCCCCTTCTAATGCCCGGACTAGCAGTTAATACACCTCTGGGAAGAGCGAGCTGCATGCGAGGTATCACTGGGTGTGCCTAATAAAGTGGCCACCCACTGGGCGTTTCTGGAGGTTTGAACAATACAGGTGAAGAAACGGTGTTCATTGACAAGAGATTTGTTTCAAGGAGAGATTTCTCAGAGAATTAGGAAGGTGAGAAACGCCAAAGGTTAATATATTCTTCCTGTGTATCCAGTATACAGTGTCAAAGATGTCACATTATATTGCAGCCACCTGGTCCAAAAATATATTAACTGTATTTTCTTTTTCTTTCTTTTTTTTTTTTGTTGCCTGGTGTGTGTGAGTGCATGTGTGCAGGTGTGTGTATGGCTGTCCTACCAAACAGAATCTATAAACTGCCAGCAGCAACCAGCCATAGAGACCAGGGGGCTGGCAGAGATGGGGGTAGAATAGAAAGAGGGTAACAGGAAGGAGGGGTGAATCCTACCCATAAGGACCATCTGCCTCCCCACTGCTGATGGAGCCAAGATGTGCGCTCAGCGGCTCTCCTATTTTCAAACCAGATCTCTCTTCTTCTCTCCGATGCATTTCGGCAGCAGTAAAGCGTTTGATGTAAATCTCAGCGTTTGTTTGTTTCTGTATGAGTCGATGTTGTACTTGCATGTGACCTCAGCAATATATAAGACAAGAAGCACACGGCCCGGTCACTGTTTTGCATTTTGTGTTGTATTAATACAATCTGATTAACTACCTTCCCAAATCTTTCTTAAAGGCACACAACTACAGACCACGTAAATATTCCTTTTCATTGCGACAACTGTTTGATAAAACTGAGCAACCCAGGGAAACATTGCGCTTTTTTCTCAAGGCCGGTGTAATGCCCCATTGTGGGCGGAACAGTTCATTTTGCTGTAGCTACAGAACGTGTTCCTGAATGAAACAAAGTAGCTGGGAATGAAGGAAGAGCCAATATTTTTGAATATGTTTACATGGTTCACTTCTTGCGGGAAGAAGGAGTCACGTTAAATTCATTGGGCCCTGGAGATACTTGCAGGAAAGGCGGCCAACCCACAGTCGGCCGTGCCAAATGCCAAAACCCAACATCTTCCCCGAAACAAGACATGGCGCCCCTCTGCCATTTACAACAACACAATGTAGCACGCTGTGCGGTGGTGCTGCTCCGAGACTCAGCCACCCTGGTGATGTCCGTCTTGGCACGTCACCGCGAATCAGGGAGAGTGACAATGAGTGGCGGCCAAGGCTGTCACCCCAATGTCCCACATCAGCCAGCAGCAGCCCCCAAATCCGCTCCCCTGACCTTCACCCATCTTGAATCTCACCAGTTGCCAACATCTTGTCCCATCAGCTCCTCCACACAGTACTCTGTAAGCAGTAGCTTTACCGTTTTACTCTACAGTGCAGCTGAGACTTCATACGCATAAAGACACGAAAGGGTCAGGCCTTCTCCACCTGGAAAATACTAGTCAGGACGGTATTTGAAGAAACATTTGACAAAGAGCCGTGATACATCACGATTGTTCTCCACTGCGGTCCGCCAGAACTCTGCTGCTACGCAGCGTCCGATTTATATTAGAAGCGACTTCCCCGTGAGCTTAGTCTGAGGTCAGGAAACATAACGTTTCTTTCGGCTGTGAACGAAAAAGTAATAAATTCACAGAACGAACAGTGAAGCATCAAGAATAGCGAATGTGTGAAGCAACGCGCATTTGACTTTGATTTAAGGCTGCGTAGCGCAGGAAGCAGAGCGTGGTGCGCATAACAGCTCTGGTTCTTTCCGCTGCTCATGTTGTACATCCACGTGTAACACAGTCTTGCAGCGGCCTTCCGAACGTGACTCCGCCGGGGGCTCGAGGGGCTTCCTGGCAACCCGCGAGGCGCGGCTCACGTTGGCTCGGTGAAGGCGCAGAAAGGCCAAGCCGACAGTGCCGAACGGCAGCCTGCCGATTTCCTTTTCGTGCGACGAGGTTTTACCAAGATTACACCCAAGAAATAGCAGTACGCCGGAGTGATTTAAACACTGTTTATTATTTCTACACAGTGTTAATAACAAGTAACGTGTACGCCAGGCCGGCTTTAAAAGCACCTACCAAAGGAGGCCTGTCGCCAAAGCCGTCCTTGTCCAAATGTGGATTTATCAAAGCACTGCAGTACAACAGCAGAAAGACATACCTTGCAAATATCAGTTATAGTTATAAGTATATTCAATATTACAGCATATTTCAGGAATAAAAATGTCTTGATTTTAGACAATAAACACATCCTTGAAGCAAAATGCACAAATTTCATGCGTATTAGGAACTAAACAAGTCAGAATGGCCACGGCATCAATCGTTCTTTCAGCTGACCGTGACTTTAAATATACCTGTTATTTTAGATGTGTTCTGTCTAAAGGGAACACAGACATTTTGACCACAGCATGTCGCTTTAATTCTTGGTCTACACGTTGCAGCAGAGAAAGACAATAAAAATAACATTTGGCGGAACAGTTTAGAGATCTCACCTGTAGGGTTAGAGCGTTGTGGTTAAACTATCTATCTGCTCAGCACTGAATAAATCTGTTCAGTTCAGTACACACATCCGTACAACAGAACCTAATCGATGTTTTGTGAGAAAGCACAATACACAAACGGTTTCTATCTGAATTCTCTAATAAGCTAGTTTCTTTGGTTTGAATTTGCATGGTATGTATAATCCACATTTATAACATAAATTCTCCTGTTTGCTAAATACCTCAACATGACTTTTTCCTACTGGGACCGGTATGTCCCTGTGGTCCCGGTAGGCTTTTATAGAAGTTTAAAAATTCATTTTCAACTCGATATCGCACCATAATAACAATTAAACTACAATACATGTTTTTCCCTTCAAACAATAAATGATACAGTCTACACACGCGTAACATTTCAAACTCCTCGAGTCAAACAGCTACAGAAGGAAAATGCTTAAAAGTATGAAGGTGGTGTTTCAGAAATCTAAGCTTAACAGCAAATGTAATGACAATAGGACCCTGGCAGGTTTTTTTTTTTTTTTTTACTTTGAAGATACAGTGACTGAATCCTGTTGGAAAAGCATTTTTAAGAATTCCTTATTTAAGGAAAAAGTGCCGTTTGAAGAGAAACGAAATGAGCTGAGATGAGTAGGAAATGAGGTGGTTTTTAACAGAAATAATAAGGCCGCCAAGCGTCCCTTTAATGAGCAAGGTCAGCAATATTTCAATATATGGTTTCATGTGAGAGGAGGATCTTGAATTTCTTCTACACATAAAGCTACCATTGTTGTGACTGCAGATTAGCGGCTGAAACCGAACTTCAGAAATGCCCACTTTCCCCAGGGTCAGTTACCTGAAAGATGCCGTTTGTACATTATTCCTCCGTAAAATCTCTCTCAGGGACAGCTCACATGGCCCCTTGCTCTCGAGGACTTTGATCTGCTGATTTAAATGCATGGAAGACATTAAACAGTTCGAATTAACCCATCTCTCAGTGTGTGACCGTATGAAAAAGTGTACACAAAAAGGCCGGATTCGGACCAAGCTCTCAGTTCGGGAGCTGAGCAGCCAGAATTCACATGCTCTTGCATAAAAGCTGAGATTTTTGCAAAATGAAGTAATTGCTCAGAGGTTCAAAAATGTTCTTGAACTTGAAACTTGGAAAAGGGACTCACGGTGTTAGTTTGAAAGGTTTGCGCTCGTCTAAAGAATGTTTTTCAGCAACCATCAATCCTACCGTGCAATTCCCCTTCAAAAACAGGGGGGTCCAGAATTAGCCTCAGATAAGGTGATGAATGAAGACATTAATTGGAAATCGCCACTACAGGTGAATAACGTGACACGGTCTTGGCCGTGGGCCTCGCCTACGAGACGATGTGGCGAAAGAAAAATGAGCGTGTATGAGGAAGGAAAAAAAAAAATAAGAAACACGGTTGTCGGAGGCAATCGGACGGGGACAGAAAGGACAGCGGGAGAACTGAAGGTGAGTTTGCCTCAAAATCTGAACCTGAGGGGAAGCTCAGTTGTTTTGTGCAACCAGGGCCTGGAAGTGGGCCTGTATCACGTCTTTAAGCATCACTGGAGAGCAGAGAGAATCCCCATTTACTGTGGAGAGCTAAATCGGCTGAGCGCGGTCAGAATTTTATTTTGACACCTTCACATCTCACAATATGACACCTTCTCACTAAAAACACGATGCTGGGTAGATTTTTATGCCTTATTCGGAGTGGGGGGGGGGGCACCGAGAGGTCTGTTCACTGCTAGTAGGGCCCAGGCGAGGTGATGCTGGGTGATAAATATGGTGGGGCCGCCCCATACCGTGGCAACACCCCTGGCTCACCCCCAGCGTCTATTGAAGGGAACAATGTGGCTGCACCCCGGTCTCTTTACTGCTGCTTAGCATAATTAATCTGATCCGTCCGCAGTCGGGCTCGGCGGTCCCATGCCTTCTGCCATTATGAATTACTTCCACTTACGAAAAGCTTTTGCACGGGCTTTGTGGTTGGGCAGCCGGGCTCACCGAGGCTCTAACCGCGACGCCACGACCCCTCTTCACCGCCGTCGTCGGTTTTACGCCGCTTTTCCGGGAGAGCCCACGTCGGCCGTTTTCCGCCGAACGCCACCTCTCCGACATTGTCGATCTTGCCATACCTCCAACTGTCCGGTTCGTGGTCTCGCGCCCCACCCCTCTTGCTCGGTAAGTGTTATCGCCCTAAGTAACGTTCGCATTTAAACGCCGGACAGGGGATCGGCAGCGTCGACGTATCGCAAGACACCCGGGCGTTTGCCACAGAGGATGGTGTCTCCTGGGCCCGGGCCCATCCCTGGCCTGCGGTCGACCAGGCGCAGTTGTTACACTGGAATTCTCACAGATCGTGGGGGTGGTTAGTGGCATTAAACAGCATCGGTAAGGGGGGGTTTTTTTTTAAACCTCGTTCATCCAAAAGGGTCACCCGCATTTATGGTGCACCAACAAAAACAGCGTGAAAGTACCTGATCATACACGTCAAATGAATTATTTTAATGTTTATGAACTGATACATCGCGCACTATAATTTGCATGAATTGTCTCATTTGGGTCGTAATGAGTTGGGAGCAAAAGTCACAGGCTATTTATTTCCACTAGACTGTGTTGCATAATTGAACAAGAAACAAACAAAAAACCTTCAAACAAAACTGCATGCGCACCCTCCGCACACTTGGTGTGTGCTGGCAGGATCCACGCAAAGTGACAGCGGACCGCTCTGGGATCTGAATTTACAGCCAGCCCCCCCCCCCCAAATCCCCCAAACCTCCGAGCTTCGTCCCCTATGACTCGATTACTCTGAAATGCTGTTTTTTTGGAAAGGCTTGTTGCTCAAATCAAAATATAAAACAAACCAGTGGAAAAAAAAAGCCTTTTGTGCTTTTTTTATTGGAGAAACATTACAGATTTTTTTGGGTGTTTTTTTTTCGGTTTTGGAGGCAGTCCTCTGCTGAAACATATGTTCACCGAGACCCGGCAGATGTCCCTCTCAGGGTTCCAGCTCCAAACCAAGACATGTTTGCAGGCTGCAGTAATTTCTTTGTATGGATTCCGCCGTTGCTGTGAGCCTGTCTGCGGAGAAGTCCACCTTTTGCAACCGACGCGTCCCCCGTTTTCCAAGGGTGCCCGAAAGAAAACTCGCGTGCCTCGAAGGACGTGCCGTCTGGATCCTAAGCGGAAGAGATCGCCGCGAAGGGCCATTTGATTGATTGTATTAGTGTTTGCTTGCCCTCCTTCAAAAATATACACGGGAAGAGGAGGACACGCCAGAGAAGACGAACAAAGGTCCCCTCGAAGTGATGCCATCTGCACTACATTTTGTGCTTGGCACCCTGTCTTCGCGCTCCGCTTCTCAGTGAGCCGAGATTAACAGACAAGCGGGGCAGTCTGGCGGGCGCGTTGGCCTGGTGTAGCCATCTCCCCCGAGATGGAATTAAGGATCCGCTGCACGGTGTGATATCGTGATGGTAAAACAAATAGATCGAGGTCCAGCAGCCACAGGACGGCAAATTCCCCGGTTCATAATAAACTCGGTGCCATTTTCAAACAACCGCATAGAAGGGAACAGCGGAGAAGGGCAGGGAAGTAAAATCAGTCCTTTGCTGGGAGGTGTACGTACAGGGTCAGTGGCCGGAAAGATAGCTTGGCCCCATCATAGAGCCCGCAAGACTGTTGAAATCCTGGCTGTTTCCCTGGAGGCCGTGACTCTGATGACCCAGCGGTGGCTGCTGGAACAGGCCAGCACGGGGAGATGAGGCCAGAACCTAATGAGAGCCTTTACTGGCCCGAGCCCGGAAACGTGATCCTCTTGATTCCCGTTTCTCAGCCAGGCTTTGGTTCACCCTGTTAAAATATTAACCTGTAATGCCACAGACCCGGATTAGTTCTGACAGTGAAACAGTGACCGTCAGGAAGGATGGGGGCAAAGAAACAGTTGTGAGCAGGTGCTGGTAGAAACGGGGGGATTGCAAACAAATCCGTTGACCGATATTGATCAGCGTACAACTATCGATGTGAAGTTTTTAACAGAACCTCACGGCGGGTTTGACACTAGTTGACCTGACAAGTTTTTATCGGTTCCATAAGTCGATTCAATGGACCGCTCATTTTGAAGCTGACTTGTTTGGCAGAAGCGTTATTATTGAAGCAAACTGAAGGTAAAATTATGAATGGCTGTCAGTGTGAATCCAGTCCTGAACTATACACAAAATAACAAGGAGGATTAGACAGAGGGAAGCATAGGAGAGACCAAAGGAGACAAATTCCTTGAAGAAAATTGGGGACAAAAGCACACTTTGTTTTCATTGAGGCCTGGCAGCAGGGGGTCTTCTAAATATCACCTGCAAAAGCCAAAAAAACCTTCCTTTTTTGTAGATGCACTTCATACGGTGCATTTAGTGTCAATGGCACAGGAATCCCAAGAGATGAAGTATACCAGGAATGCTCTGTATAGGGATCTGGGTTCAAAGAAAGGGAGGGAAAGAGAAGTGAGAAGTGAGGCAGAGTATTAACAACTAGGTGGTTTTAGAGAAAACAGAATATCTGAAGAAATGCATTTGGAAGATATTTTCTGATATGTTCTGTAGGCTGCACAAAGGATTTTAACCTGAACTGGACATAAAACTCGATGCGTTTAAATAAAAACCTTACGTTTTTAAACAACCGACGCATTGTGAAAACTAGGAAAACAACAAGGTGAACTGAAGTGCTCGGTATATTTACAGCTGAGGAGTAAGGGTTGTGGACCGAACTTCCGTGAGCAGCATGGACTCGGGGCAGCACGGCTCTGCGACAACGCGCAGATTTAGGACGGGAAGACACAGCACGTTGGGTCCTGTGGTAACATCGGACATACGTAGGCTTGGATACACTAGGAGCAGGACGGGAAACACAAAGCAAGGGCCTCGGGAAACTGTGAGCGAAGGACCAGGAACAAGCAGCACATCCAGAACATCCAGAGCAAATGAGATGGGCAGAACAAGTCCATAGTGAGATTCCAATAGAGATTCCAATATACACGGGCATACATAGTGCGATGATCGGTGCCCGGCTCTGGGTTATCATTTGTATGCATTCTTTCATCATTGTGTTTTCTCAGAAAAAGACCTGAATTTGAATGGGTGTTGGAGCAGAGCCACGTAAGGCCGTTCTGAGATGCCACAAGCTGGTGCCGATCGCCCTTGCCCGCCGTTGCTCTGGAGAATCTGAGCGATCCTCCCGGCGAGCCGTCCTCCAGGGCAGTCCGCTGACAATGGGCGATTCATCTGTACAACAACGTAAACGGTACAAAGGGGAACATCTGGGAACCTTACGTCAAACCTGAAGAAACGGTCGAGGCGAATCCCGGAATTCCAAAAGCGGCCGCGTCTGCCGCAGAAAGCATCTGACTGACGTAGCAGCTCTCGGAAGGTCCATCCACAGGTCCTTAAGACGGAACGGTGACATAACAGCCTTTTCACGTCGTGTCAGCTGTGCTCGGAGTAAACAATGGGGGCTGTTTCTGCTCCGGGGGGCTACAATGATCGCGGGATACGGACTAATTAATAATTGTGAAGACGACTAATGTATCACTGGAGGACACCTTCATTAGTAACTGTTTCTAATTACTCTCATTAGCCAGAGCCTTGTCCTCCCTAAACAGCCAGCTTCGTATCCCACCGACTTCTCCCACGACGCTCCGAGATCCACGACTCGGCCGTCAGAACAACGCAAACTTCTCGCAGGTCTTTAAACACACATTTGTGCGCTTTTTAAAAGCAGAGATTGTACTCTGCGTCCCCTC
Organism: Arapaima gigas; assembly: GCA_900497675.1. Classification (NCBI taxonomy): domain Eukaryota; kingdom Metazoa; phylum Chordata; class Actinopteri; order Osteoglossiformes; family Osteoglossidae; genus Arapaima; species Arapaima gigas. The sequence continues at coordinate 238,016 of UFQX01000535.1, read as the reverse complement.
AAAGGGTTCTTTTTCTCCGTCTTATTCCTTCTGTTTCTGGGTGGATGCGGGCAGCACAGCTGCTGAGTAATAAGTGTTTAAACGGGAAAATTAATGAGGGCTGTCAAGTGAGCACGGTTAACTCTATTAGCTCGGAGGAGATGTTAACTCTCTGCTTGCCTGCCCCTCTGCTTCTATCACCCTCACCTTATGCTCACGCACACGCCATTCGTGGACTATCTGAGCCTAGTTATGTAGTTGCCGTCGCAACTATGTCTGATACGCACATCCGGTGTATTTTGAATGCGTGTCGTATATGCAAGGAAATGTGGGACCTGGCGTGGACAGCCTTCAATCTACATGGAATCAATCCTGGGGCAGAATCGTGGCATGGAACATTCATCTGTATGTCCTTTGAAGTGTTCGGTGGGTGAAAAACGTGGGGAGGGTTGAATTGGGAATCGGGGCACTTCCAGCATTCGACGAAGCGGTCGGCGGCATTGCCGACGGTAAGGCTTCTTCAGAGGCTCCTCCCCATCCTGTCTGCCCTGGTTTCCTCCACGGCGGCACCCGTATCAGACCCAGTAGTCCAAACTGTCCTTATTAGGCCAGGCTCCATATTCAGAGTCTCTCCCAATTCCTGACCAGAGCATGTGGCCAAAACAGTCTGGGGATTCATTCAGACAAAACCTCCGCGTCTCTGACCTGGAACGTCCCGGACTGCTGCTCCGGTCGGCCACAGGTGAGCGAAGCTTCTGGCCATTTTGGACACCGACACAAAAGTGGAACGCAGACTTGGTTTAACAAAGGGTCACATCCATGTAATTTATTTATTTATTTTTTTGCCTTTTTGGCATTTTTAATCACTTAAATAGTGCCATCGTGTTTTATATTTGTACATTCACGCTAAATCGATTTTGCTATTCATTTAGGAACCAAACCCACTTAAATATTTCGCAATGTATTTAGGGAGCGAACCTGTTCAAATTCAAATGTTCACAAATTGAATACTTGTATGAACAGAAGCCATATTTTGTCTCTGTGACAAATCATACATACTCAATGACCATATAGTTCATATACTAACTAGTCTAACTAGTTGGTCCGGGGTATAATAACACTTTCAACACAAGTTAATCGCACTGATAACCAAAACAGGGCTAGTTGGAGCAACTGAGTATAGACGGGAAGTAAGAATGCAAAGACAGCATAGGATAACGCTGATGTGGCTTTTACTGCCCTTGGCGGAATCGGTGCCTTCTCCCATTTAATTCCTAAAGACTTCTTTTACAGCATATGGTCGCTATGAAGAGCGGGAAAAATGCCATTCTGGCTCTTCGGGATAATTTGAGAAGCCCGCTTGTAAGCGAAGGAGAGGTGCACACGCCGATATATTAAGAGAAAATCGAGGCAAATGTAACTTGGTCGTCATAATAGCTTAGCAAGCAGCTGTCACAAACCTGAACCTGCCAAACAACATGGCTTGCAAACCGCTGTTTCAAGACGCGTCGAGGATTCGAAGACTTAATTAAGCAGACAATAGTTTCCTTTGAGCCGTAAGTGCCCCCAAATCCCGTGTGGAATCCACATGCACCGTGACCAGCTCCTCCAAGACCACCAGACCTCATTCACTGTGACCAGTAAAGCACAGCCTGTGGAACCGGTAGATGGCCGGGTTTGATGGTCGCTCTCACCTGCTTTCACGTGAGCTTCACCGATATGGGATTGCAACGATAACACTGAGGTCAACAATAAACCCCAGTGAGGCAGAACAGCTGGAAAGCCCAGATCTTCAGAGTCTTGGATGGTATTTTGAACATACCAGATGCAGCACAGATAATGAACACCCAGCAACATATTTCCATGTACACTCCCACATCCCTGGACCTGCGAAAATGGGTGTCGTTCAGCTGGCTGCCTATCTTCTTCTGAAGCTCATATCTCGTATGGCAGAGGGTCACTAAGCCCACAGCTGTGGACACAGACACTTGTCCCTACAGACTTGGACTTGGATTCCACGCTGCTCTTGGTACTGGATCCAAAAGCTTTCCTTTGATTAGGATATCATCATTGGACATTGGCTCAGTTACTGAAACCGCCCAAAACATAGCCCGAGCCATGATCCAATTTAAATCTTGGACATGGAAGGAGGGTGTTTTTTTAAAGATAATACTGGCCGCACAATATCTCACTCGCCGAAACGCAATCCGAAGAAGCAATATGATTGTTAATTATTTAAAACATAATAATAATCACACTGAAGGCAAGGATTCATTTCTCCGAGCAGCCTGAGGGGGGAGTTGGGGTCTGTCATTAAAACAGACATTTTCTCTTTTTTGTTCCGCTCCTTTCCACATTTTAAGGTCATCCCGGTAGATGCTTAGTTATCCTTGGACTACATCTCACCTGAAAGTGCCCTTCCTCGGACTCTACTGTGCCTGCGGTTAAGCCCGCTTTAAGGCAGCAGTATTACAAATAAAATGACCCATTAGTCAATGAGGTAGTGGGCTCACTGAATGTTGCACACGGCTGACTTTTCACCACATGCCACATTCATTCTTTCAGATTGTTTCTGGTTGGTTTGCCCTCTTCTTTCCAAATTCATACAGGTCAGGTCAGCCAGCCTGTAATTCCACCATGGCCAAAAAGAAGAGCAACAACCATATGGACAGAACACCGGGGGCTTCAAGCAACGAAGAGGAAGAACCTTGAGCCAGTTCAGCCGAAAGACCGAGCTGGGGGTTGGGAGTCGAGGGTCTCCGGTGCCATCCTCTTACCCCCCTCTCCCCCTTTGTGCCTCACCCTGGAGCTGTACAGCTTACAGAGACAGTGAATAGGAGTGAGAGGAGGGGGAGGATCTGCCTGCCAACAGCAGGTGTTGGTCCATCCTTCAGGGAGGTGGCAGCAGGCTGGGTACTGATGTGTGGCAGGGATAGGGAGCCCGGCAATCTGCTCCGCTGGGAACGAATGGTGGAGCGTCTGGACAGATAGAGATGCGGAATCAGAGCAAGAGCAGGGGAGAGACGGAGGCAGAGAATCTAATAAGACCTAAAACATGATGACCGTTTTATTGTCCTGTTCATACAGTTAAAGATGTCCCAACCAGGAGACAGTAAATGACACGAGAAACCCATCACTTACAGTTACCTTAAACTGCCACCATTCCCTGGTTGCTTTGCACAGAACGTCACTCTATAAGGGCAAAATGCTTTCTCAGTCACGTAACTTGAGTAACTGCCACACGTACGATACGAAGGATGTTCTGGAGAAGGAGGAGGGGGGCACCTGGAGTCCTGAAGTCCTCCTGATTCTGTCCCAACTCCCACAGCTTGGATGACAGAACCTACTGCTGGCATTTTGTCCTGGGTGCTGCTGTTATATTACCTCAATTATTTTTACTGAGCACTTGTTCCGCTAACTGTAACGTGCTCTCGATGTCACGACAGTGGCTGAGAAAGTAGAATTCCACGCCCTCATTCGTGAGCATTCTGCTGCGTTACCTTTAGTGAGTCCAAGTAGTGCTCTGCTTGGGTTGTGGGCTGTTATCTACTGATCCAAGACACTAATACAGTACACCTTCGACCTACCTAAAAGAGCCCTGTCATAGGTGGGCTCTGCGGACCCCCAATTCAAGTGTCTGAAATGAAAATTATTTGAGGCCAGCCCTGCACAATTCCCATCCCTCTCCAATACCTTGTACATTATTAATATCCTACATTAAAGTAATTACAAAATTGCGAGATTTCATTAATAGTTGCAGGGAGAAACTGTGGGGTCCGTTGCTTCATAGACCCTCTCACACAATGACACACACACACGCGCGCGTGCGTGCGCATTTCCAGAAACGTACGGGGATTTCTTTATAATACATCTCGGTAGATGAGACAGAGTCCAGCTTAAATGTGTACCACTAAAATGGAATTACGCAAAATGATAATACTCATATAGTAACGGTTCACACGCACGTTACAGACGTCAGACGTGCTTTAGTAAACCTTTGAAATCGAGCCGCATCCTTGGCTTCGTGGCTGTGCTGGCTGTTACTTCCTCAGAATGCTGCAAGTGAGACGGTTACATGAAGATGAGGACGCTGCTGAGCTCCTCTCGGGGCTGAATGTGTGCTTCTCCTGCCCCCCTAACCCATCTCAGCTCCCCGTGCTCTTTCAAGCACAAAGAGAGACCACAAACAAAATGCTTTTCTCAGCGAGTGTGGCCAGCCTGGCTGCGATGGGCTCCTGGCGTAGGGCTCAGAGCCTGTATTTGAGAAGCGGGAGCTGGTTTCCATCCCCCAGCTTGCAGCCAGGTCTTCAGCTGCAGCCAACATTCTGGCTCCTCATCGTGGGCTTCAGCTGCAGCTTGAGCCCTCAGCCTCTCCCACAGCTCGCAGCTCCCTTTAAAGCCCCGTGCCAGAAAGGACAGTGATGCACAGTATGTATGTGTGTGTTTGCGTGTGTGTCTGCACCTGTCCGTGGGAATATTGAGAAACAGGAAACAGAATAAATAAATTAAGGCGCTGAGTACTTAAAACTGTCCTCACAGCCATCTGACAATTATGCCTTTTGGCATCTTCTGTGGATTCTTGACCTCCCAGGTAGATGCCATGTACAGTATAATAGAAGTCTTAGCCCTCTAAGTGCTCAGTATGTTCAGGAGGCAACCAGGCCTCAGGTGAGACCGGCAACAGTCGACACCGATTGACTAAACTATTTCCGCCTCACTTTTATTATCGGCTGCACTGGCTGAAGAGAAATTTTCCTCATTTCCCGATTGCAGTGGTGTTTAATACAGGTTTGCATTAGAAAACGTGACTTAACTGTGCTGCAAAATAGCCATTCATATGTTTATTTTTTGCAAGATCAGCACAGCCTCACCTATGGCCTTTACTCATCTGAACCACAGTTAATATTAACTATTAACTGACTATATATAATATTAATATCATATTTTCTCTGTCCGTGGCAAACGCATTTTATAAATAGTGCTGGTTCGTAATGATTTTTTGTGTTTTAAATGATAAGTGAATTGCAGAAGTGTCCCCTGGTTGGAAGGCCTGGTTGAGCTGACCTGGGGAATGAGGTGACAACCTTCCTCACCTGTGTCAAAGTGGAGCAGGTGGAACAAGTGTTTATTCACTCCATTCCTCCTTCATAAATATTATCACAAATAAAGTCCATTTGTTAGAATTAAGCAGCAGTTTAACACAGTTTCTGGAGTCGGGCAGTATGTTTGTAAAACCGCAAAAGGAGTAGCGCCTCGGTGTCGGTTTTTGCTCAAACTGCCTGCATTAAACTCATTCCCCAAAATACATAATATCTGTTATCATATTAAATATAAATATCAAATATTTAAATGGGAGCAGAGGGCTGCACTGTGTTTTGACACAGCGACAATTTACATTTACTACACTAATTTTGAAGATCTGTGCTAAAATAAAAATCACAGCAGTCAGTATTTTTCAGTCTGGTTTAATGCGTAATGTTTTTGCACCTTGTCGCCAAGGCAGTTAAGAGAAACTTTGTAATTAAAAAAACTAAATAAATAACTAGCAAAATAAAGAACTGGCAAAATGTACGGAACTGCCGTTTTCTGAGACGTATTTTATGATATATTAAAATGCACAAATAATAACTATGGAGCAAGTTAATATCAGATGGCAGTGTGTTGAAAATCATATTTCACCAGCGTACCTGTACACGGTATATTAGCAGTACAGTGTGTACAGTATTATTTACCACAGTACCCCGCACATTAGGGTAAGGCGTTCGGGTCACATCTGTAAATACGTCAAATTTACGAGCGCAGAATTGAGCTGCATGTTTGCCACAAATGTGTAGGACAAGCAAACAATCGCATCTGTTGCCGTCTTTCCTTTCTCTCTTTTTTTTCGTTGCTTTGCTTTCAGGATTATTAAAACAAACAACAATTAAAATTCACTCCTTCTGGGCACAGCGTGGCTCAAATTTACTTTTTGTCATGCGATACAGGGGCCAAAGCATGTAAGTGATAATTTAAGCAGTTACTGGATGCAGTCCCTGGGTTGAGACCTGTTTCGCCCGGCCTGTCCGGCACGTTTGGTTTTTTCCCCTTTCCTGTATATAACAATAAAATCGCTTGCATTTTAAGACGTGGGCACGTTTCTGTAATTCCCATGTGTACAGACCGGTAACACCAAGCAGGGAGAGCACGTTCGCTTTTATCATATTCCTGTATACATTTTTAGAAATTATTTTTATTTAGCAACATAACAGAGTAATACTGGTTCACAAAAATAAATATTAAGAATGGACAAATCAAATGAAAGCTAAATTAAATTTTAAAAAATTAATAAATGCAGCACAGGGGCTGAAATCACTAATAATAATAATAATAATAATAATAATAATTTCAAAATTATGTGAGCAGTGGGATCAAATCCCCTGAAATTCATTAGTTATAATCCAGGTCAAATAATGAACCACATAATGGTAGATCTTTTGGTCTAAACCACAGTAAGATATATATAATGTTTTTTTTAAAAAAAATGATGGCAGTACTGTACAGATGTTTAAAAGTTTTGCACTTTAAAAAAAAATCAGTGTCACTGATTCACTTTCACAAATGATTTTAAGTTGACAAACACAAACAGCAAAAACTTCTAGGACAGTCAAATAGCTAACAATGAAAGTGGGTGGGGAGGAGGGTGGGCTAACCGATTAAATCAGAAGTCACATTTACATAATTAACTTTTTCTTAAATTTAGTTTAGCTAAGCCCAGAGCGATGCTCCTCGGCTCCCCTCCCCGGGTCGCTCCTCTGTCCTCCTCTTCTCTGCGCTGGCTGTCGCTCAGTCAGTCTGCTGTCTGCGCTGTCACTCCGCATCAGCCTCACTCTCCCGGGTGACAGGCACTGAGGGGCGAAGAGGGTAACCCGCGGTGATGGCGGGCCACTCCAGTATGCAAAACAGGGTGCCTGGACAATGGCCGAGCTGTCAGAGGAGATGCCAGCGTTCGCTGGGAGGGAGATTGCAACGGGGGTCACTGGATATGTATGCAAATTTGACATTTCCAAACTAATTAGCATATTTACACATCAAAGTTCTTACATTATTTTTTCACCCTCCTGTAGAAGGAGTTAGGGGGCTTCTCGGTTGGTCAAAAACCCTTGCTCTTGCCTTTTCTATCCGGGCAAACGAAAGTAACTTTGACATGCTGCTGTCCATCTTGGGATCCGTCTTTCCTCCGTGACACGCTAACAACATCTTCAGGCCAAGTCTTCTCTTTCATCTGCCCATCCTTCGTTTCCATTAACCCTCAGCCTTTTGATTGTCCGCTCAGGACCCAGTGCAAGGCACAGATTTCTAGACACATATAATTAGAATCTTTTACTTGGTGAATAGTAATTCTAACATGTCATAAAGCCGGGACTGTAGTTAATAGGTTTGCAGAGCGCCTGCTGAATTGGGCTGAATTTGTGGCTGTACAGGTACACGGCTGCACGACCACTTCATTTTCGGAAAATGATACACGGCTCACGACACCAGCCCTCTAACAACAGGAACACGTCCGTTCTTTAAATGTGCTGATAATGTCATGCACATGTTTTAGTTCATGCCTGCGCTGGTTTTGCATGCGAGCGGACCTCATGCCTTGCTTCCCCATGGGTCTGACATTTTGAGATCATCATTTCAGGAGAGAAATATTTGCAGTTGCATGCCTTACGGGGTTGCATAATGCTGTTTTAATTTACTCTGATTTTATATTAATCTATTTTTCTGTGGTTCTCTCAACTGTGAATACGAATTTTGCATCGCGAGTTGCTTTCTGTATCGATATGGCAGTGCAGGGGAACTGAACTCTGTGCTTAAAATAATTGTAAATATGATGGTTGTAACTGAGAGACGCTTCATACACTCAGGGCAGAGTGTAGTGCTAAATTTATTTAAATGGATTCAGCCGGATCTTTTCGGATAAATTTGTTTTAATCAGTCGATAAAAAAATTCAAATTAATTATATTACATGGATTTTTTCTTTTATTTTGGGAATTTTTCCAGGAGTCAATTGTTTTTTCATTTAGTCACAATAAGGAATATTTTCTCTACGCTGTTTGAGATGTGGGTCTACTAGCTGCACTGTAGTCAATGTGCACGTCCCTTTCCGAATCAGATTTGCTCAGGTTTTTCAACACACACACACACACACACACACACACACACACGCACACACAGCAGACCGAGACACAGTCTGCAGAGAGGCAGGGTCATCCAGCTTTGGCAAGCTGAGACTTGGCTCTTCTGCATGTTCTGTGCTTGTGGCCTTGGCAGGCCCTCCTCTGCCCCGTTCTCCTCCATTGCCGGCACAAGATTACACACCTGCAGAAAGGGGGATGGGGTGTACGCCAGTGACGTCAAGCAGCCCGACATCCTGGACTTCCCTCAACCTGATGTTAGCTGGCTGCGAAAGGCGCACACACTGCTGACCAGGGACTGTGATTAAGCACCAACTGGGTTCTGGCCAGAGCACTGGACCCACGCCACACTGTCCGTGTCTCCGCCATGCCACCCAGCCAACATTCACAAGTCCTGCTTAGGCCTGGACTGCTGCACATCACCCAAGCAAAACACACTTCTGCTGAGGGTGGGTGGGATGCTGGCCTGCAATGGTGTTTCACAGTCTTCGTGTTTAGTCTCTCTGCACAGCACACAGCGTATTCATTTTGGTCTCCAAAACCTGTCAGTTAGTGCTGTACCGTCCGGCAGCATCAGCGGGGTTTTTCTTGTTACGTTTGACCATTACAATTAGATTTGTAATATTTATTATTTTGTTGCAATTGTCATTATCAGTCATGCCATTATTACACGTATTAATAGGCTACTATCACTGTTATTGTTACTACTACTAATTAATAATTAATAATACTGTTATTAAGACTACTATTATTGTGCAGTGGACTGGTAGTGCAGGGGGTACATTTTGTAGCCCGGTGCCCAGTGATTCCAGAATATAGCGTCTAAGAATATTGAATGCATGGATACAATTATAATGAAGTCCAAGCTTCATCGGAAGAAAAACCTTAGTTCAGTCATAATGTTTATTTCTTCAGTGGAATATATATGAATATTTTATGTTTTGCATTTGTTTCTTGGGTTTCTAAACACCAACTGCTCTCTTACAGTTCCCACTATTAGGTTATCAAACTCATATTTTATACCTTCAAACCAGTGGTATTTTCTGCAACTGATATAAATTGTTATAGTGCACATTAATTTTAAGACTTTAATAAATCTTTTCTTAAATAATAATTGTAACAAAAATATAATTTCTCACTTGTCTTAATGTTGTTTTTGTCATTCGTTTACTAACAATAACATTATCATAAAGGCCCACAGCTTATTCCAGCTTATTCCACCCTGAAGAGACATTTTGATCATTTGTCTCATGTATACTTAGGATGTAAAGAAAAATTCATAAAATCACTGCATATGACTTACATTCTGCAAAGCAACCAGATGTGATGTGGTTAGAGACACTATAGCATTAAAAACAGATGTTTGACACTAGATGACTGTCCTGTTTACCTGGTCAATAGCAAATGCGAATTGAAGAGCAAGAGCTGTATTTACAGTAAATAAGTGCTATGAAGACGGGGTGATCTTGAGTGTGGTGACAAACAGGGGGATTCAGGCATGCGACGGCTGGAGGAACTCAGATACATGGAGGCTGGCGCAACACAGGTCTGAGGACCAGACAAAACATAGGAGAGTAGGAGCAGACCAAACTAAGGACAGGCTGGCACTGTGGAGGTCCCACACTGATGTCACGACTGAGTCAAAAAGCTGGGTTGATAGGTGGATTGCAGGCAGGTGAGCTCAGTTTGTCCTAGTGCGAGGACCCCTGCTGGTCAACTAGGGGAACTGTCCTCAGCGGTTAGAATGATCTCACTTGATTTCAAGTATTTCTTTACACTAGCATAAGGGTATTTGTGTAATAAAAGCTGTTTATATTATTCAGATAATTAACTAAGAGTTACATGTTTATTGTTTATTGTAAAAGTAAGGAAAAAGTAAGGAAACTCTATATTAAAGGAGATTAGTCCAACAGCCCCATTCAAACCCAACTTGGACATCGGCAGACCAAGTGGATTGGTTTAGATTTAGCCGAAGAGCAACCAGAATGGCACAGATGAGGGACAAAACCCTTACTGGCGTCAGGCGCCAAACGCGTGTCTCTGTCCGAAAACATTTTATACAAGTATACAATTTTATACATTTCTCTGTCTCTGTGAATACGTTTCATAAGCTGTGGTCGTGGTCCTTCATCGGTAGAGACCCTTGTATGAGGGATGAATGTATTTGGTCCTGGTACATGGTGCTCACCAGAATTCAGTGGTAGTTTGATATCTTCACTGGAACATATTTACAGCATGGTTTACTGATTTTTTTTAAAGAACTGACTACATAGTAGTATGAAGAACAAGTGTTACATAGGGATTCCCCCAAAACACTGACTTTCTGAAGTTCAGATGAGTTGCTGAAAGAATAATGCTATATTGAATTTTAACTTTAATTCTAATAGAAATTCATCATGGGACCAAGGAAATAGTACAAATTTTAACTGGAGCAGAAAAAAGTTCTTCTTAAAGTGTGACAATATATGACGCCAGGACCATAGCCAAGTGCACTCCAGCCATCCCTCCTAATGTAAAGTTACTGGCCTGCTGCTTCAGTGCTCACTGGAGGAGACAGGAGGCTGCTATGGCCGGTGGTCAATCTCTAATCCAAAAGCCCTTTTGCAGCAGCTCGAACGTCCCCCACACACCACTCCTCAACAAAGAACCATGCTTGTCATGGCACTAAAATGTTTGAAACTTTTTCACCCCTCAAGGAAAGATGAAGCTGCACCAAGAGAGAGGGAACATACAATAACCACCCTGAGCTCTGAAGATAGACCACTTTCTAGTGGAACTGATGGAACCGATTCTTCTGCACAAAAAAAGTGTCTCGCTGCACAAATGCTATTCTCAGTGATCATATCTAACAACGACAGTCTTCCTAAATCCCTCATATGCAGGCAGACTGGAAATATGATAAAGAAAAAAACAAATATTGCTCTCAGGGTATTTCTACATGAAAAGTATAAATTATGCAATATTCATTTACTGGTTATTCAGTACAATAGCAAACAAACTGCAAGTGACCTTTTAAAGAGTTTTTAACCTGGACGCATTGTGAGGTCCAAACTTGTTCGCTGTCGGATGAATTACACCTATGGCTACAGAACCTGTTTGTTGAACTAAATGTCTTAAAGGTAACGCAAGAACAGCCTCAATTTCCGGACACTATGGGGGGAGGTGTGATCACATTGGTGTTAATATTTTGTTTTGCCTTTATGTATTTTGTCATGTTATGTTGTTTGGGTTTTGGTCCTCCAAGGACAGCCGTTTACTGCATACACGACAGTGCTGTTGCCAGTAGGGGGCGTTTCCATTGGCGTATAAAACCATAGAAGAAGTTTCCCCTCAGTTTGAGAGGAAACCTGCAGCCGGAAGCCGTTATTTCGCGTGTCACTCTTTCAGCCAGTCTTTACAGGTGGGAATTTGGCTATAAAAGTCTGTAATTTGCGTTTGGATAACTTTGTAAAGACCCTAATAAATGTGTTAGTAAGGTTTAAGATTTTCTTGTTTGATGAACAAAATTAATTTTGTTGGCTCTGGCACGTTTTCTCTACGGCAATCGAACGGATCAACAAATATTCCGTGTTCCGAGGCTCTAGTTCCGTGTCCTGTCAGTGTTTCATTCTTAGTATTTATTATTATTTCAGTTTTGTTTCATATTAAGCACTTTATTCTTTGGTCAAGCCTGGTTCACCTTGTTAGTGGGGATATAAATGAATAATAATATGAACGGTAACAAGTGCCGCGTTTGCGAGCATTGAACCACGTTAATGATCTGGGCGGAATTTGCTAGAAGTTTCTGTCGGGTCCGCAGAAGGTGTTAGAAAGCTGCAGTATTGCGTTATTTCTTGTGGATCTGAGCACCTTTTGCCGTTACGTTTGCATTGTTATGTTTATTTACTGTATTTGTATGCTGCTTTCGGATATTTAAATGTACAATTAAAGGTAAAAAAAGTGTTTGTTTTGTGTGACGCCGTCCTGAGACGGCATTTCTGAGTTTAATAAACAGTTTGAGAGGAAACCTGGGGCCACAAGCCGTCATTTCACGGCTTAACTATTTTTACGTTGCCTTAATTCATGCTTTAAAATCGGTGTTTTCAATATTTGTTGTTTTTGAATTTTTGTGGATTGTTTTTGCGATGATTTAGTGAGCCTAAAATAAGGATGGGCTGTAGTTAAAAATCATTTAGAAAAGCTTAGGCAGTCTGTTTTAAATAAATTTGTGAAGGAGAATAGAGATTTTACAGTGTTTATTCTGTGGCATTAAGAACTGTTTTGACCTCGGTCAGTAGTTTGACTTGTAATGTGGATATACAGCACTGAGTAGCCATTACCAAGTCCATCCATGAGTTATCTTTTCTGTTGACTTGGGCGCACTGCACGCAGGGGGCCGATGTCCTGTTTGGCCCCCACAATTCAAGGTTTACTCCAGGTATAAACCAGTAGACCAGCAAGACTCCTAAAACTAAGGTCTGATGGCCAGGATAGACACGCAGAGTGCCAGTAGTCATCTGCTTTTGTCTACACTCTGACTGCCCTCTTTTATCTCACGAGCGCTTTAATTCACATTGTAGGGCCATGCACTATTCATGAGTTCCATAATATGTGCTTCCATTTTTTTTTTCCCCAAACAGATTGAGCACATTGTTCTGGATATTAAATGTGTGTTCATAATAGAAGGGGTGACGCAGTCTAAAAGCGAGGTCAGATTTGAGTGAGAACGTACAAGAAGGGTATGCCACCCCCCTTTAGGCACTGAATGCACCGTCGACCCGCTTCCTCATTTCAAGTGGAAAAACAAACTAATTACGTGGAAATATGATAATGTATAGAGCTTGAGGAGTTGCCGGCCCTTCTCATTAGGCCTCACTCGTTCCCTTGTGTACCACCCCTGCCTCTTCTTTCCTTCCAGTCCCCTTCCTCTCCTCCACCCAGCAAACATGGGTTATTTCTCCCAGGGAGTGCTGCCCTTTCATGAGCTCTGAACATTAGTGACCAGTCCGGGGTGGTTTACATCAAAACCTAACCTCATTTACATAACCGCCAGATTGCTCCTTGCAGGCACAGAAGGTCACCATCTCCTATGATCCCTTCTCTAGTGCGGACTCCTTTTCCGAGAGGCCCACCCCCACCGTTACCTGACACCTAGGGCAAAGCTGCAAGCGTTACTTTCACAGATCCATCGCCCCTTCCATCCCTCCATCGCGCTGTGGTCGTGTAAGGGACGGTGTGGGTTCCATCAGTGGTCACTGTGTCTGTCTACTTCTCACTGGACTGTGATACTGTTTGGTCTTCAGTGCCCCCCAGCAGAACTCATTGTGCAGTTCTGATGCTGGTCTATTCATTTAACTGTACTTTTGGCTGTAGTATCAACATTGGATTTAGATGGTTTTAGCTTTGACTCAAAGCAGGTGGAAATAATTAAAAACACGTTCTTGAACACGTAAAACATGTAGAAGTACTTGAAGAACAAGGGTTCAAACAGTCTGTAATTACATAAATGCATTTATTATTGTTATTATTATTATTATTATTATTATTATTAGGTGCTTTTCTTATTTTAAGAAGAGCCTATTAACTTGGTGTTACATTTGATACCTGAATGAAAAAAACGTGAAGATCCAGTTTAAAGTCACTTAGTTGAGGGTTATACTCCATCCTCCTTGTTCTTTGAAGGTGCTCGGGGGGGCTGTGTAAATATATGCAGATGTGGGTCCCACATGGAGTACAAATGTGAAACTCAACAAAATTGTCTCCCAACTTTCCACATGAGATACTTACATGCGTTAGCAGAGCTGTTGTGTTTCTGTTAGATTCCGTTCAGTTTCTTACAGCGCTTTCCTAAAACATGCAGCAGCTTTATTCATTAGAAACACTGAAGATCAGCTGGTAGTTTGGATTTTTAATACTTTTATTGTTGTGAATTTTTATAGACCATTTCTTATTCTGTCAGTTAAATTGTGAAGTAAGATGTCTGGTTAATTTGCCTACAAAAGTAAATAAAAAAGAAATGTTATTTTGCTCAGAGACTGCAAATACTTGCAGTCCGATAAATATACAGTCAATACTCGATTTACGGGCGTATTTGGTTCCTGAAAAAGCTGCGTCGTATGAAATCCTGTAAATTGATTCAGCCATTTCTATTATTTCTTATGGGTAAAATTATAATGCATTCCAATCCAACCAAACAACCCCAAAACAGTGGTCCCAAATTTCACTGGAACACTGAAAAAAAGCTTAAGTACTTTGTCTACCCTCTCCTAGTAATTTTAAAAAGGATTCACCACTGCAACATAATTTAAACAAATAAAACGGTGTTTTATTTACAACCAGGAGCGCGCACAGCTTTCGTGACCAGCTCAGCAATAACTAACCTCTTTACCGTATTCACCGATGCAGAATGGCACCAAATATTGCTGTGTTCACCTGTTTGCCCAGAACTAAATAAATACCACCAGATATGTGAAGCATGGGTTTTTTGCTGATTTTTTTTTTTTTTTTTGGGGGGGGCTGGAGCGTGTTGTATTGAGCAGATCAGCACGCAAATCGAGAAATGGTATTAAAACTCTTATTTCAGCGAAAACACTTTTGAGGACACATAAATGGAGGGATGACTATTCCGAGAATCACTCTCCGTTCATTCAAATTCAGCTATTTTGAATAGCCATTTTCTTTGTGAAAATGTCATGTATTTTTTCTGTATTGTTATTTTGTTTGTTGTGTTACCTTTAATACTGCCTGAAACAAAACTGCCACAGTTGAAAACGGATCTTGAACTGCTTTTCAGTGTGATGTTGAAAATCCATCTTGCCCCTCTGCCAGTTTAGTGATATTGCAGATGTAAAATTAGTTTGAGTCCTTCTCTAAGAATTATGTCTTGCATTTACACGAGCAGAGAAAAGTGAATTTTGACAGTGACATTGCTATATTTAAGAGACTTGGAGGATTAGCAGAAAATTAAGACATTTTCTTCACCCAATTCTAAAATGGTTGTTAACTGTTGCATGAAGTGTTTTTTTAAATTTTTTATTTTAACCAAAAGTGAATAAAAAGCCAGCACTAACTTTGTTGATAACTAGGGAAAAGTCAAAGCACAAGTGTGACAGGACCCCCAGGCTCAGGTGGGCGTCCAGCCAGCACTGTGCCATGTTTGTGTTCCGTTAAACTCGGAGCGCAAAGGGTATCAGTCAGAATGCATCAGCGGCAAGTGGACTTTTGATTCAAATGCAATGAAAACTACGGATAGTTTCTGGCGGTGTGTCTATTCATACACAACAAGTACAGGGAGAAACAGCAACGAACTTCACCCGGCAACACACTTGTGAAAAAGGGATGTACCGTGTCAGCATCACAAAAATGCCGTTTTATTCCACAGCGCTCAACTAATGCACTCGCATGTTAAAACAAGGGAATTCGATTCCTTTTTAATAGAGAACCCCATTTTCAAAATTCCAGCAGGTTCTGCAGCAGTTAAGGACAAAGACCTGTGATTTGAAAGTTTTAACTTCAGCTTTGCTTCCTGGTATCAGCTCTAGATCACAGGAATTTACTTGGACAAGTTACACATGACTGAATAAATACACTGTATATATAGCATAGTAATGAATGATTATACAATGATGAATAATATGAATACGATATTTTCACGTTAATTTTACATAACCCTGAAAAAATAGTTTTTATCTGTAGTGTGCGTATCCAAAACACGTACAGAAAGGCAGTGACTACACGGGCAGTATACTGTAAGATGCTATTCAGAGCATTTAGGTTGAAATCTGTGCTCTGCAGAACCAGACTTCCAGGATGACGAGAAGAAAAACTGACCACCCCGCAACTAACCATCACGTGTTTGCACACTGAAGGAGATAAATGTTTTTTTAAAAAGGGCAGTTTGGACGTTACCCTTACTGGGAAGTGTTCTCCATCGCCAAAAGTACACTGTTTTCACTGTTAGATCATGGGAGGGGGGGGGGGGTAAGAGTCTGCAGCTGAGATCTCCATTTGCCCGTTTCACCTGGGAGAATGTGGCTCTCTGGAGAGGACACGAGAGGCTAATTTGAGCCAGCAGCCTAATGTAGGCAGAGAACAAGTGGCCGTGTTTTGTGTCAGTGCCTTGTTAAACATGCCTCAACACATTCTTGGTTGGACGGAGCTGTGGACTAATGGGATCTGACGGGTCTGTGCCATCAGCTCTGCCGGCGCGCGGCCCCCAGATCGGCGACACTAATCACTGAACACTTACTCTTCACTGAGTCCGTGTGTGTGTGTGTGTGTGTGTGTGTGTGTGTGTGTGTGTGTGCTTAAACACGTTTCTGCATTTCAGTAACAGCAAACGGGTGATCCACAACGTGCTTCGTCGATATCATAGAAACCATGAAATTAAAAAATAATTTGGACCCGGAATAAAGCTTTTGCCCTCATTTCCTCGAAGTACAACTTAAGAACAGGGCTTGACTGCTGAATGTTGTCCTTAATATTTTCCTTTCCATCAGATAAAATGCTCAGCAAATTAAGAGGTTTTATTTGTAGGAGCATCAGCAGCACTGACTGTTGTTTGACTAGGTCCATGAATGGATTTGTCATTAGCACGTGTATAAGGAGAAGCAGTTTCCTCTTTGCCATGTGTGTGGTGGAATATGAAGGATATCTTTGAGTTGTGCTTTTTTTTTTAGTGCAGCGTAAGCACATTACTCAATACAGCAGGCAGTCAGTTCAGATGGTCAGAACTGAACGAAAGGAAATATTCATATCAGTCAGATTAGATGAACTTGCTTTGCTCAGTCTAGCTGGTTTGACAGTGACCGCTTGCTAGGCAATGCTTTATTTATGACATCGAAATGAGACCACAGCAAGCTGTAGGTGGGTAAATGGTGACTTAGCCATTTAAGTTATATTCCAATGCTAAAATTGACGTTGAAGTTATCAATAAAAACTAAGGAGAACTTACCTAGGTATTGTGTAATGATCAAGCGCCACACACAGCAAGGCAGAAGGCAGGACCTTACTGTTTTGAGTTTTAAGAGTGGAACTGAAGATACGTACAGTGAAACTGACAACCTTAGGCAGACAAGGATGAGAACCTACACGTGTAGGTGAATATCTAGCCAGCCCACCCATTAGAGTTCAGATATATGGGGCTAGACAAAAATAAATAATTCACCAAGATTAAAGTGAACGTTCAAAAAATACTGTGCACTGACAGTGCTATCCGACTCAAGTTTATGAAGCACGGACAATTACGTTGATCATATCGATTAACATTAATAAACATTTTCACAAGTTTTTTAGAACTTAGTTCTGCAATAACTGTGCCTGCGCTGCTACTCTGTGATGGACTGGCATCCCCGGCCGGAGAAGCTGTAGACCTCAGCAACCTTGCCTTAAACAAGTGGTTATACTCGTACTGAGTTTCATTTAAATCCACGCTCCTTGCTGAATGAAAGAAATAATATTTCTTCAGACAAACGGAACTTTTACATTTAGGAAATATTACTGCTGGATTGTGCACATTTTTTATTTAAGTTTACTTCTTTGGCACCAACATCTAGTCTTGTTTGTGTTGGTGTACCTCCAGAAAACTAGAACTCTTTGGTTCAGAATTCACTCCACAGTAAAATGATGTCTAATTCTCTCTCCTTCCGTGTCCCAGCTGAATAAACAAAAAAAATATGGTGTCTGTATGCTCAGTCGAGGAAGACACCACAGGAAGAGAGGAGGTCAGACCTTGCAGTCTCAGTCTGCTCAGAGGTGTGGCCCAGCAGGGAGAGCTATGTCTTCATTTTGCAGGTCATCCTGGGGCAAGAAGATGGTAGCAGAATTTGCTTATGTTCATGTTTGTGTGTGTCAGTAGTTTTCTCGACCCAAAACAATCCAAATAATCTTTCCGCAGTCCCTAAAATGTTCTAACATTTTCTTCAGAAGCTTTTGGCAAACAATTTCTTTGTCTCTTTGCTCCAAGTGAGTTCCTGAGTTCCTCCTTGAGCTATTCAGCTGCAAACCAGGGTTGTTTTTTCTTCCTTATTTTCTTAGAGCAGCAAGAATCTGCAGAGGGGCCTGAGGTTTTCCTTCCTTCTTTGGGGAATAGGAACATCTGGGCTTGTGAATGCAGGAGAGCAATAGAGAAGTAAAACTTTTGGAGCTGCTCCACACATTTCCTGTCTTTTGAGGTGAAGCTCTCTCTCTCTGTTTCTTTCTCTCTCTTCCACTCGCTCTCACCCATTCCATACTTTTTATGTTGTACTGCTCCTCTTAATGGTCTGGCTGGGAGACAAACCCTAACAGTCACCCAGACCTTTCGTCCTTTTGTTTTCTTTCATCTTTGTTCTTCCTAGCTTTTCCTTGTTTTTTGTCCTGCAATGGCCCCTCTTTGTGAGGAGCTGCTGGAGTGTAAACAGTAACTGGAGTCACTAGGAGCCGACGCTGACAGGATTTCTCGCTGACATGGGTCGGGCATGAAGCAAAGGAGGCCACAAGGACAGCTCCAGCTGCAGGTATGTAACAGCTGCTTTTCTCAAGCTTCATGCCCATGTCTGATATGCTCTTGTGATATTTTTTTCAGGGTAAAAAGGAATGAACCCAGCTCTTAGAATAGAAAGAATAAAGTGNCAGGTATGTAACAGCTGCTTTTCTCAAGCTTCATGCCCATGTCTGATATGCTCTTGTGATATTTTTTTCAGGGTAATAAAGGAATGAACCCAGCTCTTAGAATAGAAAGAATAAAGTGAGGTTCTTTTAAATTGTTTCTGTCACTTCCTTCTAATTTGACATGTTTGTTCTTGACCAGGACATGCAGGCCTGCACCACGTTTAGGAAGCATTTCTGTTTTCTTGAAGTACTGCAGCGTGCCACCTCTTTGGCCTGCCAAACAATGAACTTGAATAGAAACATGTTTCACTTGCTCACTAGTCAGAGGAAGTCTGGGATTTACTTCAGCTACATAACACTCAAGCGGCTTGTTTTTTTTTTTTTTTTTGTAAGACCGAGCGAAGATATTGTAGACATTTAAGTTTGAGATCTATTCGAAACTAATTTATTCAAACTAAATATGAATTGTAACAGGTCAAGATGCCCTCTTTCTTGAAAATATTTCACAGAAATCACTTTCAGTGCTTTACTGGTTTGATTCAGGATTTGATCTGGTTATTTGTCTGCATTTACTTCTGAGGAAAGTTGTCTTTTCTCTAAAGAAGAATAAGAAAAGAATTCAAACAACATGTGTTAACATGGGACGGTAGATTAAAAAAAAAATTCCCATTTACTCCGTGGATTTCCGATACGGCATAGTTGGAAAGGCAGCCATTGCTCAGAGGTCTGTGTAAAAATGCTTCGTGTCTTCTGCACGATCTTTGCGTATATCGTTGGAAGTGGGACTCCAGCTAGCTAACACCTCAAGCGCTACAGCCTCACCATTGTCTAGTAGATAGGATAGGAAGTGACAGGGCAAGTCCGGTTCTCATACTCTTTTAATCTTTATACCCATTCTGTTTCCAGCACCTCCCTGAGGTCACTGTGCTTAAGTCCTCGCTTCCTGGTATTTATTCTTCTGAAGTGAAATGAAGGGTGAAACTGTGTCTTCAGTTTGTATTTTAAATTGTCTTGGAATGTTCATTGGTACTTCCTGATATCTGTTAAAATAAAATATTAATGAATTTGTTTGTTTCCTTGAAGGCAAATGAAGAAGCAGAGGAGGGGAAGTGATTAAAAAATTCTAAGGGCTGAGGGGGCTCTTAGTCTCAGAAGAACTCACTATAAACTATATCCAACTTTTTGCTGTAATATTTTCAAAAGAGGTACCCGGAGTCACTATACATCAATCTTGATGCTCTGACGCTTCCAAATACGTGTAATAAAGTGGACGGAAGTTTTTTCCCCAATGGAAGCTAGAGTCATCTGGTGGGTGTTTTTCACCATGATGATCTTTTCTCCAGTCCTTTGGGCTCAGAGTTTAGCGCAGGTGAACTTCAGGCTGCAAGTCGGCCGAGGACAGTCTGTTTACATGACCAACAAGCATCTGCAGCTCAGCGTCTCGGATGATGTGAATTCCTGCAAGGTGGAAGCGGTACTGAATGAGCCTGTGACACAAAGAGTAGGCAAACTCACACCTCAGGTATGCGTGAAGACTCTAGGAAAGCTTTAATTTTAATTAAATTTAATTTTTAATTTTAATTTAATTTGTTCTATCCTCAATGCTGGAAATATATATTCNGAAGCGGTACTGAATGAGCCTGTGACACAAAGAGTAGGCAAACTCACACCTCAGGTATGCGTGAAGACTCTAGGAATGCTTTAATTTTAATTAAATTTAATTTTTAATTTTAATTTAATTTGTTCTATCCTCAATGCTGGAAATATATATTCTTTTTTTTTAAGGTTTTTGACTGTCAGTTCTTACCTGATGAAGTCAAATACATTCACAACGGCAGTCCTTTACTGGAGGAGGACACAGTCATGCTACGAATTTACAGGTGAATCATGTCTTAAGTATATCTCCTTGTTGTATAACCAGCGTATTTCCTGAATACAGTATTTGCTTGATCAAACTGGCCAAAATGCTCATATTATCAGCTTTATCGGTCAGCAGCCTGGGAGTAATAACTAGTGCCTTTGAGTGTAACATTGAGAGGCTCATCGTGAGACTCGCACCACGTTTTACGCAGCTTTTGGTCAAGGCTATGGTGATATCTCCCCTGCACTACTGCAGTTTCATCCTGGCTGGTTTTGCAGCCTTTGCCGTTAAAGCTTTACGGCATATTCAGAAAGCCGTGGTACGAGTTAAGTTCAGCCAGACCTTCCCCATGTGTCTCCCCACCTTATCGTTCCTCACTGGTCCCCTGCAGCTGTTCATAAATTGGTTATAGTATACCAGCCTTTCAAAGGATCACACCCTGGTGCTTACAGGACCTATTAATCATTACATCCTTACAAAGACAGCTGCTCTTGGACCTTTGGGCACTTTGTGGTCACAGGGAGACCAAAATGAGAAGTCTTTAAGTTCCTCATTTTCGCCTCCATGTGGTAGAATGAACTCCTTCTCTCTGTCAGAGGGTCTGAAAAACCACCTCTCTCTGGCCCATGTCTCTTCTCATATCCTATCAATTACGTACATTTGCATTTATTTCTTGTCCGACTTTCGTTTCTGTAAGCAAGTACCTGAGCGATATGTGCCAGCAAAAATCAGACAAAACAAGATGTGGTTAAATTTTTTGTGTGTCTGTATCTAAAGCTCTTCATCTGTTGTGGAACACACTTTTTGTATACCCTGAAATGTATGCTACACTGGATTTATAAATATAAATGTAAATGTACTTCCCAATACTCTGATCAAATCATTTTTAAGCCTTATTCTAAAAGTACTTTTAGGCTAGTTTATATCAGAATATGTTGTGTGTTTAATAGACCATGTTTTTGTTTCGTTTATCAAAGATTCACTGATTCTGAGACCTTCATAGAAACTGTCCTCCTGAGAGTGACGGTGGTGGACCCCCACGACAGCCTTATCCAGTTTGGGAGTACACCTTTGGTAGTCGCTGAGTTCTACAGCCTGTCTAACATCATTGACTGGAGAACCTTGACATTCCGGGCCAGACCAGGAACAATTTGCAATGTCCGTCTTCTCAACTCCGAAACTGGCATGCCAGCATTTGGACAGCTGGTCAGGGATGAATCCTCCAGCTCTTTCCCCAAGACAGACACGAGACAGTCCTCTGGACTGAGCTCAGGGCCAAGAATGGGTAAGTATATGATTGTCTGTTCATTAGTTAACCAGAAATGTTGCTTTTATAACTGCCAAACGTTGTAAACAGAAATTGAGCATGAAAATGTTACAGTGCTCTGCTGTGGCCTGGCATTCCACCCAGGGTGTACCTTACATTTAACATATTTGGGATTATGACTGTTAAACAAGGATTTAGTCCAGGACATTCACCAGATGTACTGAATCGGTGATGTGTTTTGCAGTTTGGGTTTCAACACTGTGTGTATTCCAGGTAGGCAGACTGGAGAATCATGCCCTGGTAACAAGGCCTGCATCCATGGCACTAAGGAAGTGCGTTTTTTGAAGGCCAACTGTGAGGAATTCCTTAACTCAGACTACAAGTACCAGCATCTCAGGCCTCCATCACCTGAAATTGACTACATTCCAATCAGAGTGGAACTGCGACATAATATCTCCAGGGCTCTTTTGGAGGTATTCATAGTAACTTTTGCTTTTTGTTTTTATTTGCATTTCAAAGACAAAGATTCAAATACATAAAGACACTGACCAAAGGAAAAAAAAAACAAAAGGTTATTGAGTGGACAGAGCACTTACTATTTATAGTTAAAAAAAAACAAGTTATTATGTTTTCAATGCGAATAAGGTTATCATGAAATTGATATTTTCCTAGAGAAATTCAACAGCCTGTCGGAATAGTTGTGACGTGAACTTGCTTCATCACCAAAATTTGTTTCACTGCTATGATTCCTGTAAGTTTTAATAGCGGCTACCTGTCGCTCTCTTTGTCTCTAAATCAGACAGAAAGCACTTGGATCCCAGTGCTAGTTCATGGTGCCATGCAGAACCAACCCCCCCATGCTGCCTTCATGTCAATGTTCATCTTGGAGGTGGACCAGTTCATTCTCACTCCCATAACCATTGCCTCACTTGATGCCAAGGATGATGAAACCCCCCAGGACAGGCTGGTCTTCAACGTGACCAAGCCTCCGCCAGAGGGGTATATCACTCACCTCGATGATCATACCAAACCTATCACCTCCTTTACCTGGCAAGATCTCCATGAGATGAAGATTGCCTATCAGCCCACTAATATAAGCTACACTGCCAGGAGGAACTACGAGGTACTGTGCCGATTTCTTCTTGTTCAATCTTAGCAGGTCAACCACTTCAGCTTGTTTATTTGTCACGCTCATAACTAAGTGGAATTTTATTTTACACGTGAAGATTCCCCCAATAGCCATTTAAGTTATATTTCCACGATAAATTTAGCGTATCATTAAAAAATGTTGTAGTGATAATTCTGCTGTTATATCTTATGACAAGAAATGTGTGACTTTGCTAACTTTTTGTCTGCCTTCGCTACTGTTGGGCTAACAGCATGGTGACTGGTCTGATCAGGTCTTCACTACTTGTCTTACAGGTTGAGTTCCAGGCCATCGACAGTTCCTTTGCTACCAGTCCTCCCATAATGGTTCATTTCTCAGTTCGCACAGCAGAAACAAATGCTCCTCGAGTGTCCTGGAATATGGGTACATTTAAGTTTCACACGTGGCAAAATATATTTTGAACCACACCTGTATCAAGCAGGACATTTACTGTCTTTGTGTTCGTGTATAATTATGATGCTTGTAGAATTTTACAACTATTTTCATTGTTTAGTTTAGTCTGACTTTTCTTTATAATGTCATTACCAGCATTCTGTTGTCAACAGCTAAGATGCAAAGAGTGTGGCGGGGTCAGCTGTCACAGTGATGATGTGTGGTTTTTTTTAGGACTGGATTTACTGGAGGGTCAGTCCAGACCGATCACCTGGGACAGTTTACAGATTGTGGACAGTGATAACATTGCCGCTGTCTATTTGGTGGCTGTGGAGGGCCCCCTGCATGGGCAGTTGAGCGTTCGAGGTGAGCGTGGTTAATCTATATCATCGAGCCCTAAAGTTTTTAGGGAGTAGAAATCGAGCTGTGGTATGCATCAGACCGAAACACCCTCGAAAACATGGTGTGATTCCGAAATACAGCCATCCCTCGATTTGCATGCCTAGCTTGTTCCTGAAAACGCTGCGTTGTGTAAAAATGCGTGTAAATTGAGACATTCTAGTCTATATAGGTAAAATTGTGATGTGTTCCAGCCCGACCCAAAAATCCCAAGAGTTTTGCCAGATTTTACAAGAACATCAAAAACGCTTATGT
Source organism: Arapaima gigas (assembly GCA_900497675.1). Taxonomy (NCBI): domain Eukaryota; kingdom Metazoa; phylum Chordata; class Actinopteri; order Osteoglossiformes; family Osteoglossidae; genus Arapaima; species Arapaima gigas. The sequence goes on along the minus strand of UFQX01000535.1, from coordinate 213,983 downwards.
ATAAGTACTTTGTGTACACTGTTGTGCTAGTATTTAAAAGGATTAAGCGCTGCAATTTAATTGAAACAAATAAAACAGCCACCTGTATTAAACTAGAGTTTTTTTCTTGCACAAACAAAACCCAAATGACTTTTTCCTTGCAGTCAGTGATGACTCACATCTTTACCACATTCACCCGTATCGAAGAACACTAAATACGACTGTATTCACCTGTTTCACCTATGTACAACAACACAAAATGTTATCTTATGCACCTGTATAGCACTGCACTAAATAAATACCACCACACAGATGAGGTGAGCATGGGATGTCTTTTTTTTCCCCCTTGTTGGCCAATTTTTTTTTTGTTTGTTTTTTGGCTGGATCGCATTAGATGGAACAGATCTTCGCTTAAATCGAGAAATGATATTACAAGTCAAATTGCGTTCTGTCAGGAACACGTTTTGCAAGTTCATGCAAATTGAGGGATGAGTGTAAACAAAATGAAAGCTTCAAAAAGTGCTACAAACACTGAACCAGAAAACTCAACGCACGTATAAGGCAAAGAGCATCACACTCATATATTACTGTATATGAAGACTGTAATTCCCACTTTGGGCCTCCTTCTGGTCGTTGGACAAGCACCATTTTCTAATGCCCATTCACTTATGCAAGACCGTCTGAGCAAGACCAGCGTCTGCTCAAACAACAGAACCTGTCACGGTGCATGGCTCCTTCAATTGCTGTTTATGCTCCTAAAAAAAAAAAATCGCACTGACACACTGACCTTTCTGGGCAAGAAGATGCTATTTTCCAAAAGTTTGGCCAATATGCTCTTGTAAAGGCACCTGTTTGCTCCATTCCCTTTATACATTCGGTTGACTATGTGGGTTAGTCCAAAAACGCATGGTTTCTCTAGAGGACTTTGGCTGGCTCTGGGAATTGTTCACCCTGGACCTCTGACTCTGGGACTTTTACACTGGGGAAAGTCACCATTGGGCTGGTCCAATGCCTTCGGCCAAATGGAAATCTGCCTCTACCTCCACACAGTGCCCTCAGAGTTGAGTACCTGCATTAAGTGTGTTTATATTTTTGGGCCTGATGCCCACAGCCACCTTTGGGCCCAATTACCAAGTTTTTTCTCTTCTGTCCGACTTGTAGCTGTTTCCCCTGGTAAAGTAGCTAATTAGGTTTATAGTGAGACCATTCATCACTCAATCTGTCTGGTGACCTTGCCCTTCTGTCTCCCTGGCAAGCAGCAGCGGCCCATCCTCACGTTGGGCAGCGGCCTGCCAGCCTGGGAAGGGCGCCATTTTTCTTTCTGTTTTCATCGAACAGTGAGAGGACGCTAGAGCCAACTCGCATGCCTTTAGGCAAAAGCAAAAATTGCTGTTTTCAAATTTAGAGTCCAAAGGAAAGTCTGATATAAAATATCATCTGTTGTTAATAGTGAGAGATGAGCCACATTTTGTTGCAAAGGCATTTGTGAATGACATCTGTATTTTTCCCCCGTGCTTTTATATGTATATTCAGTCTGTAGCTGTTAAGTAGAACACAGAACTAGAATAAACACAATAACACCATGAGTCAAGTTATCAGATCAGACGCATTAAAATATATATGGCTTCTCCTTAGGCAGGAAAGGATTCATGTTCAAGGTGAGGGACCTGCATGAGGGTGCAGTGGTCTACCACCATTCAGACAGTGACACCACAAGGGACTATATTGTGTTCCGCATCTCTGATGGACGACACAGCATTCGGCACAAGTTCCCCGTCAATATCCTCCCAAAAGACGATTCACCTCCGTTCCTCATCAACAACGTGGTCTTTGAGGTGCAGGAGGGGGGTTCCGTTCGGGTCGAAGAATACATGTTGTTGGCCTCAGATTTGGACTCCAGTGATGACTACATCCTCTACAAGCTTCTTACAGTTCCACGGGCAGGAGAGCTCATTAAGAGGTCCGCTATGCAGGTGCCAGGTCAGTAGAATCTTCTTCTCCTTCTTCTCCTTCTCCTCCTCCTCTCCTATACATGTACGTAACATAGCAAACAGTAAAAGTGCTAAATTGAGACTAGAATAGATTTAGTTCATATTAAAGTTGAAGCAAGAACTATTAGACTCTGCTTTAGCTTCAGAAATGATCCTATAGTTATAGAAGTTGTAGTTATTTAATGGAACAAAACATTTAAACACCCTAATGAATTTGTAAATGCCACAAACACTGTTCACGGTGCTGCAAATCCCATGCTGCCCCTTCTTTACCTGAGGTCCTGGGGGGGATCAAGCATTTTGCCTTGTGCCAGAAGCGAGTCCTCAAAGCAGACTGAAAGCCAGCGTTAAAGTGCACCATGGATTCGCCTACAGCCACGAATGCAGTCTAACACTTCTGATTATTGGAATGAGATTTAGTAAAAACAACACATATTTAAGAGCCTTGTGTAGCCATGCTTGTATAAGTTGTGAGAGAATGCAGGTAGGTTGGCATTTACAGCCTTTATTGCTTGTTTTTCCTCTTACAGGTGTGCCAGTGCCCAGTTTCCTGCAGAGAGATTTGTCCCAGGGCTTGATTTACTATAGACATTTTGGTGATGAGGTTTTTGAAGATTCATTTGACTTCATCCTCTCCGACAGCCACCAGCCTCCAAATTTGTCCCAGAGACATGTGAGTTTCACTCAACATGCTGTATCAATTTTTGAGTAATTTTTACAGCTTTAATATCTTTGTTCCCAAGGTATGATGTTATTTGTTACAGTTGAAGGTATAGACAGTTGTTTATGGTCTGCTATGGGACATACTAACTTGAATTGCTGTTGTACATGCAGCGCTAAGTTTATTTATTTTGGAATAATTGCGCAGTTGTTTTGCCTTTAGTTCTTGACTCCTTTGACTCCCTTTTCTAGACTGTGGTGATTCACATTTCTCCAGTGAAGGACCAACTGCCAGAGGAGGTGCCAGGCAGCATCCGTGCTATCACGGTGAAGGAGACAGAGATTGTCCACCTCACCCAGAACCACCTGCACTTCAGAGACAAAGAATCCCCAGAGACTGACCTCATGTACTCCATTACTCAGCCTTGCTTCAGCACCGTGGCATCCGGGTATATTTATGGTGGTCCACAGGGTTGACAGATCTCAGCATGTAGGGCAGACAGCAGGTAGAAGCTGCACAGTCTATCTCATGGAACCCAGTGACCTCACAGAATTCACAAACAGGCTAGGTCAAGTATGCAGGTAGAGAGACCAAATCAGACTTTTTTTGTTACAGTTAGACAAAATATACTTTTTTTTTTAGTTTAAGATGGTGCATTTCAACACTACACATATTGTTTTTGGCAGGATACAAGATGCTGGCAGGCTGTTCTATACTGACAGCACACACTCCTTTAAGAAGGACCCCACCGTTCCAGTGCTGAATTCTTTTACTCAGGTAGGAGAACAGTATAAAGCCTCACAGTCGAGAAAGTGTTGCTTCCAGTGTGATAAATGTTATTAATCATTGTACCAGTTTTAGTTTTGTTTTGTTTATTTTTGTTTTTGTAACAACCCCAACTTTTTAAAACAACATACCATATTTTGGTGGGCTAATTATGTGAGAAGATCATTTTCATGCTTTATGTGCCTTTTAAAGACCCACCCATCCTTTAATTTATCATCAATAACCATTTGTCCACTTCAGGGTCACAGTTATCCAGAGTCTGGAAGGATAGAGTCTTGGAAGCATAGAGAGTGAGGCAGGGTAGACTATGGATGGGATGCCAGGCCTTTGCAAAGCAAACCCCTCGCACAGTCACTCATATGTGCACACACGACTGAAAGTTTAGAGTCACAAGTTCAACCAACGCACACATATTTCGACTGTGGGAGGAAACTGTAGCTTCTGGAAGAAATCCACAAAAACTACTAACTGCACAGTCTCAGCTGGATTTGATGTCCAAACCTGCGCCCCATGAGCTGGGAGGCATCAGTACTACCTAGAGAAATATATGTAGTAGAATGATTTCATGGAAACATATTATTAAGGTCTTATAGGGCACTTTATGTACAATTTTGAGTGTCTTGGGAATGAGTTATATGCGAATAAAAACACCTTTACAAATAATTTAACTGATTGCTTTGGCTTCATTAGTTAGAAATGTCAACATAAGAAAAAACAGTGAATCCTCAAGTTTTAAGCTTTTTCAGGGACATAGCTGAGGGGCAAAAGAGCCCTTTTTCTATGGCTAGCAGGAGGACAGTGATTATTGTTCTTCCAGTTGTGTAGATTGTATTAATATTATAGCAACATTTCCCCAGGGGAAAAAAGATATTTTCTTGGACTTTTTGGGACTGGGAACTCCTGATTCCATTGACTTAGAAAATGATGTGTGTTCCATCACCCTTCTGCTTTTATTCCAGTAGTGGTTAATAATTTGCCTATCTTTCCAGCATGCTGTGAATCACTTGAAAGTGGCGTACATGACCCCCCTCGAGGACATTGGAAAAGAGCCCCTTTTGGTCCAGTTTGTCTTCTCTCTGAGCAACCAGGAGGGTGCCACTCTGAACGGTCTCACCTTTAACATAACGGTCATCCCGGTGGACAACCAGCCCCCTGAGGTCTGTGAGACTGTGCATACGTGTGCTGCTGTGTGTATCTTAACTACAGGTTTGCGTGAGTGTTTGTTTGTACTTGTGTGTATGTGCATCTGCATGTGTGTGCATGTGCCAGTTGTAGTGAAATATTTTGGCTCATGAGGAGATGTTTAAATAAAGCTTAATGCCATTCTGTGTTGATGACACCTCATGGATGCAACACTCACATTTTAGCAGTCAAGGTATTTGTGTTGGCACCAAACACTGTGAGATAAGGCTTCAAATGGCACATGAAAAAGATGTGGAATTCACAGGTGTGGAAGTGATGAGTTAACTTTGAATATCACAAAAGTGAATTAGCACTGGATTGGCCCAAATATGGCTGCCAATTTGAAGCTTTAGCCAAATAAGCAAGTTGAACTTCACAGCAATATTGAAGTGAGGAAAAAAGTAAAGTCTGTAAGCAGTCTGAGCATCGGATGTATCTAAAAACAGTCTTTGCGGTTTTGTGTCTAAGATATTCACCAACTTGTTGAGGGTGGAGGAGGGGGGAAGTGGCTTTGTGACGGAAGAGCACCTGCTGGTGCAGGACTTGGACAGCCAGGACACCCAGCTGGTGGTACAGCTGCGATCCGCACCTCGGCACGGACAGCTAGAGCTGCGGGGTGTGGTGTTACTGCAAGGGGACAACTTCACCGTTGAAGACCTGAGGACACTCAGAGTCAGGTGTGTGTGTGTGTGTGTGTGTGTGAGTGAGTGAGAGTCTTTTGTGGTGGGGTCAAAGCTGCTGGCCTGTATAGATTATAGAGTAGTGATGGAATAATACACTAAGGAATTTTTCAACCAGTACAGTGCACACCATTCAGTCAAAATTTTGTGTAGTAAATCTTGTTTACCAAATTCTCTACGCAATACAAATGAAGGCTATTTTCAAAAATTCAGAGACAGTTTAGATTTTTGTTTCATTTTCATGTGTTTATAGAAATGTATATATGCAATATAAAATTTTGTCTTCAATGGAAAAACAAAGCTTCCAGCATTGGTATGCACACTTGACTGGTACTATATATGTTCTACTATGTGTCTCATCAACATTACATGCCCAAAACTGTGATTCTTATGTTCCCTTAAAGATATATCCATGATGACAGCGAAACTCTGGAGGACAGCATCAATATTACAGCAACAGATGGCACAAACTCTGCTCGTGGTTCACTTTCTGTGCAGGTATTTGTTTTACATCCTCTCCTAAATGGTACTCTGAGCATCGATGGTCATTTCCATCTCGCCAGCTGATATCAGTGGCAAGAACTGGAGTTAAATATTAAGGAAGTGTTAATAACCTAATTGTAAGTCCAATGATGTAACACTGACAAGTGAAAGACAGTTAAAATTACAAACAGCACACACACAGATGACATGGGCAAATCTCATTTTGGGTCAAGCTATGTTTCATACAAAGGAAAATGTACGGCTGTTGAGTAAAAGTCAAGCTGTTGAGCAAAATAATTTGCGAAATATATAGTTGAGTAGATGGTTGCTGTATTTCTGCATGGTCTCTTGTTCGTGCTCAGATCCTGCCTGTGAACGATGAGCCTCCCCTGCTCAGTTCTGGGCTGCGATCAGGCCTGGAGTGCATGGAGGGGGGCCGTGTGCAGGTGAACGCCGACTACCTGTCTGCCACGGATGCAGACAGTGACGACGGCGAGCTCACGTACATGCTGGCGAGGAGGCCAGCTCAAGGGGAGCTGCAGAGGGGTGGCATGGCAGTAGAAAAATTCTCGCAGCAAGATGTGATCCAGGGGTTGATCTTCTACATGCACACAGGTACAGTATGGCTATGGTAGTATATATTTTTGCAGAAATCATAGACTTGAAATCAGAAGGCTGCCAGCTCAAGTACCTGCAGGGGCCTTACTGTGGAACCTTTGAGAAATATATTTCACATTAATTGCTCGAGTGAAATAAATCACAGACTATTAAAATGTCTAAAACTGTAAGTGGCTTTGGAAAAAAAATAGCTAAGCAATTTAATAAACCGACTGTAGTGCTGCTGTGATAGTTAAGGGTGTCACCTGTTAGAATATCAGTTCAGATGTTATATTGTGTGTTTGCAGGTTCCAATAACAGCCAAATCCTTTTATGCCCCCTAGGTGGTGAAATTGGGCCTCACCCTGTCTTTGACACCGTTACTTTGATTGTGTCAGATGGAGAAGATGATACTCGGGAGGGCTGCTGCCATGGAGACGCTCCACCACCACCTGTCCCTTTACATGGATTCCTTCCTGTATTTGACCTCAATATCACTTTACTACCTGTCAACAACCAGCCCCCTGTTGTAACGCTAGGTACAAGTTTTCATGGGTGTTGCAGGTTTTTGTGGATTTTTAAAATGGAAATAAGCTGTTTCCACCACTTCAGCATCTGTCTGCTTGAACCTACTGGACTGTAAAGCAGGGGAGGGTGGACTTAACAAGCTAATGCAAGACGTTCTGTCTCCGTTGCTCTTTTTGTGCTTCGCTTTGGGTAAATTTTTAACGTTTCCCATGCCATGACCAACGTCCCAGAGATGAGCAAACACAAGAAGTAAGCCAGGACATCCAATTTGCATAGTCCCTTTGATGAGGATTCCAAGGCGACAGGTAGCAAGCCAGGCTAAGTCACAGAATCACTTATCGGCCGTTCACACGCCCTGAGCTGGGAGTGTCATTGGGCCCCGTATTGTGTCCCTGCATTCACAACTCCAGAGGGAGGAAGCTTGAGCCAGCATGAAGATTTTACTGTCAAGCCCTCAAATAAGAAAGGAGAAATGTTCATAGTTATCAATAGGGACCAGTGACCACATGGAGACAATGAGGGGATGGAGGTGGGAACTGCAGGGGGGCCGCTGAGGTACCTTGGGGGAAATCCCTGTATGTGTGTTGCACACAGAGGCGCACACAGCTGGTTGGGATTAGTGTCTGAGTGAGTGTGGAGAGCCGCGCAGCAGAGAGAGAGTCCCTATAACAGGGGATGACAATGGCCGCTTTGGCATAGAAGACAAAAGAAAGCCCTCGTTCACAAAGGAAGACATGCGACATCGCCCACCGCCCCCCGTTCAGTTGACACTGCCGAGAATTATGCCTACACAACGATCAGAATTATGTTGCGCTAATTCGGTAATCGCAGACAAAAAAAGGTATCCCCCAAATCTAGAGTAACTTGCAGCGAAACATAATTGTTTAATTAATTTGAATTGAATAAAGACGGACTGGCGTAAGAGCATTAGCACAGCGAAAAACAAGGGGAGGCCGGTTTTCCCTTCTCGCTGCATGCTGGCTGACGGTTTTATCGCCTCTATCCCAGGCTGCTGGTCATTAATTTCTCCCCTTGTTGCAGAGCTTGATCCAACCGCAACCCCATCAGTGCCCACTCGCCATTCATTATTTATCTGCACGGTAAATGAGAGCAGATGCCAGGGAGAGTGGGCCTGATGGCTTTATCAGCACCCAGGTGGCAGGAGCCTGGCCAGCCGCCGAGCCAGGATGGAGGGTTAACCAGAGAGGGAGGGAGAGATGGATGAGGAGAGGGGATATGGCATGATGCTGTCTGGGACTGTACCTCAGCAGGGGGAAGGGTGACTCTGATTTTGAGACTTTCTCAGAATGTGCCTGAGACGGAGCCCTGGCGTGGAGGAGACGCCATTCTTCCTCTGGATGTGCATCCTCGAACGTAACACACAGGAGCATTGCTGTATCCGCTGCCATCTCCACTTCTAGTCACTGTAGTACATTCTTGGGATCTGGATGTTAATCTTTGCCAGACACTTGAGCTTCATCTGTTATAAAAAGTTTTAACTGTTAAAACAATAATGATGGTAATTTTAAATGCATATCTGTTTTGCATATTTCCGCCAGGAGACATGTTCGTGGTGGATGAGGGTTCCTCTGCTTGTCTTTGTGGGGGGTTTCTGGGGGCAACTGATGCTGACACGCCCCAGGACCAACTCCTGTTTGCCCTTGAGGTTTCACCACAGAATGGTTTCATCGAGAACACCTTACCATCACCTGGGTTTGAGAAGAGCAATGCAGGACTCGGAGTTTGTGAGTTGAACCTAACGGTCCTTAATGTCCTTGTAGATGTTTCCACTGCTTAGCTGGTGCCTTATTGCTGCAATTTTGGTTCAGACTCTTTTAGCTGGCAGCACCTCAGTGCAGGGCACATCAACTATGTCCAGTCTCAGCATGAGGGGACAGAGCCTAGTGTTGATCACTTTGTGGTGAGCGTCAGCGATGGGGTGCAGAGGTCAGCTCCCATTCCCTTCTACATAATCATCAGCCCCACCAATGATGAGATTCCCATACTGCTCCTCAGCAACTTCTCTGTGAGTCTGTATTCTACAGTCTCCTCTGAAGGATCTTACTCAGTCCCTTCATTCATGTCATTCCTCAGTGCTCACTTGCAGCCACAGCTTTTCTCATAATGGGCATCTCATGTCTTCCCAGGTGCTGGAGGGAGGAGTGAAGGACTTGACACCAGACATTTTGGATGCAGTGGATTCAGATGTCCCCGTGGACACACTCACCCTCTCAGTTGCGGTGCCTCCAGCCCATGGGATGCTGCTGAATGGGATTTATGGGCTGCAGATGAGCCGCTACAGGGAGATGGGACATGATCACCTCCAGAAGAGCCTGCTTGTGAAGGATTTCACCCTACAAGAGCTTCGTCAAGGTCAGCCCTTCATCTGGCCTTGAAGATTAGACCTTCCAAGAACAACAGATCACCAAATATGAGATAGATAACTTCATAACATTGTTGAAGTTATTTTGTGAGATATCCTCGGTTTTTGAAGCCACTGCTGCTTTTCGTATTGAAAATTGCGGCTCCTCAACCCAAGAATGGATTTGGAAGCCCCTGGTTTTAGTAGAAAACCCAAGAGATATATTAGGATTTTTATTACACAGTCTTGTTTATTTCTTTGTAAATATTTGGAAGATGTTTTCAAAATGTCTAGTCTAGGTATATTTTGCAAATTCTCTATTTGTTTTTTCCCAAATCCCAACTTGTGCAATGGCAGTTGAAGCTCAGCTGCTATCCACTGTGCTCCTGACTCCCACACTGGGTAAGGTGGGTCCTGCTAAACAGATGCTCAAGGCAGGGGTTGTGGAGTTTCCACCTCCTTTTGTGGAGTGCTTTCAGCCATTCCCATTGCAGCTGCTGCACAGTTGGTGTGCGTTGAGCAAACATAGATGAAAAGCCCTTCAGGTAGGTGCAGTGATGTCAAATGGCTGTCAATCATTTTCCTTTACTCTCCAGTATCCGTGTTTGGTAGTGGAAGGGATGAGTTTGGAAACATTGGGGCAACCAGCGTCTAGTATCACTGGGACAACCATGTTAGTAAGCAGGCCTTCTGCGCAAGAGGTTCACTGCGCCACTGGCTTCAATCACCCTTCACCCTTCTCTCCTCTGTGTGCTTCCCTCTTTTCATCCCAACCTCCCCCACCCCATATCCCACACACATCCTCTACCCTCTGCAGGAATGAAGATCATATACATGCATGATGACACGGAAACCCTCAAGGACGCTTTCACCATGCAGCTGACAGATGGCAGGCACACAGTCCAGGGGACGGCGCACGTCCGCGTCCTACCAGTCAATGATGAAAAGCCACGGCTGCTGAAGTAAGGACGCCCTGGGACAAATTCCAAGCCAAAAAGGCGGACGGAAGGAGATACGGGGGTGGAGTAGGAGGGTCAAGGGGGGGGGGGTTACAGAGCCGAAGGGATGGAGCTGAGAACAACACAACCTGCACTGCACGTGCAGCATGGGAAATTGAGGATCTTCAAGCCTGGTGACTGGGAATTTGGTTACATCCTTCAGTAAATTGCATTGAGTTCTTTCATTGTTTTTCCTCATATCAAGGCTTTTTTGATTCGCTGCACTGGCAAAGGGTGCTCTTGTAAACTCAGCAACAGCGGAAGTAATGTGTGTTTTTGGCAGACGCCTGCTTGCTTGTTTCTGTCTCCTCATGGATGGTGATGACAGGCTAGCCCTGCTTGCCCCTGTTCTCTCTGAGTCAGCAGGCTGGGATGCATTTGTGTATTTATTTATTTAGGATTGTAGAGGCCCAGGCCGGGCCTTGGCGCTTCTGCTGCCTGTGATGTCATTTCTCTCTCTGGTTAGAAATGCTGGTCTGGAGGTGGAGGCAAGGAAGAAGAGAGTTATCTCCAGTGTCGTCTTGCTGACAGAAGATCTGGACACACCTACCCACAAGTTGTACTACATCCTCATTGTCAGTCCCAAGTTTGGACAGCTGCAGATGAGGGTCAGCTGCCATTGCTGTACAGACCTGTAGAATCTTTTAGATTAAAAACATACCTTTATCTGGTACCAGTGCCCACAGAACTCACAGACAGATAAGTCAACATTTCAGCAGTATTTTTTGACTTACATTTGTGAAGCATGAATAGCTTGTAAACAAGTTGCACACAAAAGAAATTTCAAAAAAGAAAGTAAAATTGACAGAACATCTGACTCAAACTGTGAGCAGGCATTTTTCCAGTGACCCCATTCACGAACATTATTCCTGCTTTCTGCTGCGCTTTAAGTCAGATGAACATTCACCGTATAAATCTGATTACATATATAAAATATATCAAGCGGTAAATTTATTTTTAGAAGTACCAGAGTTTAGGCTCTTTATGTATGTTTGTACAGACAGAGGAAGGTTGGACTGATCTGAGACCAGGCCAGAACTTCACCCAGGAGGATGTTGACATGAATCGCCTATGGTACTTACACACAACCGCACACGGTGGCAAAGGTCATGACAGTTTCCGGTTCTTCCTTACGGATGGGGAGCACGAATCCTCCTCCCACAGCTTCTTCATCTCCCTTCACATGGTCCAAAAAGGTAGGAACTACTATACAGTGACTCCTCACTGGGTTCAGATTTAAAAAAAAAAAAAACAGTGGAAATGGCCCTGATCTGTAATCCATAATATCATACTATGTTAAAAAAGAATGTGTAGTTTACTATAAAATATTTATCAGTTAAATGTTGGACTCCAACTGGTAGACCCCATGGCTGCTGTGAGTGTCCGTTACTGCCATAGTCAAATACTTGTGACAAAATGAGATCATTGCACATGGCTCTTTTACTGCCACCTATGCCTTCTCGTGACAAAACCGAGGGAAAGTTGTTTGTTTTTTTTTCTTCTTCTCTTTCCTCTCCTTCCCTCTCAGAGGCAATGTGCCTGTATGCATACATGTATAATTCAGAGCACAGGTTATCCCAGCGGTGGCACTGCCTTTGCCAGTTGGGTGAACATGCCAACGTGGCCGCTGCAGTCCTTCTGGCATCGTGCCGCCCTGATCCTAAAGGAGCAGAGGTGCGAACGCCCCAGATCTCAGAGAGAGGTGCCTCCACGGCCCCGTGTCAATAATTAAAGACTCTGAAAGTGAACAGCTGTGGATGCCCAGCCAGGAAGCAAGCAAACAGACAGACGAAACACACGATGAAACTTTTAATCGTCTATTTTACATAGTCGTTCTAGAATTTGTTTTTAAGCAGAATCAGAATTAGAATTACATAATGGACATGGTCAATGCCCCCCTGCAAGTTAAAGCTTGTGTTTCTCCCTTTCCTCTCTTTACTTCTCTTCATTCTGTTCATTCATACTTCTTTGTACATTTATGTGCACATTCTGTTCTTTTCCTGACCGCCGTCCTGGTTCAGGGAACATCACGCTTGTCACCAGGCCTGTGACCTTAATGGAAGGCAACAGGGTCATCCTGACCACGGACATCCTGTTGGCCACAGACAACACAGGCAGAGCAGAGGAGCTAGTGTACACAGTGTTGGTGCCTCCAGCCCACGGGCACCTCCATGCGATCCAGCACCCTGGCGTCATCCTCACCAGCTTCACGCAGCTCGATGTGGCTGCCCATCGCGTGTGCTACACTCATGACAACAGTCGCTCACACTGGCAAGACTCCTTCAGGTCAGAGCTGTGTTGTTTTTACAAAACCTGTATAAATCTGTGTATTTTGCCATGTATATAATGTTAATATGTAACTAATAATAACCTGTATCAGGCACGTGTGGTTCTATAATCATTTCAAATTTTGCAAATTACAAGTAGGATTTTCATTACAAACTCAAGTGAATCGTGCTTATCCTTTATCCAGAAATCGTTTATGTATCTTCTAAATTTTAGCATTATACGTGTTTTGAAGCTTTTTTCAGGCCAGGCTTGAGCAACACACACAGTGCCCAACAGTGAGAACGCATGGGTGTCAGAAAGAGTAACAGAGAGTGTCAGGAAGCAAGAACAGGGAGCCTTTCTGCTCTTTGTGTATGCTTCCTCTGCCAATTTGGCAATGAGACGAATGCAAAAGAGCCGTATGGCTGACCTGTCCTCTCTGCATCTCTGGTGCAGCTGCCGCTGCGTTTGTCACCCAGAGCCCTGGCTGAGTTTCACCTGAGGGTCTGCTGGGAGCCGATGGATCCTTCTCGGCCAAGCTTGGAGCTTGGGGGGGGGGGGGGCTCAACCAGCAAGCTTTGATCGCTGCCAATGTTTGCAAAGCAAAGGAAGCTGTGTCCCACCCCTGTCCTGATGTTTTCAAAGTGACAGTGTTTTTGTCGTGGTCCTCCATAGATCTCCTCAACACCCTCTGTATTCACCTCCCCGCTGTGTTTCAGTACCAGTAAATACTGCGTGTCTCTGAGTTCTGGAGTCAGCTCCTGATCTCCAGACTGCGTTTTGTCCGTGAGGGAGGCATAAGGACGTTAGCTGGCAGTGCAGGATTGTGGCGAATGTGTGCATGTCCTCTTTCCTTGTTCACTACCAGCAGGCGGTGTGAGCAGACCCTCAAACAACATGACACCTGAGCCAACACCTGGGTGTCAATCTCAGCCCAGGTAACACTAGGCCAGGCACAGACGGTGTTTTCATTTCCCCCGTTTTTTCTTCAGATTTCTGTGACAGCACATGATAAATGGACATTATTAAGAAAATAATAACTCCGCCTGGTATTGGCTGCCATGGCTTCTAGAAGAACAACCTTCAGACAGGGGTATCTTAGCACAATTACCCAACAAATGTGGGACAATGCCGATGCCAGATGTTTTGCCAGGTTCGCTTAGGGAATGAGCCCTGCGTTGCTGGCTTTGCCATGATGGTGGCACTGGTTGTTCTCACTACTGCAGATTGGGTGACAGGATGTATCAGCTGCGTTGCTGCAGAGTTGTGTGGAGCAAGTCAGGCTGGTTTGGCAATAGAGGCGGGCGCTCACTTGGCGCAATCCCTTCCTTCAGCTCTGGTACACTGTCAGTGAGACGCGTTCGATCTGTGGTCCGTTGTGCTCACGCCACATGCCGCTCGCACACTTTGCATATGTAGCGTGGAGTCCACAGACAGGAATAGAACTACATTGTATTATAGCCTGAACATGTGACTTCAGTGTCTTAGAGCTCTTGTCTTTATTCTCCAAAAAAAGGAAAGAAAAATGACAAACACCAAACAGCCTCATGTTTCCCTTATTTAGCTAAAATTGTACATAGTTTATGACAACATAATTAAAAATATCAGTTTTCTTTGTGAAAAAAGTTACTGTATGGATCTTCTCAGCTGTTTGAAGAAGTGTCTCATAGAAAATATTTTGTGAAATAATACAGTTGAAGGCTAGCAGTTTTTTTTTCTTCATTTGCATGAATCCTTCAGTAGTTTTTGTGTTCTTTGGGCGGGGGGGGGGGGGTGTGCATTATTTTTCTAATTTAATTCTTCGTACAGCTTTGTCGTCAGCAACGGTGTTGCGTCAAAAAGCGGCTCTATGATCTTCCACGTGGAGCATGGTGACCGCATCCCTCCTACACTGGTGAGCAACAAAGGGGTCCAGCTGACAGAGGGTGCAGTGGTGCCAGTCTCTCAGGACAGCCTAGAGTTGACCGACCCCGACACCGCAGTGGACAATCTGACCTATACTGTAACTCAGCAGCCCCATTATGGCAGGCTGCTGTTAAGAGGACAGCCCCTCTCCCGTCCAGTTTTTACTCAGGCTGACGTGAATAGCTTGGACTTGACGTATCAGCACCAAGGTGGAAAAGCAAAGATTGATAAGTTTGCCTTCGTGGCCTCTGATGGCACAAACAAAGGATTCCTTCTGTATGGACAACTGAGGGAGGATCCCGTCATTTTCACCATACAGGTAGGCGTTCGGTTTGTTGCAGATATCGGTGAATTGAAAAGTAAACACGACACATTTCATTTTAACAATATTTTCATCAAAAATGTCGATGGAAAGTGATTATTTTGAAAATAATAGAATACTGGCGAAGTTATCATCACTTTTGATGATGGTTAAAGCCATCACTTTCCATGCCTTGTAACTCCTGCTGTAGTGCACCTGAAGCCATGAGTTGCAGTAAATAACTGTAAGCAGCTTAGTATACAAACCTAACGCTGCAAAAAAGTGTCACCTAAATAATGGATAAATAACAAGATCACATTATCGTGCTTCGAGGACAAGATTGTTCTACTGCTTTATGGCCACCAGCTAGTCATGTCAAGTCTTTCTACATGATCTTTTAGCAAAAAAAAAAAAAAAAAAGTTTGTTTTTGTGTTACTGCAGTTATATATATTTGTAAATCCCAGCAAAGGTTATGTTGTGTCCCTTGTTTGACTATTAAATATACAATTGTAGTAGCACAAGAGCATCATGAAACTATTGCTCAATTGCGAATTGTTTAAATGGTGATCATTTACTCACTTCAACTCAGGATCATAACTGCATCACAATAAGACTTTTAAAGAATTACGGAAACTCCATGCATGAAAAGCCATAAAATGGTTTTTACTCTTAAATTTCTGTGCTTATCAACTTTTTTTGCTCAAGATTAATTATTAAATGAAGCTCAGGAGGACAGTAAGACAAATATATTGGGAACAGGCTGTAGATGTATACATATATGCAATGAAGTTAAGGGAACTTTGAAAGAAAACAAAAGACAAACTACAGACTTAAATAATTTCGTTAAATCCATACATTTCAACGCTGAGGTCCAGAACTGAACTGTTACAAGTAAATGATCTCGTCGTTTTTCCAGAGTAAGGAGGAGAGGAAGGAGTTAATATGAAACACCCAGCGCATTGCATGCAAAAGCAGAAAGGGCTGTTGGTCAGGTGTATGGTGAGGGGGCACCCCTCTTGTGGCCCCCAGTGCACTATAATATTCTGTGGAGCTGCCAGCGAGGCGGCTAACATGCTGGCCAGCACAGTCTGCCCTGTGCCTCTGGGGGTGGGGGGCACTCTGCCAATGCAGGTGAGCAGCCCTGTTGCAGGGGAACTTTCCTAGGGCCTGCGGGACCCCCGCTTTCTGTCACTTGGTTGGAGCCACGCCGCAAAGAGGCGAGCCAAAGAGAAGAGTTGCTTTTCCGCCTCGTACTTGAAACCCGTCGGCCCCGAGACACCAGCGTGCATCCGGGATTGTCATAAATAATGTCTGCAGTCCTCACAAGCAGAAAACCAAGTGTGCAGAAGTAATGTAGGTAGTAAACATACCTGAACCCACCAGTTCAGACTGTGTTCAGTGTCCATGTAGTTTCATGATGTTAACAAAAAACAGCAGGGACAACTTGACCTAAAAGGTAAAAGTAAAGAGGAAGCGCTGCCTCTTGCAGTAATAATAACAAATGCTAAGTGAGTGAGCCATTTAGTATTATTGTTCTGATTATTTAATACGGAAGCGGCGTAGAAATAAATACAAAAATCCAGTGGTTCTGAATTAACTAACTGGTTGCTTGTAATTGTTCACCCTTTTTTGTCAGTCATTTGTCCCATGCAGGGTCACAGTGGCCTGAAGCCTCTCCTAAATACACAAGATGAGAGGCAGCGTACACTATAGCCAGGACTACAGCCCATTGCTGGGCAGTTACACATGTGTTTGCACACTAAGGGCAGTTTAGAGCAACCAGTGCACCTTAAACATATGCCTCCTGGACTGTGGAAGGGAACTGGGGCACCTGATAAAAACCTATGCAGACTAAGGAGAACATATAAACTTCACACACACTGGACCTCATTCAAACCTGCCTTAAGTCACCTGTTATGAAATAAAAACTTATATTTTTTATGTTTCTTTAACATACATTTTAGATCATTTACATGAAACCTTGTTTTGGAAATGTTTGCAGGAAATCTTAATGGGAATGACAGTATTTATTTAAGGTTACATGTAACTGATATTAGATCATCATCCATCCTCCAGCTTTTTTGACAGATTTTGAAGAAGTTTTGTCAAGAGATATTGTGAGAGTGCCCCCTACTGACAATGTAATATCACAACACGGCTTTGAAAGGCAGAGAAAGAATTTGTCTGATTTAGGTTTGTTTGTATGTTTTTCTGTGTAGGTGGAGCATCTAGATAAGAGGCCCCCGAGCTTGGTGACCAAGAGAAGCCCTAGCATGGTGGAAAATTTGCCAGATGGCAGGTGGGGTGTCTACATCACCTCCCGAGACCTGCAGGCATCTGACCCTGACAGCCCTGATCAGGAGCTGGAATTCACTATCCTGCGACCACCACACTTTGGACACCTGGAAAACACCCTCACAGGTGAGGTCAAGGATCGCCGTGGAAAATCCAAAAGCTCAGCTGCACTGTCAAACTCTTAACAGCTCTCTCCATTTCCCCCCAGGGGGGTACATCCGCGGTCGCTTCACACAGAATGACCTGAACCAGCGTGCTGTGCTGTACGTCATCGATCCCAGTGTTGAAGTGACAGGGGACAGCTTTGAGTTCCAAGTCAGTGACTCTGCAGGAAACAGCATTCTGTCTGAAGTGTATGTTTGTCTACAGCAGCTGTTCTCTGCTTCTTCCCCGACACCACCTTTCACCATTCAAAAAAACAAGCAAGGTTTCAGGCACTGAATTGTATCTACATTTATGCTGTTTGTGTTTAAAAGAAAAAAAAATTATCATTAATGAACATATACATATCATATTTGTGTATGCAGGATATATTCATTACATTTAGTATATTTCTAGTATTGGAAAAATTAATAGATTATTAAAAGATTGGTAGCATCAGTGGGTCCTCACATTTCCTGGGCTGCTTGCAAGATGGGTTTGAGGCCAGTTCAGTCCTGAGGTGTCGAATTTGAATGGCTTTTTTTTTTTTTTTATGGATCAGAATGGAGATGCCAAAACACAAGGTGTCTGACATTACCAAATCACTGCATTCAGCACCTCCCTTCTCAATTTAAAATCCTTTACTTAAAATACTACAATAAATAAAACTGTCATGCATACCATAAAATCCAAACAAATGTAAGCACTGCACGACAGATATGACTAAAGCAGGGGAAAAAAACATGCCCCAAGGCTCTAGATAAAACATTTCAAAGGAAACTTTCACGGCAACTCCACCCAAGAAGACAAGCAGCACCCCGAGCTGGTCCTAGGATCCTTCCGTACCTCTTGTTCTGCACCCCTCTAGCGTGAACGTGAAGAAGAAAGCAATGGCAAACCAATTCCGTTCCAAACCTTGCTTTGGAAACCACACCAATTGTTGCTATGAGTCAAATTTGACTTAGTGGCACTTCCACCACCATCAAAATTAGAGATTAAGAGTGTGGTTATCTCTGTTGTTACCTCCTTGTCATTGTGTTGACAAAATGTATTTAAATCACATACAACATGACCATATTACCAAGCCTCTGCTCTTGTACATCTGTGAAGTGCGTATTTTGTGCTCTGCCCTGCTGCCTGCAGCCTCGAGGTGAAATGGTCTCGCGTGGAGCTGTCAGCCACATGTTTCCGTGTCTGTGAAAACACTAGGATGCTGGCCCTGCGAGTGACACGCATGGGGAACAGCGCAGACCCCGCTTACGTCAGCATCCAGGTACACCTATTGCAAAATGGGGGCTGAAGCCAAACTTGACTTCATGTCTGGCAAAAAAATGAAACCAACAACTGTAAATGTTCTGTAATTTTTAGCTCTTGGTATTTCTTGTATATTTCAGGTGGAGGAGGGCACTGCAAAAGTGGGGAAAGATTTTACTCACAGCTCTGCCAATTTGATCCAGTTTGATCCAGGTTATACTGACCAGATATTGTCAGGATTTTAGCTGACCAGTGTTTAGTCAGTCACTTCTTGGCCATTGTTAGTCTTTTTTATTACATTGTCAATTTAGAGACTTTTTTTTCCCTCCAGGGGTCAGTGTCAAAAGTTGGAACATCTATGTTAAGGATGATGGATTGGAGGAGAACCACGAGAAGTTTGAGGTTGTCCTGAAAGCACAGAAGAATGCAATTCTGGGTCAGAAGAACCGAGCCACTGTAGAAATTGTGGACCCCAGAGGAGGTGAGGACAAACGTACAATAAACTTTGCATTATTTATTAACAATAACTAAAGGACTACAAGAGAAGGTATTTTTTCAGGATTTTAAGTAATCCATTATAATCATGTCTACACAATGAAATGACTAAAGGAGACTGAGTTCCAAAGCATCATTTCCATCTTGTTTATTCTTCACCAGGGAGCTGTGATCCACATGACTTAATAGTTGAAGAGGAGCAGGAGCAATCCCAACCATTACCTCCACCCATTGTCCACATCCCACCCTCACAACCCGAGGAACTGCAGATCCCTTACACACAGACAGATGACCGCTGGGAAGACCACCAGCATCCTCTTCGGGGAGATGTGCCAAACAATCGCCCCTTGGTGGACTACAGCACTGGGGAGGTGCAGGACCAGGCTGACTTAGGTGCACAGGGGAGGCAGCTGAGAGTCCTGGGCATCCATGGGCACAAGGTAATAAACATCCTCCATACAGTATCATAGATAATTTCAATCGAGTTCAATCAAATCCTTTTCAGATCATTCCTCCATGTACCCAACGTGATGCACAGCTGTTTGCTGTTACAGACGATCCTCCCTTCAGAGGGTGAGCTGAGGAACAGAGAGAAAATGTGGACAGTAAGAATCTTTGCCAGCACAGTGAACCTGTGGGTTCAGGTTAACATCAGTGCTGTTAAAAAGTTCTTTAAAGTCTAGATGATGGATCTGGAGTACTTGGGACAGCAGTGATTTTAGCCTCCAGACCAAAGTCAGATGGTGGATAGGGGTTTTCAGCCATTCCATACACACAAAATATATTAATGTTTAAGTGTGCAAGATGATGTCAGTTGTATATGTCAAAAAAGGTGTCTTAAAATGAATTACAGTCATATAGTGTCTTTCATTACTTTTCACTGCTTTACACTGCATTTGGGATTGAATTTTTCAGCCCTAAAGGATAGGTAGTATTAACCTGTGGATGACTAACATGTTATCAGTCAGTATGTAATAAATGACAGTCATTTTGTCTCAGAGTACTCCATATATCAGTTTTTTGTCATGAGGTAAGAAAATATTTTGATTTAGCCAGACGTGTATACTGAACGGTGTTTATATTATCCTATGTTCTCCTGTGTGACAGTCTCATGGGATTCGTCCTCTGCAAGTGGAGGACAAACACTCTTTACATCTTAGACCTGTGCCCCAAGCCCACACCGAGGTGGAGATCACTCCCATCTGGACCTGGCCTGAACACCTTCTTCTTCCAGGTCAAGTGGGAGAGGAGCCTCAGGGCGACTCCCCTCAACCTGGCCTTTACGCTGCAGAACACAGACAAAGGGTAAGAAGGTTGCCTTATACCAGGCTTCCAGGAAAAGTAACTTTAATGCTGGTTATGCAAGTGACCAGTTGTAACAAAATAAGAGCTGTACACACTATACTGCGTATTCACAAGTTACGCATTTACTGTGGGACAATCCATAACCGTCATGCATTTATTAGCTAGTTGATGTGGTTGTAGTTCTGTGGTAAAATGTGTCACCAGTAGTGGGTTCCGTCTGAAATTTAAAGTTTATTTTCAAGCCTAATTTTATTTGTTATAATCAATTAGTTGCTTTGCTGATTAGAAATTCAGAAATGCAAAACTTATGTCCATCTGGAAAGTCTAAATGTTTAGCCTCATTTTAAAACCTATTTTTTAGCTTTATTATTTGTTGCCTATTTTGACAAAGGCTTCCGATGCAAATTCCCAAACTAAATGTTTAACTCTTTCCCCTAATGCTTCTTCTACCTTCTCTGTCTCAGCCTGGGAGGTTCACAGTTGGTGTCTGCCCTCCAGGCTGGACCGCTCATAAGGAGAGATGTTACACCCTGAGCCAGGGCAGGGCCACCTGGAAGAGTGCTCACCATGCCTGCACCTTAATGTAAGCCATTACATATAGATAATATTCATCACCATCAAAAAATTTTAAATAAAACGTCGGTAATATTAATGTCAGCAACACAAAAGTGAACACAACTTTGAAAACACCCGTTGTTTTTATATGTTTAGGTTCAACAGTAAATTGACAAGCATCCAGTCCAAAAAAGAAATGAAATGGCTGTGGAAGTTTGCTGGCAAGCAGCCATTCTGGATCGGTAAGGGCCCAGTCAGTAGTCGGTATTGATAAATCGTATTAATAAATTATATCAAACGCACTTAGATTAGGAAGAAGTGATAACTGACGTGTAACTACTCTGTCGACATGGGATAACAGGCCTGACTGGAAAACCACAGCGGTGGGCCTGGACTGATGGCCGCCCCATGACGTTCTCCCGGTCGAGGAGCCCCAGCAGGAAGGATCATTCCTCTGATGCCCATGGTTTCTTCTGTGTTCTGGTCCAGACCCACAGGAGATGGAAATCAGAGAACTGCACTAAAGGCCCAAAATACAAATATATATGTTCAACACCAGTCCAAGATGTTCTAATGTCACAGCAAAGTTTCTCTAGCACGGAATAGCACGAGATACAGCTAGAGGAATGAACGTACCATCACAGAACGCTTCAAGTTTTAAAGGGATGGAATAAGTTTCTTATTAGATGTGTGTCAAAAATAGGACCTGCGCTCCAGTTCACCCGATACATTCCTGGTAGCTGCTGCTTTGAGGGACTGCAGTCCAACTAATAGCTGGAATCTTTCACACCATCAAACTCAGTTGTTAACACATGTATTTTCACATTAAAAGCACTATCTAAAGACACATGGTTGGGCCTGCCGTAACAACTACAGGCTGTAAAGTCAGTCTTCTTGCAGTCTATTTAAAAATAGATGCTATTTAATTATTTACTATTACTGACAAGTTACATTTTTAATCGGTACAGATTCCTGATTTTCAATTTCATGTTTGCAGTTTCACAACATAGTATATCTCCTAGATAGCTTTGTCAAGCTGTGGATTTAAATGATATTCTTTTGTTTTTTTTTAATTCCATTTTTTTTCATTCCGAGTATTTACACCTATGTGTGTAGTTACTTTAAATATGGACATATATATCTTTAAGTCACTAGTTGTTTAAGCAATAGTTACGCAAGAAGTTCGTCGTATGATACACGGTACGTAGTATAACACGTGCGACTGTTGTGACTGGATTTGTTCATAAATCCAAAATCATTTTGACCACTCTGTCATGATCGTTAGAACTTAGAAATACAGCTGTTTCTTCATTTATTCGCGAGTTAGGTTCTGTAAACCCCCATGTAAACCTGTAAAAATTGTAAGGCATATTTCACTATTGTCACCAGTCTCGTTGAGCGAATTTTGAATATGCTTTTTCTAACTGATTATGAGGAGTTTATATGTGAGGCTGTTTTTCTTGTTTTGTGGACTGTCTGTGGTGTGCATTTGGTGTATGATTTTTTTTTTCGATTAAAGTATATTTTCCCTCATTATTTCAACTTTCCCGTTTTTATCGCAAAGACGGGAATATTGTTTGTGGCGGAACGATTGTTCTGTGGCGTCTGTTTCCGCCCGCTGAGCCGAGGCTTTATTAATGTGGGGCGGCGATGAGCACAAGATGGCGGCGGCCTTGCTGCAGATGGTCTGTCTGTACCGCGGGATGCTGGCGGTGCGCGCTGTGGGCGTGAGGCCGCTGATACCCGGTGCGGTGACGCTTCGCTTGCGGGCTTTCTCGGTCAAGAAGGAGCAGGAGCCGCAGCTCGAGGACAACCCCTTCTACACCAAGTATGCGGACAAGATCAAGGAGCTGCGCAAGTATGGCGTTCTGAGTCGTCCGGTGGGGTCGCAGGGAGACAGGCGAGAGCGCTCGGTCTACATTAGAGTATTAAAGTCGTGAAGCTCAATAATACGTAAAATTATCAGACTTCACCATTGTTCTTGTGATTACTGTGTGCACTTTGAAATATAGGTTTTCCGCGGGACTCGTCTCGGTCCAAACAGTTAGTGCACGACAGACGACAGTCACTCTGTCCCTTTCTGACAACAGCAACGTGCTTCCCGCTGCCTGGTAGCCCGGGCCCTGTTTCGTGTCCATTCGTTCGTTCATTCATTCACTCATTCATCTTGTTTATTTTCCTGGCGGCAGCGCTAAACCGGAGGAGTTCAGAGCCCGCATGGAGAAACGGGAGGAGTTGAAGACGGAGCCTCTCGGCTTCTCCAAACAGGCCGAGTTTGTCAAAGTCATTGAAGAGGAGGTAGCTGCTTTCTTGTACTTCCACGTGGCTCTGGTCGCTTTATTTGGATTCACTCTGCTCTGTCAGCACTTGTACACTGCCCACTCTGGGGCGGGGGTGGGGGGGCCGACATGGCACAAGTTCTGCACAGTTTACACCTGCAGTCCAAGGTTGGCACTGTTTCTAAAGTACGGTGTTCTTATTCCTGGTGTCTTGTCAGGTTGTCCCCCTTTGCATAATGGCATTTATATGGGTTGTCAGTCCAGGGTTGTTAAAGTGGAATATTTGTGTACTTACAGCTGGACAGGCGGAACAAAAGTGCAACAGGCCCCCGAGGGTTCACGAAGAACAAGGTAAGATCACGGCATCTCCAGACACCCCCACGTAAACACACTGAACGGTGGCCTGTGCGGTTGGCTTCTTCACAGGGAATGTGTTCCTGTTAAAATGTTTGACGGCAGCAACAAAGCGTTTGACCGGCAGGCAGGACATTTGAAAATGGCTTCTTTTGTACTGGGTCCTGCTGCTTTTCATCTTAAGTTTACTTTGTTTTGGCAGACTCTCGCCTCCATCCTTAACCTTGACATGGTCCAGGACAAGTCGGGAAAGGAAGTTGCTGAGGTGAGTGTTTTTTCCACTGGGGTTGACAGAAGAACAGCAAGTTTAGTTTTTTTTTTTGAAGGCATTGTTGTATATGATGTATTAAATTTATTTGTGTTCATTTTAGCTGTGGATGCAGTATTTTGCCACCAAAGACACAATCAGTGCAGTCATACCTGTAAGTTTGTTCACACTGTAATTTTTCCATCCTGCCTTTTCATTTGAAGTAAATATTGTAAAGAACTGCCATTTGGCTTATAATTTTACAAATAAATGAGTACAGAGTATATTTATCTGAAGTTCTTCAAATCTGTTGTAGCTTTAATCACTTGTGTCAGTAGAGTAAAAATAAAATTTGGGGGAGATTATTTGAAATGCACTATAAATATATACATGTCAGTTATTGTACACCTGGTCGTACTAATTTTATTTGTACCTTTCAGGGAAAAACATTTGAAGTCATGTTGAACAGAGCCAAATCCTGCCCCACTGTGAGTATCAGTCCCGCGTGGCTCTCGTTCCCTGGCAATCTGAGATGTGGCCACTTGGCGGCGCTGTTGCGCTGCTGAAAACGCCGTTGTCCCTTCACAGCACTGGGCATCTTTAACCAAAGCCTTCCCACTTCAAACAGGCCACTGCTAAAAATGCACTTACTGCCAAGGTCTGGCCCACATTTTTGTTCAGTTCCGTTAAATGTATTTTTATAGAGTGCTCTTCTCACACGGTCTGAGTGCTGAACAAACATTAGATTTAAATGATACAAATCTAATTTAATCTTAAATTCAATAGCCAAACTTCAGCTAATGTTACGTTTTGGATTGCTGACTGTCTGAATGGACTTCCTGTACATGATGGATTCACGGTCCATTTTTCATAATTGTCCTTCTAAATTCACAGCTGCCTGTCTTATGAAGGTACTTTTTACTCTAAACATTCAGATTCTTCAGGGGCACAAAACTAATTTCCTGCTAACATTTTCCTCCATTTAGTGCTCCAGGTATTCTCCCTAAAACATAATCTGTTGAACACATAATGAAATTTACAATGTTTGTAAAGGTAAGTGTGGAAATACTAGCAAATGAATTAAGGGAGAAAAGCATTGACACCCCCCCCCCCCCCCCCCCACAAAAAAAAA
>UFQX01000535.1:73410-189156 GCA_900497675.1 Arapaima gigas | reverse complement strand
CATTTACCCCCCCCCCCCCCCCCATCAAAAAGAATTGTTTTGATTTACCAGCCAGCCTTCTTAATGTTGTTTTTTTTCAAAAGTTCTGCAGATGAATGTCTTTGAAAGTGTATATTGTATACATTTCATCACAAACCCACAGTTCCTGTATGCCTTGCCTCGGGAGGAGGGTTATGAGTTTTTCTTGGGCCAGTGGTCCGGCCTGCAGCTGCACTTCACCTCCCTCATCAATGTCCAGGTACTGTGATCCACAGTCTCACTTAGTACACAAATGTCCCTTTATTTTGGATTAAAAAAAACTAACTATTAGAATGGCACCCTGCTTTGTTGTTTTAGAGGTGCAGATGTTTTCATTAGTTGGCTATTTTACTGGGGAAATTCAGGCTGTGTACCTTACTGAAGGGAACGGCAACATGGCCTCTAATGTGAGTTGAACTGAGAACCTTCTGGATGCTAGTGTTTGTATTCAGTCGCCACTTGCGGCTTGTACTGCAACACTGTCTCTGTTTGCTGTGCTCCAGACCATGGGAGAAAATGCCCCAAGTCAGCTGATACTGTACCACTACTCAGACCTACAGAAGGACAAGGGCATCGTCCTCATGACTGCTGAGATGAACACAGAGTTCATAGTATGTCCCAACTCAGTTGTTCAGCACAGAGATGCAGGATTTCTGCTTCCAGTAACATAAATGTTGTCAAATTAATGTGATTAGTCTCACACTCTCACTTCATGTATACAGAGACTAGAAACTTTTTAAATAATGTTGGAAATATTAACTGTAATCTGTTTACGCCCCTTCTCTGTAGGGGGTACATCAGGCCCAGTGTTTAGCCAATCAGGTCCAGCTCTTCTACGGGACACAGCATGAGGAGACCTTTGCGCTGGTGGAGACTTTCAACCACAGACCATCACACTTCAAGCACATGTCTGTGATAGCGGAGTTGGAGCAGAGCGGCATTGCTCCTGTAGTGTCTCCTGCAAACACTTAACCAAAAACGTGTTGCGCTCCAGAGGACTGTAGCTCCATTGCTGAGGTGTTTTGAGTTCTACACTCCTCCCTTAGGACACTCGAGAATCAGCTGTCACGGCAAGATGGTGTTTTGCGTATCTTTCAGTAGGGTCTCTTTGTCCAGATGATGGAAGAAGAGAGGATGTTTGAATGTTTCTGTGGACTCCACAATGATGAGTGTAAGAAGCTGGAAGACTACTTTGTTAAAGCTGTTGGAGCCTTAAAATTTATGGATTTTGTCAGATGCTGTCAGGTGTTGTATTGTGTTGCGGAGCACTTTCTGTGAGAATAGTGCTGTGTGTGTGTGTGTGTGTGCCCTGGTATCTTCACAAATAAGACCCTTTAAGTGGATCTATGTTTCCTCTAAATGATTGCAGGTTGTTCCTCTGTGCTGTGGGTTCAGTGGCTGATGCTCCTCACATTGACACCAGTAGTTATGGACACCTTAGAGTGTAAGACGACGGGCAAATAGGACAAGGCTGTTCTAAATAAAACTATTAAAATTGCAGTATTTAAATCAATTTAATTAGCCTGATGGCAGCATTTTTTCACGGTCGGCTTTTATTGCGTCTATTTATTGCTTTGGTGTATTTTAAGATATCGCGGACCTCCTGAAAGTCTTCGGTATCTTACACACCTTCGCAGATGTCGGACTGTTTTTTCCCCCGCTTGTTTATAGAACGGCAGTGTCGCCATGGACACGGAGGGCGACCGACACGTCTTGTCCCCGTGATTGGCGACATTCTGCGGTGACTCGAATGTTAATTTGTATTCCGATTGGTCTCTAAAAATACATCAAACGATCGCGGATGACTCATTCGCTATAAGAAGAAAACATATGTGCGGGAACATTTTGTGTTTTTTGTTTGTTTGTTTTTTTAACGAACTTGCTTTAACGTTTGGTTTCATAGAGCACTTCACAGTCAAACTGCGGGGTTAGGTGCGTGCGTGCGTGCGTGCGGGAGTGAGGTGGGGGCGGCATCTGATGCTCCACCTCGCGCTTGAGGACGAAGCCGAACTGATCGATCTCTGCGTCTGACTGAAACTGCGCCTTTCTTTCTCGCGGAGTTCACGACTGTGTGTGTGTGTGTGTGCGTGTGCGCGCAGCTCTAGCTCTGTATGAGCGCCGAGACCCGCCGCAGACCCGCACACACCTCAGGCGCGCGGCCGCCGCAAACGGGAGCGCCCCAGTGCCCGCGCGCGTCTCCTAGATACTAACCGCTGGCTGGCGGGAAGCAGCGCCCGTTGAGCGCCGAAGCACCGCGAGAACAAAGGTGAGCAGCATCTTCACTTGCAGCAGCGCTTTTCTTGAGGAAAACACAGGTGTGCGACAAGTGCGGCATTTCGATGCGTCTCCGCAGTTCCACGACAGTATTTTTTTACCGTCGTACTGCGCTGGCGGGGTGTGCGAACGCGGTGTCTCCGTTCACGTCCAGTGTTACACACACAAATGTCTGGCCAGGGCCACCTCGGGACGTTTTGGTATTTCCTTCTGACGCGACAGACGTGTTAGGGCTGCAGAGGGGATTATTGCAAATAAAATGTGAACGTATGACCAGGGACGCCGCGAGGCTCCTCCTCTCCTGCTCTTCTTGGTGCTTCTGAACTTGATCACTTCAAAATATCCAACATGACGAATCTAGCAGAATGAATTACAAACCTTAAAAACTTTACTGTGTTCGGTCGTCGTTCCAGCCCGCGTGGCGTGAGTGACTCGCGACTGTAAACGTCTACAGTGGGCAGTGACCGGAAGAGGGGAAATGCTGTTATTTCTTACGTGGAACGGTTAGGCCTCAGATTTTGAATTGGCCCCCATGTAAGGAGGGCTCTTTGGTAGGAACACACTTCTGATATTCTCTGTATTCATAAATACTTATTTTCAGGGATTTTTCATACCTGCTTATGCAGACCTCACAGTTGGTTCATCCATCCCTTGGTGACTCCATAGCACGTATATTCATGTGTCGCTCACAATCACGTTAGCACTTAATTTTATGCCCGATATTCTTTCTCCTTTGCCTGGTTTGTGTGTTCAGATGGCAAAAGCTGACTACCGCATGGGGCAAAGGGATGGATCGGATCAGAACTTCGACTACATGTTCAAACTTCTGATCATCGGCAACAGCAGCGTTGGCAAGACCAGCTTTTTGTTCAGATACGCGGACGACTCGTTCAGCAACTCTTTTGTCAGCACGGTGGGCATCGACTTCAAGGTGAAAACCGTCTACAGACACGACAAGAGAATCAAGCTGCAGATCTGGGTGAGTGTTTAAAAAAACACCAACAAGACCAGCCCATTCAGCCCATCTTGCACCTGTAGAACTGGGCAAATTGCAGCCTTTCTGTTTAAGCTGTACGTAGTGGTGCGCGAACGCGGGGTCTCCGTTCATGTCCCGTATTACACATGTCGCCAAAGATGAGGGCAGTGGCATCTAAGTCATATTTGCTCACCTGCACCACAAAGAAATGATATCCTTAATGAGGACATTAATTTGCAAATAAAAACTTTGTTAAAAGCGAAGGGAGGCAATGAGTGATGCTCTGTTTAATTTGCTGGTATCACAGTGTTGGACACGAGTACAGTTTATAGTCCTGAAAGCTCTGTTGGTTCTAGTGACAGTAAAGCCCTTAGTCCAGATTATCTGTTGGCAAATCAAATCCAAGATGTAGAGAATTTTGCCAGTAGGCTTTTCTTGCTGGACAGTCACATGTCAGCTATTGGACTAGTTTGAGAGCACTTTTTACTCACTTATGGTCTACAAGCATCATTTTGGCTCCACAAACACTTAAGCCTCAGTTACGATGCCGTTTATATAACGTGAAGCGTGCGTGAGTAAATTGTCAGGCCGATATACAGATCGTATAGTATTTACATTTCACAAGCTGTGTAATAGTTCTCAGACGTGTTTAAATAAAGGATATATTCAGTGTGACTTCAGCCATGCTTTTCGTTTGGTGATGACTAAGTAAACGTGAAATCATGGTTTCAAACTCAGCAACAGCTGATGGTTTGGAGATGATGCCATGAATGACACACTGAACAAAACAATCTCACTTCTGTCTGGGAATATCTGTGTAGCTGCAATGCAAGTTTCATTTAAAGCTGTTTATTAAGTTTCATTATGACATACCTATGATCTTGTTTTATCGTAGCTTGTCACAACTTTTGCTATCTGTTACAGATTAAATGTAAATGTTATAGTACGAGGCCAGGTAGGTGAGCCGGTGGTATGTTTTGTACCGTTGAAGTGCTGCTTTGAACTGAATCATGAACTGCTTACATTTTAGAGTCTTTTACAAGTTGAAGCAGGGCAACATTGAAGTTCGTGTAGCAGGAATGTCTGCATTTTTTCACACGGTTCCAGTTTAAATCTGCCAGGTCACCATCTTCACTGTTTGCTGTGCATTATCTGTGTCGCCCATAATGAATCAAAGAAGAGGGCTGGTTGGTTTTGGTGAAGCTCTATAAATCTGCATCACGTGACTTGGGGTTTTACAGTGTTCAGGTGAAGCCAGTTTTGTGCATCAGTATAACTGCAGGGTCCTGGTGGGCAGAATCACATAATTGTGTGTTTTTGACTACAGGAAGAAGCATCTGAGAGAGCATAACCTTTATGATCTCAAGAACTTCATATAACTGAAATAAATTGCAATGCATTCCATAATCTACATGTCAGATGTAGAGTCTGATTAAAAATAAAGTTGTTAAGCTCAACAGTACTGGAAATGTACTTTACGAGGGTCTTCGAGGTCTGTGGTCACATGTTTGAGGTGCAATATTCAGAATTAAGACTGTTGCAACGGAAGTAAAAATTATTTTCCAAATAGCCTCAATTTTGGTAAGCTAGAAGGTGCCCCTCAACTACATCTGCTTTTCTGCACTTTCACACATTCTTAGCCCCTGAGAGTTATTTATTACTATAGCAGAGACCGAAGATGTTCACAGTGAAGTTTTTTTTTGTCCAGAGTAATTTTAGTATTTAATTTGAAACGCAAATGGAAAATGCAGCCAGAACATGGTCATTATAACCATCATTCCCAATTGTGTGTCTCCGGGCTCCACAGCTCTTACGTCATTCAGCTGTTTGTATAGAATTTGTTATGTTTAGGTTTTTTTTAAAAATTACAACTGACTACCGGGTCAAGTGTGTCAACCTAGGAGTAGTTTCCCTAGTGCAGTTACAGTTTATTGTCGTTATGCTAGTATTTTTTCCTGATCACATTTAAATAAAATATATTGTGTATGTATAGAGGTAAATCTGGGCATTTTATTGAATTGGAGAACCTGGCACCTCAATTAGGGTCTTTGGAACCAGAGTCCCATTTAGGGCTGGAACCTCTCGGTTGTCCAGAAACCAGAACTGCTGTACCTGCATGATCGCTGTGGCAGCGTGGCGCTAAACCGCAATCCTTGTAAAGAAGGTCAGATACTCTGCTGAACTCTCCTCATCGATGACGGTTGTCATGGAAGCAACATTTTAAAGTCCTCCCCCAGCAGAGATTTTCTTGACCAATTAAAACAGCCCCTCAGGGATAAGGGGGAGAACCAAGGAGCAGGCTGAGAATGACTCCAGACCTCTTGAGTAAATTATAATTTGCAATAACCACACATTAATGAAAATGTATTCGTGATAATTGACTCACGACGTGTCAAAATGGACCTGTACTGCTTCACGTGGGATCAGCAAGGAAGCCAGATAACATCTTACTGGAGGTTCAACTTTACTTTCACGAACCTCCGCGTTTCTTGTTCTCTCATTTATTTGCAAAGAATGGACTTTTTGTTTTAATTTCTCATTTGATTTCGGTGCAGCAGAGAGCATGTTGACTTGGAATGAACGTGATGGATAGAAAGGTTAACCGGCAGATTAACTTATGAATTGAACTCAGTGGGGAAAGTAGTGTTCATTAACACTAATATTATTAAATTAGAGTTTCTGCCGCTAACATTCCTGTGTGAATGGAGTCGGGCTGTAAGCCAGCCACAGTGTCAGTGGCTGCCTTATAAATGGGTCCAGTGCAGTTCATTTTTGAACAATACGCTAAAGACTTTAACACCGTATTAAAAATAAACACGTTTTAGTCCCACTATTTGCACCATATTAGTGACATACAGTTCCAGTCAAAACTTTGAGTACATCCCCCCGAGAGCTGCCGCCCAACTGTTCTGTTTCTGCAAAGCAGTAATTGACACAAATGTTGGCTGTTTTAAGGAATCCGCGAGTTAGAGACAACTGGCATTGTTTTAACATATTTACAGGAACTTGTACAGCAGCAAGTGTTCTCAGAGTTGTGCCTAGTGTTGTGTTTTTGTTTATTTATAAGCATCCAAGCAGCACAACTTCACTGCACAATGGGACTTTGTAGGTGCATCAGTATTGACTCCAAAGAGAAATACGTCAGTTGACGCTTAAGAAAAGGAAACATGTTGAGTTTGCAAATAGTGCAGCTTTGAGTTGTTAAGTTAGAGTATCAAAGACGCCACAGTGGATTATATGCAGTCGCTGAACTGTGATTAAGGTTAAGAGGTGATTGTGGGAGACGGTGCTGTCAGATACAATTAGCGTCGTGCAACCGGCGGCTGAAGCTCTGCTTTATTATATCACACAGTGGAAACCACAGCTCAAGCGGTCGGGCAAGTCTTGCCTTTAATAAAATCTCGATTGTACTCTTTGTACCATTTTCTGCTGGTGTTCTGCTGGTATCTGAACTCCTCACATCTGAATTTTTCCTAAAACTGCTGTGGAAAATTAATACCGCTATACTGGTATCTGAATTGAATGTTAATTCGAGACTTATCCTTAATTTAAAAAAACAAAAATTGAAATGCGAATGAAAATCACACTGAATAAAAAAGCAAATAAACAAAATAAAGTCCCATACAGTCCAGTGTAGTAAAAATAATGTTGTATGTATTGCAGTAAACTGTCTTGTCGCACGCCTGTGCTGATGTGCTACCAGCTGTTTCTGCTCCTCCTCTTGCTTGCGTTGTCTGAACACATTTGCACTGCGATGCTGCGTTACTATCATTTATTGGATGGATTATTCAGCTGGGTGGCTGTCAGCTCTCAGAGGAAGAGGAGGAGGAGGAAGGATCTTCACGCAACCTAAAATCCTTCCTACACCAGACAAGGAAACTTTAGAACAAGTTTTAACACAAGGATCTCAGTAATATGGAATATGATG
The DNA here is from genome assembly GCA_900497675.1 of Arapaima gigas. Lineage (NCBI taxonomy): Eukaryota > Metazoa > Chordata > Actinopteri > Osteoglossiformes > Osteoglossidae > Arapaima > Arapaima gigas. The sequence continues at coordinate 181,960 of UFQX01000535.1, read as the reverse complement.
GTGAAAAACACATCTTGCTTTCAAGAACACAACTGCAGACTTTTTTTTTTCCTCGGTGCCTCCTCCCTGCTTCCGACAGACCCCCCCACCCCCCACAGCAAACTTCACGCGCCTCTTTTCTTCATTTCAAAGTAAAAGTTGATAGCCTTGTTTAATAAAATTATCTAAAATGTTTTCATTCAACCTATAAATTCCAGTGGCACCACTACTGTGTGAAATGTCCTGTACTGTACATAATTTACCAGGTGTTATAAACATGCAAATTAATGGCAACATCGAGTGTTTTCTATTTAGGTAACTGGTGTTTTAGCAACGTTGATAAATATATCAGTGTTTTTGGATGCACTGGGAGCAAATTATTATTTTTTCCACTTATAATAAGGGAAAATTGCTACTCGGTATCCAAAAAATTTAGACGAATTAGATCCAGGTACCAATGGACTTAATGTGCTTAAATTTAATTCACACCGAGGGAGAAAACCGAAGACTTGGGTCCATTTTGAGCTCATTGTGCAGGTTTGTTCTGCACAGCGGTGGGATGTTATTGCTGCAGAAGGTGACTTATAATGGAAAATTGCCTCTTTCTGTCTCAGTTGGGAGAATTCCGCTGAACCCTCAATAGGTACATGAACTGAATGGTTAAGGTCAGGGGAGGAGAACAGGAGTGGAAAACAGATCTGAGGGACAGGAATGGATGTGGTTATAAACAAGCAGCTGACAGTAGCTAGTGGTAGATCTCACACAAATTATTGCCAAGTCTGAGCCAGCCAGGTTATACTGTGGCTGTAAGAGTCTTATTAACTAATAATTATAAACTGTCAAAGATGACGTTGAAGTTCGGGGTTCACACATTAGTACATTTTTGCTCCACAAACCATCCTAATTCAGCTGCAGCTGTGACAGAGAACATTTATCGATCCTGTGCGCCGAAGGACTAGTCGAAAGCCTTGTTGTGATGCTTTTCTGCAGGACACGGCTGGTCAGGAGCGATACAGGACAATCACCACTGCCTATTACAGAGGAGCCATGGGCTTCATCCTCATGTATGACATCACCAACGAGGAGTCTTTCAGCGCTGTGCAGGACTGGTGAGTCTCACCTGTCCAAGTGGCACCGAGGTTTCCTGTAACGGCACAAATCATATCGACCAGATAAGTTTGTTTGACTCCAAGCAGCATGCATTGTTCTTCGTGTTATATGCACACTATACGTTGGCGCTGTGAACGTCATATTACACAAAGGGGGAAACTGAGCAAAATCAAAGCAGTTAGAAGAATAACGTTCTCACCGTCAGGGCGACTCAGATCAAGACCTACTCCTGGGACAACGCTCAAGTAATTTTGGTGGGAAATAAGTGTGACATGGATGATGAGAGGGTGGTGGCCCCTGAGAAGGGCAAGCAGTTGGCTGACCAGCTTGGTAAGTGTAGAAGAATCACAAAATGTGCTTCTATCACATGGTCTTAACTAATGGTAGAATTATGTTTATCACAAAAAGACTGTATTGCAGATTTAGTTTTGTCTTTTTTTTTTTTTAAATAATAACAAACACATTGTCGTGGGGTTTAAATGTTGACAGGATTATATACTCTTTGTAATCCTGTGCACAGGGTTCGAATATTACGAGGCAAGCGCCAAGGAGAACATCAATGTACGGCAGGTTTTTGAGCGCCTCGTTGATATAATCTGCATGAAGATGTCCGAAAGAGTGGACACCGATCCGGCCATGGTGACTGGCGCGAAAAACACCCGGCTCACAGACAAACCACCGCAGCTCCCCCAGAACTGTGCCTGCTGATCTCGTCTGATCCTTCCAGCTTGTATCAGCCAACACTTCAGCTCGCACCTGTAACGTCATTTTCCATCTCGCACCAACTCACCTTCCGTGGGTCTCACTCATTTCTAGAGGCGATTGCCACCACTCAACACTAATGCCTACCTTTCCTTGCTCTTCTGTGACTCCTTTCACCTGACGCCTTCTCAGTAGACCCGGGCATTAAGTGCTGTCTTTCTCCGACCCCCCCCCCCCCCCCCCCCCCCCCCCCCCCCCCNTTAGTTGGTCACTCTAAGTTGCCTGTAATATGTGACCCCCCCCCCCCCCCCCCCCCAGGGCATGCAGCACCACAGTTCGCCCAGTTGCAGGTTTAAGAAGGTAGAAAGGGAGCAGAGTTTGTTCACCAGCATGGTGAGTTTAACTTCTTTAACGTGGGCTAAAGGCTGCTTTCCTCCTCCTTCACATTCGTGGGAAAAGGAAACTCACTTAAGCGATTAGTAAGAAAGACACATTCAATCATCGTTCGTGTTTCTCAAAATACTCCTTCATTAAACGATCTGTTAGAGATGAAGAAGTCATTAGGCAGACGTGAGTGTAAAATACGGCCTAGAGAAAAATATTTTTCCCAAGTATCTCCTCGAGGGCCATTTACAGAAAATAAGGGAACACAAGATGATGTAGATCTTGAATGATTCTTAGGATCCCCACCAGACCTCCTTCCCAATATTTTCTGTTTTCTCAAGGTGCATTTGACGTACTGGCTGTACATGTTGATCACAAGCTGCTGCTTATATGGTTTCCAGCACCCTGTGGCACAAAAACAGAAGCTTGTCAAAATGTGTCAAAAAGTTTCTGCACACTACACAGAAGATTAGATTTGGTCAGTGACTGTATTGTCTTGTAAGAGTACTGTTTACAACTTTAACACTTATAGTAACTTGAATGTGTACTTAGTAGGAGAGCATTATATTTATTGTTATACAAACTGTGCAACTGTGAGGTATGGAGTAAAAGTTTCACAATATATATTTATGATGTTTGTGTTTTACACTGGTCACTTTTACTGGAACTGCTGAAAAAAATACTGCTTTTAGGTATGTGTCTTAATTATAATTCCAAGAACATTTTAGAGTAGTAAAGTGCATAACGTAGATCCATTAAATATCAGATGTAAATTTTCCAGTAGCCGCTTAACGTTCCAGTTTAACCATTTAGAAACCACTAAATGTTTTGTCTCAGGATATTGCAAAACTAGCCACTTCAAGTAGTGAATTATTACATCAAAATTTAAAAATAAAATTTCTACAAATGACTAGTTACTTGTTTAAATTATTAAGCTACCCTACTGGCACAATATTCTCAGTTCATATTGAATAAATATTGTTAAATATATGCTGTAATATTGATTATGTCTTGATGTAATTATTTTTTAATCAAATTGTGACATTATTAGAAATTATATTGGAGTTAAATGTATATTTATTTTACTTCTAATGCATACTGATATATAGTGAGTTTTGATGTAGTCGATATATGGCTAAATCCAGCTGGCAGCAAAATAAATGACGAAGCACAAAGTAAGTGTACATTTGTTGTGTGACTGGTAATTTTTGATGTGCTCGGTTTAATAAAAAGACATTTTACTGAACATGCTGTCTTTACTCATGCATTAAATGAAAACTTTGGCCAGAACTGGAATTTGTTGTTGTGGTTGCTATGGTTAACCTGTTCCGGTCACACCGTGTTTACTGTATGGTTCAGGGTAAGTACCTTAGTTTGTAAGGTGTTAAGTGTTTCCCTTAGCAAAGAAAACTAAAGTTGGTATTGAGCTCACGGCAACCTCATTATAGCAGTTTTGTGCCTCCTGCACAATAGTACTATACAGTTTAAGGTAAAGGGTATTAAATGTGAAAAATATGGCTCATTCTGCCTCCGCCTTTTGTGTTGGAGCTGGGCGTCTGCATGGCCCAGGCTCGCCTTCTCAAACAAAGACGTCCTATATTCCAAAGTGCGTAGATATCCTACCCACAATGCAGATGATTCATGCCAATGACCAACCCCTCTGTTGTGCCCGCATGAGTGGTGAGAAGGACCCCGAGGAGAATGGCTTTGACGCCTCAAGAAGCATGGTGGCAGCAGCAGTGCCTCTTCAGGCTGTGAAAGGACCATTTTTACAACTGATGTCCAGAAGAAGCACTTCAGGGAAGATGAGACAGGTACTGGGGGGGGGGGGGGGGCATCCTGGCCCTGAAAAGTCTTAACCTTTTCCAAACTTNGCCCCCCCCCCGGGGGGGGGGGGGGGGGGGGGGGGGGGGGGGGTCATCCTGGCCCTGAAAAGTCTTAACCTTTTCCAAACTTAAATATCCAGCTTTGATCTAGTTACAGATTTGTGTGAACCTCTAAGCAAGATGCTGAGAATAAATTATAAGGATTTGCCAGTGGGTAATAATTTATCCAAATAAGAGTTTTATAACCAGATTTAATTTGAAGGCCATAATCTGCACCAACTTTACGTGTGTCCATGGAGCTGCTCCCGCCAAATCTCTTCACAGGTGGCCACAGTTTTTCATGCATCATCTTATGATTTAAGATACCGGGAAGGTTGCAGCAGTAGATGATGGTGAGGCTGTGTAAGTAGGTAAAATTACCACACTTATTCATAGATTACAATTACGTTTACCCATTTCAAATGCCCTATGTGTTTCTGACTGTCAGCAGAACTGGCTGTTTGTATGTTTTTGCACAACTCCAGCCAGCAAGACCTTCAGGCTATCACTGCAAGAAGGTGCCCTGCAGGAGCCTGGGAAAGCTCATCCATCTGAGGGCAGGAGAAGTTCTTGGGTTACGTACAACAGACGGGTCAGAACGTGTCATCGGTTTAAACACTTGGTTCCAAATTTCTTTCCCCAGGTCTTTGGCTCCCTTTCTGAAGGCCACATAGTGTCTAGTTTCCAAACAACTTGGCATTCAAACAGATAGGCAGGTTTTCCAAATCCATATCTGTACACGCAAAAATATTTCATGCTGTTATTGTGTATGCTGTCTTTAGACGATAGCCAGACCCTGAAACTTGACCCCGAGAAAAAAGATCAACACCTACAATCAGCTACAGGGGTTCCGGAAGAGACACGTTATTTCACTTGTGCTCTGCAAATCAAAGGTGTTGGCTGATCTAAAAATATCCAGCAGAGATGAAATGATGGGCCTGCGTAGTACACATTAGCAGTATGAATGATAATGAATACAGTAGCATGAATAATACTAAATGACTTAAATAGCTCAGTGCCTCGCAGGGTGTGCTGGTGCAGCATGATGACTGGGGGGGGGGGTGCGTGCCTGCCTGCAGGCCCACTGTGGGATATGATACAATGAGATGTGACACAGCACTGTCTCCTGTTCTGAAGAGACACTTGTCGTTCTGGAAGAGTGACCAAAACTGATTTTCACCAAGACCCCCGACTAGGGATTCAGGCCACACTTCACTCGCATGTCCTGGTGTGAATGAATGAAGCCGCAAAAATTACGGCCACATGGAAGAATACGTGAAAAGGAGGAGATGCCATTATATGCTGACTGATGTGTATGTTTCCAGTGGACAATCCAAGCATTTCTCCTCAGATCTTGGACCTGTTTGATACTCCAGACTTCAACAAAAATTTAGAGGGACCATTTCTGGTCCTGTTTTTAAATTCTCTTTAATCCAGCCTTTTGTTAAAAAGCAAATTTGATCTTTTATATACAAAGAAAAGATTCTAACAAAACCAAAACTTATGCAATAATTCAAGAAATTGCTTATCTTGATATTCCATTATATTAAGATATTGTTGTGCAATTTGGCTGGTGAAATTAATCTCTGCTGAGCTTCTGCGTTTGCTGGTTACACACTTTACGTTACCGGTGATCAAAGTGCATTTTAACCTGGCCTCTAGTGAGACTGTAAATAAGGTGGACGTGTGATTGAAATCGCGAGCTCATTACTAACACATTTTAATTAGATGCAAATTACGGAAAGAGCCGGGAGGAATAGATTTGCTTGTGTTTGTCCGAAGTCTCGGATATTTTTGTAGTAGCTGTGCAATGAACAGTTGTTTGCCTCGTCTGATCTGCACATCTAAGACTGTACTTAGTTTGATCTGTTTATACCATAAAGAGATTTATCAGACTCAGAAAAATAACAAGCTGCTTTTTTGCATCACTGTTTGTACTGAATGTGTGTCTGCATCTGTGGCTCAGAGTGAAACCGCTTGTTTATCTCTCCTGGGCACGTGGTGAAGAAGGCCCTGGGAGGTTCCACTACCTGCCACAGAAACGGTGAGGGACACCACCCTTCTGATGTTGAGACTTGGCCCATTAGTTATCCTCTCATGCAGTTGCACCTCCTCCGACCAGAGCCAGTCTGCTCGCACCAGCCACGTGCATCTTCAGTTGCGGGGTTTTGGCTCTGTTGGGTGGGAACAGTGAATCGGGCTTTAAACACAACACCACCTACTCTGTGGTTTGCACCTCAGAGATGATTCCTTCTAATAACCTCCACAATGTGAATGAGAATTATATATCATTATTGGAGATATCGCTCTTAGACTGGCTCCTCGGCCTACAAATGCGGGCGGGACCACAAGTTTGAAACTCGATATGTTTTGTGACTCCAATCTCAGTTTAACCAGTAGAAAAGGCGCAAAATGCGGACACCCAGAGCAGGGTCGGAGCAGACTGGCAGCTGTCCTGGAAGCAGAGGGTGTGAACACCTTGCACAGGACACCGGTATAGAGCAATGACACACCTGTATTCAGTCACTTTGCATGCACTTGAACTCAGGTGAGGGTGAGAACAAATTTGGTCCTTCTTTTTAAAGGATGAGAATGGCTTCCTCTGCTTTAAGGACAGAGTTGAAGCTGCTCAAAGGTGTGTGGGCCTGGAGAACCTCGCTAGTACTACCATTTCCCTGCAATATGAGTTATTTAATGTTTTCTCTTTATTCTGCTTCCTCTGTTTAGTGTTGGGTTCCTCTCCTGACAGGATACATCCTAATCTGTTGTGCGATTCAGAAGTCTCTGCAGAAGTAAGTAAAAGTTCATCTGACATTAAGCACAGATGGGAAATACAGTAAGATTTCAGGAGTGTAGGTGTGATGCTGAAAAATCTTTAGAGCTGTTTAATGAACAGGGATAAATGGGGTTCACGTTTGCTTTTAACTTTTTAATTTGGTCAGAAATAGACGTCGGTCATTAGATGGTTTTTCCTGAACCATAATGAATGGCTGCTGTTCAGTGTAACCTGCCTTTGGGGCTGAAGTCGTCTGACTTGAGTACAGACTAATGGCTGAAGAGCACGGCGTGATGGTAAAGGTCAAAGACATTTTTCCACAGCACCTGAAAAATGTCAAACCTGATAACCAGTAAAAGTTTTGCCACGGCTTTTAGCTCACCTTTCTGGAGATGTATCCTCAAAATTTATTCTTCAAGGACTTTGTGGCAGCCTTGTCCTTAAAATGTCCTCCCACTAATGCGAGGAAAACATTTACCACACATTCCCACACTAACCTCCGTTGTCTTTATTTGCAGTTGCCGTTTTACCTCATTGTGGACGGCCTGGCAGACTTTACTGCTGCACCAGATGTCTTCTCTGTGCTTGCGGAGCAGCTGAAGAACATTTACTTCAACATCCTCACCAAGCCAAAGCGACTGGGAAGATGAGCCTATCTGACTCATCGCTAGTGATTCAGTCTTATCCATGGCTTGTGTGGGATCACGGCTGCCTGTGTTCCCACCGAACCCTTTCTATTCTCATTCTGAGTTGTGAGCCTCTTCATCCTGAAGCACCACCATAGGCTCACGATACGGGAGCACCAGGCCAACGTGAAAGGTCTCCTCCGCATGGCTGACCTGGCCGACTTTTGTCAGCAGCCTCAAGTGTGAGATCTTTACTGGGGGGGGCTGGTTCAGAGGAACTTCACCACTTCTAATACCATTAAATAATGTATGCAGTGGGCAAAAGAATCAGAAAAAAACAGAATTCTAACACCACAATTTCATCCAAGTGTGTAAAAATGTGTAATAAAAACGTGTGTGTGTGTGTGTACACGCAGTGCTGTGAGTAAAACAAGGTGTTTTGCAGTGCTTTAATGATATTTGAGGAGGTCGGTTTGGAGGTTTTCAGATGGGCTGGGAAGCATCATTATTCTTCCCTTCAATAATTGAAATAGTCTCTCGATTTATGCATTTTATCTGGCTTTTTCAGGAACCAGTTAGACAGGTAAACAGGAGATGACCGTATATCACTGACTTATTCACTGTCCATCAAGAAACATTTTAGAACGTGCTCTCTGCTTGAGTTTTGACTCAAAATTTTGTTCAAACCAAGTAACGTGTAGTTGTTCAGTTCTGCCCGGTTCTGTGTTTCTGTGCAGAAAGTAAATGACGTTTTGCAGAAGGTTGCAGTTCAGTCGTCCGCCAGCAGAGGCCACTGTTCTCTTCAGAGAGGTCCGGCTCCGCCCCCCCCCCCCCCACAGCACGTTTGTTTTATTCAGGGCATTAGAAAAAGATGCAGTCAGTGTTCCAAAAGCATCTCATGTGAATTACTGCACCCAGTAAAATCTTTATGAAGTGAAGTTCTTCTACCCGAAGAGAGCCATAAAGTAATAATTCAGGAAAGAGAAATACCAAGAACGGAAAGTTACAGAGCCAGTCAGGCCGCCCAACGAAGTTCCATCAAAATTATAGTTATGTAATTCCACATTAACCCTCTTTTCTACATTTTCTAATCAGACCTACGAAAACTGAGGGAATTGTTGCCAAAAGTCACGGAAGGTTAGACTGTGAGCAGCGGTGTTCAAAAATGAGACGGCAAGAAGGACTCCTGCTTAGTGGTGAAATAAGGCAGGTAGTCCTCACTGCACAAAGTCAGCAGTGGAGCAGTAATTTCTGGGAGATGGAGAGCATTTTATCACATATTTTATCAAATATGAATCGATGCACATGAAGGTGCCCCGTTTAGGAAAAAATGATGTGCTGTGGAGAGAGACCCGGGATTCTCTGGGTGTTGCGTTAGATCTATGATTTGCAAAGAGCAACTCGGACCTCTGGTTATTGTTAACGCAAAGAACTCGGCCTTGAGTGAATTAACTCCGACATGTGTGCAGTCATTCCCTCACCTCTCATCTTTCCTCAGGTGTCTGCCCTGCCGGCAGAAACACCTCTGCTGTACAGTGATCTTCTGCAGTAGTGGAGTTGCAGGCCAAAGTTGAGACAATGGAATAGCCTTTACATTCTGGGAACTGCATTTCCACATTAGGAGTGAATTATACTGAATAAAATAGAGCCTAGGTTTGTATAAAAACACATAAATGTAGTTTAAAAGTACTTTATTTTTTATGTTATGGATTCATGTTGTCATGATGATCGGTGACTTAGCGGAAATTCTGAGCGAGTCCATGAAAAATGCTAGCTGTGTATGCCGGTTATGTTGTCGGCCATGAATAATTCATGCTTTTTCAGATTCGCACAGCTCACCCAGAGGCAGAGTGGGGGGGGACTGATAAGGGATGTCAAAGAAACACATTTTGCTTTGTCAACCCATATTAAGAAATGGAATCCTCTCTCTGTTCTTTTTACCTGCCCTCGAATCTCTGTGTATCATGAATTATGGAAGTAAGAATGGAAATGTCTAAACCACAGGCCTAGATCTGGAATCATTTTATATTACATCATGCTCTGAAGAAAACCTACTTTTTTAAGTGAAGCTGCATAGATTGGAGGCATTGAAATGTTTCAGGAGAATTCGGCAAAGTGCAATTTATATATTAAACCATGTAATGTATGAGCAACTGTCTCACTTGTTTCCTTTCGCCCCAGAATTGATGGAGATAGACGCTAAAGAATTCCTGGTCAGCTTTGGGGAAGACATGGCCAGTTTCCCAGATGAAGCATCGGTGAACCCTTTGCTGAAGCTAAAGGAATGTGAGGACCCCTACTTGAGCGAAAATGTGGACAGAAACTGTTTCAAACACATGACCCACTGTGACTTTGATAGACCCAACCGAGAGGTGAGGCAGCTGAAGATTCTTCCAAATAACTGAATGAATAGCTTATGAACATGAGTTTTCAAGGTCTCTGTAGATGTCTGTTGTGAAACATCCTAACGGGCACAACAATTTAAAAAGCTGTGGAGAAAAAAAAAAAGTTCTACATATAGCGAGATGTCCTGACTCACCTTCTGACCGGCCTCTCCCGTGCTCACTGATGCCACTGAAACCACAGACACTGAGGCCTTCGCCAACCTTCTGATTCTCCATCCTGATCGATCACAACATGAAATTAGCCCTCTGGTGTCCAGGGCTTTAAAGAACTATGACTTGCATTGTTACATCTTCTGAAAAGCATCTCTTTTGCTGAGCAAAGTTCTAACATTGAAAATTGAGGAGCTCAGTGCACTGTTAGCTCCCTTTCAACATGCACACATTGTTATACAGATTCCAGCATCTGCAGGAGAAGTAAACACAGAAAGTTGTTCGATTTAGGCTCAGCGTACGAACTGGGGTCGTTGTAATGACGAACTCGTGTGGCGAGTTCACATACAAGGTGAAAAGAGTGGAAAAATACTAGCAGACAAAGTGGAGTAATTGTACTTTATAAAGAGATTTTAAACATTTTCTGAGGTCAGGAATGTACTGGTGCATAACAAAGTCTGTAAGTTTTGAGAATTTTAGTAGACTGACCAAAAAATTAAATAAAATAGCAGTACTCTTTCCTTTTAGATGTCATTGAACTAACCAGTGTTTTCACTTAGCTTAAATGTCTATGCGTTTGCTGTATTGAGGTAAGGAACTTTTGTAATGGTCTGTGATGTGTTGTAAAGGTCCCCTTTTTCCCTCAAATACAACATAGCTCATCATGTGCCACTGATTCCAGATTTGTCTCCGAGGCACAACAAACCGGGAGTAGTTTCATAACCGCCTTTACTATCATTTTTAAACATTTTTTGATGATGAGGATGATGTAGGTAAAACACAGCGCGCATTTGGTCAGTTTTTCACCATAATATATTAATATGTATTAATATTTATTTCAACAGCCAGTGATATTATGATCTGAGGCCAGGTCTGCATGCGTTTAGCTGAAGGTCACAGAATGAAGGTTGCAGTATGACTACATTGTGACTGTGCCTGGACTATGAATATTTCATCTCTCTTGAATTTTTGAAGCACCGTCTTGGCATAATTGTGGTTCTGCTCCTGACGAAAATGAGATAACAAGGCTTAATAGACATTGTGCCACACTGGATTTAACAGTTTCACTTACATGCCTCACACTGAGCATTAAGACCCTAATGTGTGGAAAGACGTATTTAAGACGGGAGTTTTGTCCATATGTAGCTTCAGTGTAAACGTCTAGTTGAACTAGGGGAAGTCAGGAAGGGGCACATAGTTTTTCACAGGACCGTGTATATAATGCCATTTATTTGACTTGTTTCGGCGCCATAGAGGCCTGTGTTGGCGTGTTGGTTCCAACATGCTCCAGCTCTCCTGCTGGTTCACACAGTTAGAGGTGACAGGAATTCCTTTAGCTGACAATCTCATACATCATCTACAGTTTTCCGTTAATTTCTCACAGGGTTGTGGTACAAACAGCGTTTTAGAACACAGAAATTTACAAATGTTCCTTCCAGCAAAGTGGTCCCCCCCACCCCCCAAAACCCAAAATTGAGATTAAGAAGCCATGGATGCACAATAAGCTGCTCATGCCAGCAAAGAAGCACTGATCCTCAGCAACGCCCTTGAAAAAAAGACCACACAGTTCACGCTATTTTAATGCGGTGGGCAGGAAGCGAGAAATAATCTGGGCGTCTGTGTATGAAACCACTCGAATATATAGCTACGTAAACAGTATATACCACAAAAGGAAGACAAGCTGGTGCGTTGGGCATTACTGCTGTCTCACACTGCCTGGACATGGGTTTGATCCCCACTTAGTGAGGGACGTTTCAGTGTTCTCCTCGCGTTTCCTCCCAAAGACAAGCTTCCAGTGAATTGGTGGCTAAACCGCCAGCAATGTGTATGTTTGCCACATTGCTTTGCTGTATAGAAGGAAAAATGATCGTACGGAATGCAGCGTATCTAACATTGTATATCGTCCTGCATAAAGATGTCAGCTAAATACTTCCCAGCAATCGCTGTATGCAGCTTTAAAAAAAAAAACAACTACAAAACAGGGTTTTATTCCTTTGCCTTGAGGGACAGGCAGTTACAAAGTTTTCACGCATTATTATCATTAGCTGGACTGTGGGAGGAAACCCATCCAAACTCCACACGAACTGAGCTGGATTTGAACCCACACCCATACACCCCAGGCCTTGTGAGGCACCAGTGCTACTTGCAGCACCAGAATTCTGCCCAGTTTTTGTAGGTGGTTCTGATATTTTCAAAACTATCGCAACCACAAAGCATTTCTTCAATGTTTCATTTTTGTTTTGTTTTTTCCCCTCTAAATTTGACAGTGAACATTGAAGAAGGATGCTCTACATCATCGGGGAATCTCGGTGGGACTTCTCAGCGGGGCTCTCTGCCGCCAGGCCCTGACTGGCTGACTCGAGGAAAGCAGATGTGTGAGTAGGCAGGGCGAGGAGCTCACTGGGCAGATTGAGGACGAGGGTCGGATGGTCCGTGCGCAGTGTGTGCAAGAGCTGCAGCAGCCGGAGCTGAATGGCAGCTGGGGTCCCAGACAGAGTGTCTATGGAGGCCTTCAGGGCTTCGCAAGCGGCCCGCTCTCCTTCTGCTGCGATGATCTGTATAAAACACAGCCAGGCACGCACACACAACGGGATTCTCGGGTTTCTTCTACGTCAAAGATAACTAGGTACAAACACTCGGGTTTCTTTTTCTTTCATTGACTCGGTGCAAATTACCACTGCAGCACCGCCAATAAAATACACAACAGTACATTATTAACACAAGAATTATATGACTGAATAACAGACGAGTGCTTATATCCTTTAGACTCTGCGTACGCTATTCCGATGTCCTAAAGTTCGGCGTACAGAAACAACATTTACTGCAACTGTTCACTGAAGCACAAAGGAGTATACATTTTCGTTTTGTTTTGTCTTTCAAAATGGCATCATTTTCTTACAAAGAAATAATATAGAGAAAGTAATGAAAGCGGCTGCACCATCCAGCTACTGCCGAGAAATGGGCTCCCCTTTAGTTATCGTCAGGAATCTTGCTATCAGGAATCTGTTGCCCTTTAGCTTTGCCTTTTCAAAGGTTGGTGCGGGGATGTGGTGACAACAGGGGGTCCTTACTTTGATCTGAGCCAGTCTCTTGGCCTCTGCTTCAGCAGCCACGCTGTGCTGGACCTCATCTGGGAGGCGGATGTCTTCTCTGAGGTTTGTAGGGAGAGATGCACAAGAACGGGTCATTGATGTTCTCCCTGAGACTGAACACCATTATCACCTGGCTGAGGGGGGGGCCTCTTCTTGGCAGCAAAGACATGTTTGTTGTCCGATTCCTGAGTGACTAGCGTACTTTGCTTTGTTGTCACTAACAGAATACAGTTAGATGTTTGCTTTGGCTTGCTTTCGTGCCGGTTATTCAACACTTACATTTCTGCCCTCTCCACCTTGATTCCCCACTGGGAGGTTACGGCATCTAGAGCCACCTGGTTAAAGACGGGAATGATTTTAGTGCTTGAATATACATCTAACTGTGCTTTTCTCTGACTCCAAGGCCTTCCTTTTAATTTTTTTTTTTATTTTACTGGATCCCCGTTTTACTGTTTATCAGATTTAAAGCATCAAAAAGTAACAATCTGTGCCGCAGGGAATGTTGGAAATGTACCAAGATCTGGTGCTATTTAAACCCTGAATCGGTCTGTCTCTCACAGATTAGCCTCACTTTCTCTTCCTACAGACAATAAGGTGCATTTGTGCCCATAAATTTGGTTCATGGTTATATTTTCATCTTGGATTTTGCTGTGTAGTATTCAGGGCCCTTTAGGACAAGGTCGTCCCTTTGTCTTCTGCGCATTTCATTTGAAACGTAAAATTGTGCCCGGATTAAACGGCTCCACGTGAATTCCAGGAAAAACAGAGCACCTGGATTTCTTTGGTGACGACTTTCCTGTCTAGGAGAATCTCAGTGAAGGTGTGGCGGGCCATGATCTCCCGGCTGGTGGCTTGAAACAGTGCTTGCAGCATGTTGGACGCCCCTGCCAGGGCAGTGAAACATAAGGACACATTCTCGATGCGGTAGTAGCATCCTGCACTCAGCTCGGGGGTCACCAGGTCCTTTGTCACCACCTGCACAGTCATTGGAGAAGAGTGACACTGAAGCAAACCTGTCGGATAAACGGAGAAATTCCACGCTCTCACGATGGTACTACACGTCAGTTACCGTGTGCGGTGCCACTTTGAGCATTTTTAGCCTAATGTCCACCTTCTGACACACGTCCAAGAATGGGATGTAGAAAAGGAGTCCTAGGTCCAGCGTGCAGGGAACGCAAAGAAGAACAGGTCACTCAGCTAAATGGGCAATATCAGTAAATCAGCTTCCCCAGCAAGATGACACTATTTTCCACTGAGGCCCCTTGAATGAAACAATAATGAAACGAGAAAAAAGATGTAGAACTAGCATTTTTTCACAATCTTTAAATATTGCTTTGCAAAGAATTCAGGCAGTGTCTGACATTCAGTAAGTCCTGATGGTTTTTAAGATGATAAAAAGACACCTGGTCCCCTAGGCTTCCCTCCCAGTAGGTGTCCCAGTCGGAAGATCACAGCTCGCTCATGTTCTCTCACTATCTGTGGATCAACCCAGTCAATAAATGCAAAATGCAAAGCTATGTTTTCAAAAGAGGTAAAATTAGGGTAATTCAGATCTTACCGTCACACAAAGCCAGATGGACAGGGGAAAGGAGAGCATTATGATCACGAGAGCCGTGCCTGTTAGAAGCCACTCACACAAACTCAGATTTCTTTGCCTTAGGCCTGTAAATGACCACAAATCAGTGTACATCTTCAAAGCTACTTGGGATGTAAATTTTCCTGAAAGGTCCAGTCTTACCTTCTTCTGTCATCTCCCATTCCAGAAGCTCATATAGCTCCTCGGCTTCCTCATCCCCCTTGTTTTCCCTCACACTGTCCACATTGACCACGGTGGAGTTTGGCTTGGGTCTTTCCTCCAACCGTTCTTCCTCTTTGATCGTTTTCACCTCAGGATCTTTGCTGGCTGTTATTTTCTTGTTTGCACCAGGCGGTGGCTTCAATGTCTTTCTGGTTCTGTGTTGACGTTCCCGAGAGCCAGGCGAGCTGTCCTTCCTGGTGACTCTTTTTGGCCTCGAAGGGGACCTGGAGGAGGCCGACCTTGCATTGCCTTCCATCCTGTGCTGTAGACAGACTTGACAATGAGACCCAGTTCAAGACAGCTTCTGGAGGAAATCACACTTTGGGGCAATAAAATAAAAGGAACTGGGTGTGTAGCTGGTGACTGTTTGCAACGCTGAAGCTTATGGCCTTTTGTTTAGGAGCTTCAAATGAATTATGAATGCAGCACCAACTTATCCGGCTCACCGAGACTATGTTGTTCTCCTGAAGTGGAAAGAAATTAGAAGTATTTAAAGGCAGGGGAGGTGGAGATACGTCTCAGTGGTCAGTTCAGTGGGTGTGAAAACGTGGGAGGTTCATTGCATAACACCATACGAACTGCACGTACGAATTATACATAGGTACAAAAGACATATTTAAGTTTCAATAAATGTCACATAAAACCAATTTCAAGACAAGAAAGAGATATTTTATGTACACATTACGATATTAAAATAACTTTGCTCTAATAAAATTGCCACCTTGTAACACTGATACATTAAAATGGAAAAAACTAAGAGGATTATTTATTTCCCTCACTAGTCTCCCATAAGGAGAGCTGTATATATATATATATATATATTTTTAATTTATAAATTACTGAAGAAACATCACTGTTTTATTTTATGAGGAGCTGCTGTGTGGGTCTTGGAGGAATTTGCCTGGTAAGACATGTATCTCGTGAAAGAAGCTGATGTGAAGGTTCTCTGTTATTAGAGCTGCGGTGAACACAGCACCAGGGTTCCTCCCTGGCAGCGTCACTGGTGTCCGGGTCACTATCGACACACAGCTTACAAACCCATTTTTCTTCCTTTTATTGAATTGTAATGAAATAATCTCAAAATTACACTAATCTTTAAACTTTTTTGTCAAATTCTAAAGCCTACAGCAGACTTAAAGAGAAGCAGTTCTGATCATTTATTCAGTGCTGCTGTTTTTAAGGACTCAGATCAACTTATGCCCTCGGGTATTGCCCTTTGTTGTGATTTTTAATAATAGCGGTTATTGTTTACAAAAAAAAATCCATTATTGCTGTAAATGAAACCAAAGATAAGAATTGTATTTTACAGCAT
The DNA here is from genome assembly GCA_900497675.1 of Arapaima gigas. Lineage (NCBI taxonomy): Eukaryota > Metazoa > Chordata > Actinopteri > Osteoglossiformes > Osteoglossidae > Arapaima > Arapaima gigas. The sequence continues at coordinate 165,761 of UFQX01000535.1, read as the reverse complement.
GTTGTGCCTTCAGTACAAATAAGACACGTGGGGGGTTCTTAAAATCTGAGTTTTATTACATCCACCATCACTGTCTTTCATCTCCTCACCATCGTCCCACACCACCTCGTGCAGGAGGAGCAGCGCCGCCGCCCTGACACGACACGACACGACACGACACGACACGACAGCGCAACTCAGGAGCTGTAAATAAATCGGAGTGGAAAAATACGAAATCGGTGTTGGTACAACTCAGCTTCCACCGTCCCGCTCATAAACGAAACAGAAGTTTCTAGCTGCTGGCACAACGCGGATTTCCACGTGGTTGTCCGTGCCCCACCCCCGCGAAAGTTCTCATACTCCGCCCCCGTGACCCCACGGACCCCGGCGGCACGCGGGCAAGCGAGGCGGTGCGTCTGTGCACGCGAGGGCGCGAGACGGTCGCGGTTTGAAGCACCGAGTTGGAGCCGTTTTTGGGACGTTCGGTGTATTTCTATATTTCATTGTACATGTAACGGTACGGTTTAATTTTACACGGGCCACATTTTGGATGGTCTACTTTCGATGTCTTCTTCCCAGCGCTAGAGATTAATCCCGTTTTTCGTATTTTAAATGAATAATAGTCATTTATTCATCCCTTCCACTGTCTGCGCGACGTATCTTTGAATTTATTATACGTCACCGAACTTGCTACTTGGTTCTTTTCCAGTTAATGCTAACAGTTTTAGAAATAAAAAGCCTTTCACAGCTTCTCACCTTAACTTCAGAAGTCATTTGGCTCGTTACTTTGCATTTGTGCTGCTCATTCCGAACACAAGAAACTACCGTTACTCTCTTAAGGTGCAGTACGTGCTGGCTCCTTGTCTTAGAAAAGATCGAGTTACAAATGTCCAAGTTGTATTTTATAGCTTTATTCAAGATTTTTAGAGAGTCAATGTAAAGTGTTATTAGGCTTTTACTCCTTGAGACTCAATGGTGAAAGAAACACTAACAGAACAGACTGTTGAGTTGCACTTCAGTTGGGTTCTGGTTGTGCTCATAAGATGAGGAGCATAGTTGGCATGATCTTCAAATATAAGAAAATATGTTTGGGGCCTTCAAACAATCCCTTTGTGCCCTTCCCGATGTTCATTCCTGTTTATAAACCCGATAACCCCCTTTGCATCTGCCCTGTCTGCCAGGTTCAGGATGACCCAAGAGCAGTTGCTTAGTATGCTGAAGAAGGACGTGCGATCCCTCCTTATCTCGGCAAATAGTGGCCTGACACCTGAAGAGTTGAAGCAAGACTACCAGATGATGCTGGGCCACCCATTGCCCCTTCAGGCCCTCGGTTATCGGAATGTGTTGGAGATGGTGAAGGACATGCCTGACATGGTGGCCGTCAGCTCCTCAGATGACGGTGGTCTGCTGTTTAAGGGTAATATGTGTCTTTTATGCTTTATTAACATTTTTGGAATTGTGATAATCTTTTTGCGCAATCTTTAATAGTATATTTGCGGAATTTATTTGTACACTGCTGTATAGGCAAATGGAGAATTTTCCGAAATTCTTCAGTAGAAAAGATGCATTTATTTGTGAATTGTTTTTAGTAATCTGAGACCTCCAGTAATAGGGGTTAATAGGAATCCATATTTTTATCTGCATGTATTGCTTAGGTTGAATCTTACCGTTTCTCTTTATTGTAGCCATTGGAGATGAGACCACCAAGAGCATCGAGGAACTGGTGTCTAGGCAGCGCAGCAGTAAAAACAAGGCACACGTCAGGAAGGCGGGTGTGGGGTCTGGTCGCCCTCGCAACGTGCAGAAAAATCCTGCAAAACTGCCTTTTCGAGGTCATGCCCCCCCCACCCTACCTGCACAGTTGCGCAGTCAGTTACAGCAGCTGCTTTCTCAGGGGCCAGTTTTACTGTCTGAGCTGGAGTCTTGTTTTGCGAGGTGCTTTGGTTGGCCATTGAGCGTCACACACTATGGCTTCTACTCCATTGCGGAGATGTTGGCTACAGTCTCCGACATCGTGACCATCAAGCAGAGCAGGATGGGGTCGATGATAGGCCTGCACAGTAACGTGGTTCCCCCAAAACCCACTCAAACACCACTGCCTTCTAAGCAGAAACCGGCAGCCTCAGCAGCCACATTTGCACACAGCTCAGGTTTGTATAACTCTTGGGAAAGTACGAGTTGGTCTCAAAGGCTCTAGCAAGTGTGCCGAGTGAAAGCAGATGTAATTCCCCAGTCTGTATTATTGATTGGATGCTGAAATTGATTGTTGTTTGTTAGTTACAGTCATTGTGTTGTGCTGCTTCTGTGTTTTGTGCTTTTTTGTTTTGGCTCTTGTGGTATGTGCTCAGTGGAAGGGAACTGTTTAAAAATAAGCCCTATGTTTAGTTTCTGGTGCTGCAGAACAACGTCTCCTGAGCAGTGAGACTAATGAGCCTACCCTCCTGAACGGACGCACCCCTGGTCACATGTCAAATGTTGGGAGGCTACACACTGAATGCATAGAGCTTGGAACCAAAACATTCCAGGAGGAGACGACCTCTGAAAATAGTGTTGAAAAGGTCTGCGTGCTTCTCATTGTTTTGCTTAGCTAAGCAGAGGGGAAGCTCAGAATTACAGTAATGAAGGAATTGTATAGACACTGGGCTGTTAGAAGCAAGGATGTATATGCAGCTGTAGAGGGACAAGTTAAAAATTGGATTGTTGATGTTTAATACTTCTGTTTCTACTATGCCATCCAGCTGCAGGAGGAACTCAGGAGTAGAATCATTGAGTGTGGGGGTGCTGGAACTGTCAAGCAGGAGCTGAAGGAGAAACTTCACCAGGTTAGTCATAGGTAGAAGGATAAACTGCCCCACCAACAATGTTCTAAGGTCTTTGCTGCCAGTTTCTACTTGTGCAGGTGCACATCTGCATCATGCATCATTTGGTTTGTTTAACAGGTGGTAGCCCAGAACAGAGAAGGCGTCTCCATACATGATCTTCCTGGAGAGTTCAAGGTGACACATATAGCTCTTTAGGACACCATTCATCCTATGGAACACTTACGTTTCTGAAATGTGCGGAATCATGCTGTACTGTCCTATGTCTGAAATCCATTTGGTTTGTGATATTTTTATTTGTGTGATTGATGCCACTGTATACTAACTTGACCTCTCCTGTTAGAGGCTGTTTGGTGAAGACCTGCCTGTGGCTCAGTGTGGATTCCTGAGTGTGACAGAATTGGTGGAGGCCCTCAGTGATACCCTTTACCTTAAGCCTAGATGTGAAAAAGAGAGCCCTGGGTGGGTAGTTATTGACATCCAGTACAGTGGTGCCCAACAAGGTACATAACTTCCAGTTGATTTCTAAGCAACCTTTTTGCATTTTTTGGCTCTGTGGGCTTCCTAAATCTGCACATTTGCTTATTAGGGGAAGAACGGGGTGGAAGCATTGGTGCACAAGAGTCTTTCAAAGCTTTGAAACCTCCCAAGAAAGGTTTTGATTTCAGCTGCATGGAATCTTTGTGGGAGGGGGAGGATGAAGAGGAGGTAACTGCAAAGGTCGTGGAGGTCGAAACGGATCTTAAAGTCAGCAGCAAGACGTTTAATCAGGTGAGGTGGATAGTAATGTGTACAACTCAGCAATTACCACACTGCCTTTATGAGGTGGAGTTTGCAAAACAACAGTGTTTATTTTTAATGACAATAATAGCCAGATAGACTACTATAGGCTTCCCTTGATGGCTCCTTTCACAGGAGTTTTGATGTACAAGTAAATTTGATTTGTCAAATTCAGGAAAACTAGATGTCTACTAATGTTTACACTTAATGCTTTGACAGAACATATAATACTTTGAGAACTTTAAGTTTTTTTTTTTTTCAATACTGTGACAGTTGAATTGTATAGGAATTAAGCGCTTAATTTTTAATTGGTTTTGAAATAAGTTAACTTATGAGGTTTATGTGTATGGACTAACATATTTTGCATGAATATTCCTAAATATTAACCATAAGATAAATTCTTGGAAAAAATGTAAACTGTATGGGTTAAAAAACTTAATATACTAACTTAGATAATATTAAGTATTATTTTTAACCTGTACATTTTTTCAGTTATTATTGTTACTTATTGTTAGTATTAGAATTATTTGCTTGTAATGAGTAATGGACAACAGTGGTGCAGCAAGTAGTCCTGCTGCTTCTAAGTATCTGAGCTGTTTTATTGTGGGTTTGAATCTGGGTCACTCTGGGTGGAGTTGTAATGTTCACCCTGCATCTGTGCGGGTTTCCTCTGGGTGCTCTGGTCTCCTCCCACAGTCCAAAGATGTACATTTCAGGTTAACTAGTTGTATGTGAGTGTGTCTGGCTGAGGATGTGGATTTGTACCTGGATGGATAATGAATTACAAGGGAACTTTTAGCAAGTTTATGCATGTGAACCTGTAATTTTACGAGCAGATTATAGAGAAATATTGCAGTAATATATTTGTTAATGTTAATTGCTGTTTTTTTTTTTACTTCTATGCCAATTCCACATGCCTTGTAAACTTTCTTCATCCAAGAAAACACAATTTTTCTAAAGTATCCCCCTCTCCCTCTCTTACATGCCTATTAAAGTGTGTTAAGCACTTATTATGTAATTACCAGTTACCACCAGATGCATAATTACCAGTTAATGAAGTAATTAGTATGGATTTGTGTGTTTAAATGAAGTTGAGAACAACTAACGCTGATGTTGCACAATCTTATACTTGCGAAATGAGGATGAAAGGAGACAGGAGGTGCTGCGGTGGAGCAGACGTGAGAAGATGTTTGCTGGCTGTGTGTGGGCACTGCCATGGTAGCACTGCCTGTGTGGTAGCAAAGTCTTGTATGGCATTCACCTGCAATCGTTACTCTGTGATGTCGCACATGCCTACTGCGCAGGTACACGTGCAGTGTTTCAATGCAGTTTTGTAACATTTTTCATTTACAGTATAAGAACTCAAAGTTGTAATACTGTATACATACAGTACTGTGCAAAAGTCTTAGGCACCTGTGGGGAAAAATGCTATAAAGCGAGGATGGTTCCAAAAATAATGCCATGAATACTTATTAATCAATAAACCTTCTAAAAAGTGCAGTAGACAAAAAACCCCAGTAAAATCAATATTTGGTGTGACTATCCTTTGCCTTTAAAACAGCATCAGTTCTCTTATGCAAACTTGCATGCAGTTTAAGATGGAGGTTGGTAGGTTCTTCCAAACATTTTGAGGAACTGGCCAGAGTTCTTCTGCACACTTTGACTGTCTCTGCATGCATGTCCTCCCAGACTGACTTGATCATGTTGAGATCAGGGTTCTGTGGGGACCATACCATCTGTTGCAGGGTCCCTTATTTTTGCTCAAGATGGTTCTGTACGACTGAGATTGGGTGTTTGAGGTCATTCTCAGGCTGCAGAATGAATTTGGGACCAACCAGAAACCCCCCTGATGGTAGATAAGAATCTATCTGTACTTCTCTTCTTTGTGTGCTCTTTAACCAGAATATCAATGTTAAATTTAGCAATGAAAAATGCCTTAAATAAGCTAGACATTTAGCTAGTTGTAATGCTTGCTCTCAGTTGCTTGGTTGGATAACTCTTGAATCAGCTACATTGACTAATAAAATGATGTTCATAGAATGTGTTCATAGACGGTTTTACCTTTCTTTGGTTTTGGACCATTTGAACTGCCTGGTCTTTTTCATTGGTTGTTGAGTAGTGTTACTTTGGGTCTGGGTTTTCCTGTTATGGAACAGTTGTTAGCACAGGGATTTGGAATAATAACTTGTAACCTTGAGATTGTATATTCGAATCCCAGTCCTCACACTGCTGTGCTGCTTTTGAGCAAGATATTTACCCTGAACTTCTCTAGTATAAATGCCCTGCTGTTTGTATTGTAAACTGTTGTAAATCACTTTGGATAAAGACATCAGCTAAATAGGAAATGAGTGCTATAACCTTCTTTAGTGCTACCAGAACCATAGTGGTTAGAACTGTCACCTCCCAGTTAAAGGATCCAACTTTGAATCTCTTCTCCTCCTGTCATACACTTGATGGAGGTGCTTACAGTGAATTGCTCCATTAAAATGTATGCTGTGTAAAAGGGTAAATCATTATAAGTACCTCTAGTACACAGACCTAAAATTGTAAGCCACCTGGGAAAAGGGAGTCAGTTAACAATTCTAAGCAGACTGGTGTTTTATTTGTTTTACATTTATTTTATTGTTCTAAATCATCATACCTATTTTTATTTATACAGCACATTTAATTTATTGGAAATTTGAGTTATAACTTTGTAGCTGTTCATATTGCTGGTTCATCTCAATATGTATAAAGCTCAGTCTCTACTTATTTGTTTGTTCTTTCTTACTTTATACCCCTACACCTTGTGAGCTGGGCGATGCCGGTTAACTCAGCCGGTAACACTAGAAGGCTTCATTTGAATCAAAGTAACTTAAGGACTTGAGTAGTTTTCTGACCATACAGTCTTATAGTTTTACTGAAGTAAATCTTTAAACAGGTCTGTTTGCTTTTACTGGAGTAATTATTTTTTGATGGTAACAGTGGTGTTCCTTCAGTAATGTGGTTACTCTGCCAGTCTTTGATTGTCTGAGGGATGCCTGTGTTGGCTTTTGCTGTTTTAATGATGCGTTTATATGAATGCTTGTTCAGATGCTGGACGTATTCCCAGCTTTGCCTCTGGCGGCGAGTGATAAGCCTGCGGTGCCCCTTGACGCCGTGCGAGAGAAGCTGTGGGCCACTGCCCGCCCGAAAGAGAGGACGCTGGTGGGTGTACTGGTGGAGAGGGTGGTGTCTCCCAGCCACTTCTATGTCCGATTTGATGAGACCCCAGAGTCCAACGCTCTGGAGAACATGATGATTGAAATGAGGTCTGTCATTTAATAATTTATATGAATTAGCTCTGTATCCAGATGTGACAGATTTAGTGGGTGCCAGCATTACAATCGTTATTTTATCCATTTACAGGAGCTGCTACACACATCCTGAGGTTTCGGAGCGTTATCGGCTACCAGAAAACTTTGTGCGTCTGGGCCAGGTGTGCTGTCTAAGGGTGCAGGACATATGGTTCTACCGAGTAGTAATCCACAGGATTGTGAATGACATCCAAGTGGAAGTGTATTTTGTGGACTTTGGGGATGTCAGCATCGTGGACTGGAGAGAATTGAAATTTCTCAAGTAAGTCTTTACAGCCACTGTTACTGTACCGACAATATGCAGCATGTGCTGTGTTCTTATTAAACTAAAGTTACATTTGCACTGCTGCTTTAGTCCTAATTGACCCCTTTCCTTATGTGGCAAGACTGCTTTGTTGCACTCCACTGAATAGCTGATGCTAGACTTGAGTGGTAAAAAGTGATATTGCTCAGGTTAATTGGCTGTGATTTTGTATATTTGCAGTGATGATTGTTATCTTGTAAATTTAATCGGTGTCAGAGGAGAAATGTTGTGCTATAGCACAAAAATATTTGATTCCTGTTATCTGTAGAATCACATCTGCAGCATTACACTTTATTCATGGTGTCTGGTTTTCAAGAGCACAGGAATATTTTGCTGATGCAGAGCCATACAGCTTAGAGGCAAAATATGCAAATGACAAAAATATGCAAAAACTCTGGTTTGAAGTCTCACTAATGCAAATGCCTGTCGCCTGCATTACGGTTCTTGTGGGTCTTTCTTTTGTATTTCTGTCACTACAGGTCCTGCTATGCTCAGGTCCCAGCACAAGCGGTCCTCTCGTCCCTTGTGGGGATCTGTCCTGTCGGAGTAAGCCCCGTTCTTCATTTCCTGCTCCATAGCTGTGACGTTCTGCTTACCTCATGTGATACTCTGCCCAGCGGGTTCGATAATGTGACATTCTTTTACAGCAGATTTTCCTGACAAATCCCTATGGTCTTTCGCACCATTATGCTTGTTACTTTGTATGTGTTCTGTATATTTATTTATCTTATTTTCCATCACAGGATAACTGGAGCAAGGATGCAGTGAGTTATTTCCAGAAACTGTGTTTTGTGCGTCCTCTGGTGGCTGCTATCCACAGCTACCAGGAAGACATCCTTTACACTTTTCTGTGTGACACACACACTGAAGAAGATGTGTACATCCATAGTGCCCTGCTGGCTAAGGGCCACGCTCTCCAGTGTGGGGACGTCTACAGTGAGCATGTCAGTCGCTACGATTTTCTTTGAACTCTCACACAATAAGGCCTTTGTGATGGGCAGTGTTCAGCTACCATAGTTACATGTGTGGGTGATGTTTGTTTCTTTGTGTGTGTGTGTGTGTGTGTATATATACTATTATAATATATAATATATTTATATATTGGTACATCTACCATTTCTAGTTTTCAGGACACTTGAACCCAGTGGCCCTGTACTTGGAGACAGGGATGCGTGATGGAGGCATCTGCACTGAGTCATACCAGCAACCTGTAGCTGCTCCAAGGGTACCGTCTTCCCACAAGCAGTCACACAATGCTGTGTTGAAAGTCTAAACCTGGACTGGGATGTGGTCCAGCGGGTTCTTAAGCTCTGTTTAAATCACTGAGACATGCAGGGCTAAAAAGGGCAGTTAAACACATTCTGCTGAGACAGTAAAGAGAGGAATTGCAGTCAGCTCTGTGCACAGCTTCGGACAATTTCGGAAGCCTGAGCCTAGTTACAGGAACCCATATATTGGTTGACGCTGCTGTGTTGTAAATTTGATTAACGAATGCTGTGTGTAGTCAGAAGAGCTTCAGCTTAGATTTGCAATCATTTTTGCCTCCGAGGTATATCAAAATGAAATACCGTCCAGTTTGGGAGCTAATCTTAGGTGAAATATTTACTTGATTACTTCATACGTATATTTTACTCATTAGACAATGTATCTGTAGTAGCACATCTATGTTTCTGTTTACAGGAGAGGTGCTTAGTGGAGGAAGAAGAGGACCTCTGTGACCTGCCAGAATTGGAGGTTGTTGATGATAATGATGAGCTCAGCAGTCAGAAACAGGTGGGAGCACTGTGGGCCCCAGTCTACCAGATACTTATTTTCATTCCTGTGGTGCAGCTCTTCATTTTGTTCTGGAAAATAATTGCGCACCAGATTCATTTTAATACCCCACAAATGCTAGATAAGACAAGTTATGGGAATGACAATTTTTAGACCATTCTACTCACCATTTAAAGTAACAAATATATTCCAGTCTTTTTGGCATATATTGTTAGTTTCATTTTGATGAAAATTAAAGTAACTAATGGCAACTGATGAAAATAAAAGTGAGTATAGCTGTCGTAGTTTTGGTTAACAGTTGACCTTCACAACTGCATGTGTTTGTGACTGCTGTGTACCCCCCAGGCAGAGCAGGTCAGCTCCATCGGGGCACTTCCGTTTAAGGACCACAGTGACTGGGACAAGGGCTGTATGCCTAGCGGAGCTTCTAGAAATACGGAGTCCAAGCTGGATGTTGAGCAGAATACTGAGATGACATCAGTAAGGAGACAACACCTCCAGCTATGTGCTGCTAGTAAATCAGACTGCAGAGAGGTCTAATTTTCTCTACTTTTCCTCATGTGCAGCTGTTTTCTTCACTTAGAGATGCTGCCGAGGTAGAGTTGCCTGGGGAGGAGTATGTTGGTACAGCCCTGCCAGCATCTGTCCAGCCTGTTCCCTCGTGCTCTGCCCCCTCCCTGCTTAATGTGGGGGCGTTGGCACAAACGGAAAGTGGTGTAGGCGGTAGGGTGTGCGTCATATGCTTTTGGGTGGGGGGGAGAACACAGTCCTAATGATGCAGGCAAACGTGATGAGATTAGCCACTATCGAGGCCTGTTGTGGTGGACATATTGATTGCAATCAAGTTACCAGACCAAGCTAAAGGGTGCAGGCCATTTTTTATTGTACGACTTCAGTTTGGCTTCTGTTATAGCCCTTTTCCATCAACACGGCAATTTGTGTTTGAGATTTTGATTTAAGATACGGCAGCGCATCCATTTCATTAAATGCCGATTCGCCTCTTCGTTTTCATAATAGCAGAGAGCTGTTACTGTAGAATTCAAACACACATCATGTGGAAATACAGACAAATGTAGACGTTACGTTTCTGACAACTACAGCATCTCACTAAATAGTGCCCTATTATTACCCAGTATGCAGGAAAGAACTTATTTATCAGTGTAAAATTTGGTCAAATTAGGATTGTGATCTAAACATGTTTTGGTTATTTAGCTTCAGTTCTTCAGCTACTCAGTATGGCATTCAGGGAGTATCTAATTTCAGATACTTACACTGTTTTTGTACAGTGTCATTCTCAACACGGTTGTCCTCAATAGCAGTGGCGAGGGAACATTCCTCAGAGCCATCTGTGCCAAATTATATCCTGTTTTTTTTCTCTGTTAAAAACTGCTCCACACTGACAGTGAGACTGATACTCCAAAGCAAATGAGAGCCCAAGAAGACAAAAAACACCACAGTTATCCCCAGAACGTGCCTTTCTTTAGTTCTCTTGCATTCAGTGACCATCCCAACCTTCCTCACAGCCCCTTTTTTCTAAGACAGCATACTTGATCACTCTGACTCATGCCCATGCTTGTCATCTAATGTAGAGAACCATGAATGTCACATACTGGCAAATAGTAACGGGCAAACCTGTACGCCGGTATTTTAGCACGTGATTTTTTGAGTTTCCGGTATGATGAGCAGTATATATGAAGATCCGTTTCGGTGTCCGAGCCCAGAAGTACGAGGATAACAATTGCTATCTGAATGCAGCCAAAGCACATTGGAGAAATATTTGAAATTCACACAAGTGCAAACCTAGGTGGCAATGCTGTGTCCAGCATCTGCGTTCTAATTCTGTGCTTCCCGTTCGCTGAGGTTCAGCCATAATTTATGCCGTTGTGCTGCAGCTTTTGTTCACTTTGTTCATTTTGGTTCAGGTGGAGAGTAGGCAAGGCCATTGATATAACAGCCCATTATAACTGGTACCTTTTTCTGTTTTTTTAATTTTATATTTTCATTTAAGTTTTGCATAAACGAAAAATATTTGTTGTTATTAATACTTAAAATAAGGAACAAAAAATAGTATGAAAAAAGTAACTGCATGTAACTGGTGTTTAAAGTGTTCTTTATCATACTGAAATGTGTATTTTAGAGAGTTGGGGGTATTTTGAAGAATTGAGAAACGGGTTTCTCAGATCAACCTGGAATGAATCATAATTTTCCTTATAAGAAATGATAGAAATGGCTTTCTCATATATCAGAGTATGCAGTGTTCAAGTCACTTCTAGGGAAGAGTTACACTTAGATGTTGGGGTACGGGTGTACTAACAGCAGTTTACAAGTGTGGACAAAACCTAAAGGCAACAGAGGGCTGGAAACAAAAATCGGAACGGGGGAAAACGCCTCAGGGAGCCTCTTCTGCATACCAGTTTTGCAGATTTAAGGAAACTTGTGCAGAGCATATTAAGAAAAGTGTTCAATTCTTTCTTAATGACCCTGTATATTAACTTGAAACATTAAAATTAAGTCTAGTTGAAAATGAAAATAAAAAAATCTGTGATCTCCACGGTCTTTTATTTAGTGCTCATTGTTGGCTGCTTCTTCCCATAAATGTGTGCAATGGTTTGTCAGCTTCTGGGCACTTTCAACTTGTACAGTAGCTTAACAATAAAGAGACACTGATTTATTTGCTGGGTAGTTTCTGCAGAAGTCTCTGCTATAGTCATAAGTACACTGCAGGACTTTTAAAATTAACTTTCTGCTACTTTAAATTTTAAAATGTGTACACTGGGCACTTCATCTTGCAAACACAAGTGGGGTTGGAAGTCTGTTTGCAACAGAATTAAGTCCACCCATTATGTTATTGAAAGCTTATTCACAGTTGGAATAAAAGCGTTCAGTGATGTTCTGATTAATTAAAATTTACTGTAATAGTTTTTTTTCCTATGCAGGCCATTTTTTCTAAGTAAACATGGAAATGTTAATATGTTCAAGGTACAGGTGCACATTGTCTCCACAAACTCCTATTCATTCCTTATTGTTGAATGATTTGTCCCATAAATGCACAACTTTTGTCATATAATTGATCACCACCACTAAGGAACGCCAGGTGCAAATTGTAAACTAGGTAAAAGTGAGTAGAATTAAGGCAGCACCGCACTTCTGTTTAGTTTGGATGGATTTTGCTCACAATTAAAATGATGCTTAAATGCAGATTGGATTCACTTCTCAACAAAAATATGAAAATGAAGAAAAGTAAAACTAAAGGAGAAAATGATAGTATGTATGAAAATGTGTAATTTGAGGATTCAAAACCCAAGAACCCAGTGTAGTTAAATATAAATTTGAGTGCTCGAGGGAAAGATAGATAAATGGGTTGTCTTTTCTGTGCAGGTGGTTCTAACCAGGCATCACAGCAGGGGAACCAAAGACTGCTGTTCTCCTTACTGGCCATTGAAGAAAGGCAGAAAGCAAACAGGCGAGGTCTGCCTTATACCACCCCCTCTGTCCTGGGGCCTGCCGCCCAGCTAGCTGCAGGAACGTCCTTCCTCCGCTGGTAACCTCTCAGAATTCTATGAACCTGCATGACTGTATGGTATGCTGTTCAATTGGTTGTTCAAGCTTTGGAATTTAATTGTATATTTTTCATCTGGAAAGGGAACTGTTTGGCTAAGAAGATGGCAGTTTGCTTCCAAATTTTTCATAACCAGGTATAAGACAACCCACAGATGTGGAAAATTAGGTTAAAAATCGAAATGGTTTTGTTTGCTGCTTTCAGATGGATTCTAACTTTTTGAAGAATTTTGTCTAAATTTTACTTCCCATGTGAATGTTCTTGTCATGGGAATTATTTTGTGACTTTATGGTGGCAATGTTGACATGTATAGTTGAAAGAAGTGACATTTTCTTTAGAAAGAATAAAACAGGTGTTTTATTTCTGTGAATAAAAGCATATTACTGCTATTAAAAACCCATATACATTCTTATTACTAGCTGAGCATCCACTGGTTTAGCCTTTATGGCAATGTCAGCCTATTAGGTCCAGTTCAAATTTAGATTAATGTTCAAGGCTTCAACAAATACATGCAGATGCATGGTCTCTCTGCTTTAGCAAGATGGTATAGCTGGAAATTACATACAGGACAAATTCCTGTAATTATTAACTTTTTTTTTGGATTTGAATTTCTGCCACAGAGGGTCAGCGGGTGGGGAAACCATACTATACTCTCCAGCCCTTTGGTAGCCTCTCTGTCCTCTGCTCATGAGTTTATATTTCTTATCATCGTGAAAATATATCCATCAGAAGGATTGGTATGGACTGGTACACCTAAGGAGGGAGAAAGGTCTTAAAGTGCTCGTTCATGTATTTATTAATTTGTTGCTGCTTTGTTTTTGCTTGGCCTTTTTTTGTAGAATGTCAGAAAAGCTGAGCTGCTGGACTGGTGAAGCTAATACGGTTTGAGACTAATGAATAAAATAAAAGTGAGCATCTGAACATTCACTCAAAGCTCATGATGGCTCATTCGGACTCAGTCTGCGTGCATACGGAAACTGTATCCCTTTGAGCGTATTTCTCATGGTACAGTGTCCAGGATGTTATATCAGAATATTCATGATTTAGTGACAATGTCCATACAACCTTTGCTCCACTGAGTTTGAGAAATGACTTATTGAGATTACTGTATATTAAAAAGCTAGTAACTTAAACAGCTTGTTTTTTTTTAAATTTCAGTTTTGTTATTCAGTGTATATAATCTGAACAAGAGCACTGGGAGCCTGACGTTCTAATCTCCTACGTTGCACAGGCCATCAGAGGAATTCTGTTGCCAGTGCAGTTTACGGTTCTCCATCTTGGATCTTTCTCTGTAGTTTTCAGGTTGAACATTCTACTCAGCAGTTGCAGGAGAACTTTGTCCTAAAATATTATGCTGCTTGTACTCTTGTTGGAGCTTTGACCAAAAGAATCAAAACGTCAACCATAAAGGATAAAACATTGAACTGTTTGAGCAGCAAAATGTTTAAAAAGAAATAGAAAATGAAGGTGAACAGGTGTGTAGTTTGACAATGGTCTTCAGACATCTTTTTTGGTTAGTTCTGTAGTAATATCAATAGCTATTAGAATAGTAATACTGTTGTAATACCTGTATTTAATACCTTAATAGCTGAGCATATTAACACTGGGGAGTTACTGTTTTAATGCTTTTAAACCTGTGCTTAAATGTTAACGTGCTTGTCCACTTCATAGAATTGTCACTTGACATATCCTTCACACAGTCGCTGCCAAACGCCTCACAGAAGGAGTTTAGCTGCAATACAAATTGACTCATTTCATAACACCGTGTTCCTTCTGTTATGGATATTTCTAAAGCAAAAGGTTTGGCCTGAATGTGCTAAGGAGTAAAGGACAAATGGAACAGAGTATTGATTCTAATTCAACCCTGGAAGCTAAATATAAAAAGCCCTCAAAATATGATCCACCTGTCCCAGTTGCAAAGTAAGAAATATTACACCCTCTCAATTACAAGTGGTGCATATAAATCTTCAAACTCCTAAATTTATATTTTTGCTACCCATGTCTGTAAAAACACAAATTTTGCAATTATTTAATATACCACTTTATCTCCACTGTGTGAATTCTGTGTGCAGTTGAGTATACATTAGAAAACAATGTACACCAAACATGGTGGGACTGAGGGTTACAGAAAGAGGGCAAAAACTGATTGTAATTGAGCTTTAGTGCATAAAGCAGTAAGGCTTGTGGCACACGGTCATAAGGGTATCACTCCTTATTCACCTCCAAGCAGATAAAGTAGGCTTTGTATGTTTTTGAGGAGCAAGAGCAGAGGGTTGGAAAAATCTGGAGTGTGTGGCTGTGGTATAATTTGAACAGCATGTGCATGATTTGCTGGCCATGTAGATATTTCAGGAAACCTTGTTTGGGCAACACTGATGTGTGGAATTGTATTTCTGAAGTATTATTGTTGAGGGTGAAATCCACAGCTTCCTTCTCCATTTTGCTGTTCTGCATATGGGTTTGATGTGCCTGACATGTTTTATACACACATTGTATTTGTGTGTGTGTGTGTGTGTGTGTGTGTGTGTGTGTGTGTGTGTGTGTGTGTGTGTGTGTGTGTGTGTGTGTGTATATATATATATATATATATATATATATATATATAGAAAGTCCATTCCCATTTCATCATGATGTTCTGGTGTCAGGAGTGAGCACTTAAGGTCTGTGTATTCCAAGCTACTGCAGCTACAAATGGGATCCCATCTGGAAAATGGTAGCTTGGGGAATATTTTAAGAGGTTTGCCTCTGGGGGCACATAACACCTTGTTTGGAAGTTGAATAAGAACAGCAGAGATCGGCAAGATCCGCCAAATCAATTGCTTAAAGATATCCTTCAATTTAACTGTTGCAGAACACAGAGGCTACAGCAAGAAGTTAACAGGAACATGAGAGATGGAACAGAAGCTGCATCAGTATTAGAGAAAACGTGAATAGGGTGAGAAGGTTCAACCGAAACCGACTGATTGTTTATGTTGACAGTGAAGTGTGACATCAAATCCATGGCACAATTCAGAAAATGAGTGCAACTATAACATGCCGAATCTTAGTTCTCATAAATATGTTTACTAATGTGGCAGAGAATGCAGGTGCCGTCTTTCTTTGTCATATACATTGCTAATCCCTGGCAGGTACAGCAAAATGCTCTCTCACATTTCCTCATTGCTTCAGGATAGGCCTCTACTCCCCTCACCATTGACAGCCCTGCTGCCTTCTGCTCCTGCTTTATGACTAATTTTTAAGGAAATCTACGTCGGTACCAGTAACAGACTCGGTGCGCTGGAAGCAGTGCCTCAATGGGTGCGCACGTCTGTGTGCAGTGGAGTTTTTTTTTTAATTAAGCCGCCTCAACTGTTTGTTCCATGGTAAATTTTTCTTTTGTTTTGTGGCATCTTATCGTTTTAATTTAAAGCATTGTTTGAGCAGGAAGTCAGAAGGTACTTCTGAGGAGGAGATGGGATAGATCTTTGGTGGGGAGGGAAGAAGTAAGGCCAGAAAGTTTGGTTGGACTAGTGAGGGTCGAGAAGGCTCCTCAGAAGCTTAAAACATCAGCACTGGCAGTGGCAGAGTTGACAGTTGCTCACCTTCAGTGGGTGTATAACTCCATCTGAATAGTTTTGCCTGCAACGTGTTCCAAACCACACAAGAGACGGTCAGCTCTTCAGAGTTAAGTTTCTGGTAAATTCTGGTAAATATTTTTAAGTGCACCTGACTAATGTGTGTTTGAGACTTGATACTGCTTTTTGTCTTCTTGTGCATGTTTTAGGGTGTTCATGATGATCAATGCAAGTAGCCTTGTAAGAAAAGACAAAATAAATGGTCACATTTGCAGTTAAATTGATTTGCAGAACTTTAAGATTTGGCAGTGCAATAGCAGTTTATTTATAGATGTATATGTAAATGATATTTAGGGGAAGAAAAGCTTCACTTTGGACAGTGAATCTCAGGTTCCCTGGGTTTCAACAGCTCCAGTGATTTTCCCACACAGTTCCTGAACAGAACAGACTTGAAGTTTCATAGCTGACAACCTTGGGGCCAAGATGTTAGATTCGTGTTGTAAATGCTGTTTTTGTTTTACAATCTGAATTTAGTTCTGAAAACTAGACAGTTCTTTTCTTTTTGAATTCAGCATTTTGAGGGTCATAGAGAGAGTAGAGTAACCCCTGAGTATCAGAACTCTGTCCAAAATTTTTGCTATAATGGCTCTTAAAAATCAGTACCTAAAAATCGGCATCCGAACGAAAATATTTCTATTATGTATTTTTTCTATAATGCTTATCTGAAATTTTTTTTAAAAATCTAAACAAAAACTTTACAGCACACTGCATGGTAAAATACTGCATTGTAAGAAACTGTTGTGATTTTATCCAAAGCGAAAGTTGGAAACGCACATGTGCTGGTGTCCTATTGGCTAGTTTCCTCGCGATTCTCGTGCTTGTTTTGTGGGAATGTGCTTGTGCTGTCGCTGCGGTTACTGTGATTTAAGCGTTTATTAGCTGCTTCTATCCTCCACAGCAGAAACCTCACAATCCTCTCTTCTTCACTTCATTCGATAAATACCAGGTAAGAGTTGTTTGCCTTTATTCATTCACATGTGAAATGTCCTGCACTGTACGCACTGCACCATGTGATAAACATGCAAATTAATGACAACATGAAGTGTTTCCTAAGTAGGCAACTGGTGTTTACAGTGTTTATCATGCTGGAATCATCAGTTGATAGTTATGGGATTTTGGGTGGGCTGGAAGCCCATTATTTTTTTCCAAATTTAAGACAATTGGAAATAGACACTCGGTTGCTGAATTTTGGCTTCTGACCTGTTTTCAGGGACATTATATTCGAATACCGAGGGATTACTGCAGTGGAACTGAGTCAAATAATTCAGTAGTGCTTCCGAAGTCATCTTGAAGAGTTAGTAAGGCATATGTGCTGTATGTGGTGGACTAATTTGTGAAAGCCTGGGGTTTAGACTGGTACCTTGCTATGACCTCCTCGAGTGACCTGCACTTGGAAGACCGATTGTAGGTGTTGAGTCTTATAGGTGCTGGTGAGAATAAAAAAGGAGGAAGAAGTCAAGTTTTCTGTTGTAACTGCAACACAGATACATTTACACACCGCTGTTGAAATGGCAAAATGAAAAGTAACATCTTCTACAACTAGGCATTAGAAAGAACACTCATTTATTTTCTTACTCCATCACCTTGTTGGTTCAAGTACAAGAACAGTTTCTACGTGAAGAACGTTAATTTACAGTGTTGCAGTTGGCACAAAAAAAACTTCAAGGAATATATTTTTCAGTACCTAAATATAAACCATTTAGGTCATATATGGTTTTTTTTTTTTAATGGACTCGTAATGGATGTATGCTTATTTAAAAGGAGAGTGATGTAGTTTTTATGAACCGAATGATTCTGTTAGCGCAATGTATGTGTCTCGTAGTTGTGGCCAAGTGTATCTGAAGAGGCGGCACGGATAAGGATCAGATAAGAGCACAATGCTGCACGGGAAATTACATTAGCTTCATTCTGACCGACTCAGACCTTCTGCTTGCCAGGATGTTGCCGGTTACCATAGTGACGCCATCCATTTTCACTCCACCTTGCCCTGATCTTGCTGAAGAGGAGATTCTATACCTTATGAATGGGATATCATGCTAGACTCTGTCAGACATTTGTTTTAACATAATTGTTTCAGAATATTACAGTGCGGCTTTGATTGTGCACGTAATAGACGTTTTGTTGATTAAATTGAATAAGAAATTTGAAAACTGCTACCGTTTGGCAGAGAGCATGACCAGCAGTCAGAACATTAACATCCTTCTGCATCATGCTGACCCCTTATCTGCATTACGCCTCTCAAGGGTTAACAAAGCAGAGGCATCAGTCAGAACTTTACCTGACAGCTGCAGGGGAAAAACAAAGGAAGTAAAAAAGCGTATTAACACAAGCATACGTTTATCTTCAACTTGCACATATGTCATTTACCTTATAACTTTAAGGAAATTATGTAATGAGGGAATATAGGTAATGTAATTGAAAACTTTATACACGCAGGTATCAGCTGTAGGGCAACTATTTAGCAGGGAGAACAACGTCAAAGACGATGGAAATGGGATAAACAGGAAGCGCAATCGAGATGGAAAATAAAATGAACGTTAAAAGTCATTAATACTGAAAATCATATTCATTCAAAGACAAGAGAGAACAGGCAGGAGCGCCACGGTAACCAGATCCCCCGCTGCGGCCCGGACACGCGCGAGGTCACACCGCTGTCGTCTCGTTCCAAGTATTTTAAAGCCGAGGTTTTATTCGGACGAGACTTTATCGTTTTCGCGGATCGATAGGTCTCCGCGAGAAGCGACCCGAGCTCGGTGTCAGGTGTGTGTCCTCCTGCGCCTCCACGGTCAGTGCGTCGTGTTCACTTCCTCCTGTCTCAGTTATAGCCCGTCTTACCCCGCGTTACCCCACGTGTAGGAGAGGTCACGCTGTGGCTCTGTCACTGCTAGAGGCCCTCGAGGACTAACTGGCACAACTACCGTGGTACCTAAAATGCGGGCCACACCGCCTGGGTGGGTGTGGGGGGGGGGTTATGCAGGGACACCGCGCCGGGACTCAGCTGTGGGCGATACACACACTGCCATACATTTTGTACCGCTTTTTATTTCACACGCATGTTTTTCTGTGCGTTGCCGGAAGACCGGCGATCGGGGGATGAGTCAACGTCACGACACGCCCCCTTCTGCGCTCCTGAAGTCCGGGAATCACTGGGCTGTGTGTTAAAGTGCGACTGTCCCGCGCCCGCAGGAGCCCGCATGGTCCCGCACAGTTTGCAGCAAGTCTCGCTGCTCGTGCCCGTGCTGACTGGCTGAGACTCACGCTCGAGGCAGCTGTTGCGTAATCCGATTACTGGTCACTGTGGCGAAGACCCCATCTCGCCCTACCCCCCCCCCCCAGCAGCGCTTTCCCTTCCCAATTCCCAGGAAGCTTGAGGGGACCAGGACTGGTCCCAGTCCTCGTGGTCTTTTCCAGGCAGAAAATCCACTCACGCGACATACATGACTTCACGTGCTCGTTCACGTTTCCCTTTTTATGCTACTGACTACATGCTGTAATATTTTTCCTTTAATACTGGACTAAATAATAAAATTGCGAATAATTGACGAATACAACCTATGAAACATTTATTACTTTGTAATCGCTATTGTTTTTGGGCACATTAATAAAATCCTGATTCCGCTGATCAATTCCACGCGCACGCTTTTCGGCTCACCTCTCTCTCTCTCTCTCTCTCTCTCTCTCTCTCTCTCTCTCTCTCGCGCGCGCGCGCTCGCTGTGAGCGCGTGCTGCTGTCACCCCCCTTCATTTCCTCTGTCTCTCCGATCTGACCTTTAACTCAGCGCGCCTTCAGTCAGTCACGCGCACTGTGGCGATCGTGGGGAAGGATCGGCGGCGCGGAGCGTGTCGCTCCCGCCTGAAATGTGGCGCGGTTCCGTCGCACCTCCCTCCGTCGCAGGGGGTCTCTTGAAGGAGTGACAAGTGAGGAGGACAATGTGACATCCTCGCGTGGCGGGCTCTTTCGCGTGCAGTAGAAACCAGACCGCGAACGAGCGGGATTCACCCGCTAGCCGCCCCTCCTCCGGGGAGCGTCTTCACATCGCGCCCGCACTCGTCACCAGAGACGCCGCCTTCCAAAGGTAAGTTTTCTGGATTTTCAGCGTTGAAATTGCTGCATTTGTCATTTGATACAAACATGTTGCTGTTGGAATTGTTTCCACAGTCCGTGCGCGACGAATGTGACTTGTTTTACTGATGACTGCGGGGGAGCAGGTGAAACGTCCGGCATTCTGTGTGTGTTGCTGCAGCTGTTTGGATGAGAAATGCCACCTTTCACGGAGATGAGTCGAAGTGAGCGTGGGTCGCGTGGAAAGCATGGAGCCATGGATGCGGTGTCATGTCAACACCCCCCCCCCCCAATATACATACATGAACACGCACACCTAGCGCGGGAGTGTTTGCGTGCTGTGCAGGCCGGGAAAGCACCGCGTGCACGCGCCGTCCGAAGCGTCCTGCCCTGTGCTCCTGCGCACGCGGGAGTCCATTGGCGCGGTTGTGCTACATGCACGTTTTTCTGTTTGTACACGTTTGTCGATGGAGTGCTTGTGGATTCTGTGGCTACAGGCTCTTGAGCAGAAGTGCTGTTTCAGAGTAAATGAAGTGACAGCAAAGAGAGTTGCGGGGAAGAAGACCCTCCTGGGCGCTGTCCCTCCACATTTAGTTAGATCACTCCAACAGTCCATGTCCAGCCAGACAGCAGGCAGGGAGTCATTTCCCAAAGGCCTCTGAACAGCTCTTCAGTCTGTCTGACAGGACCTTGTTTGGATAAATTAACTACCTCCAGTAGATGTTGTCATGAGAGAATGGAGAACTGGGTTAACTTTTGTGTCAGTCAAGTACTGCTGACTGCTCTCTTAGGAGGTTTTGTTTTTGTCCCTACATTATGAAACATCCTTGGGACTTGCTGTTGAGAATTGTCTGTCAAGCTTATATGTGAATGTAAAGTAGATAAACTGGGAACTTTATCTGTTGTAGTCTCTTTATAGAAAATATAACAGCAATAGCTGAAACAAGGACAAATCAAACTGACAGGATTTCTGCACTTGAACTGAAGGTAGTCAACAAATATAAAAACCCTGGTTTACTGCAAATGTGTCTGACTTGGGTAAACCCAAAATTTCTAACCTTGCTTCAAGTGTTCTTATACCTACACAAGCAGGAGCAGTCATCTATGATCGACTGCAAGTTGTCGTCTAGCCATAATGTTTCTTAGGTCACCGATGAATGGAAACACTATTCCCTACACTATGCAGCGTCAAGAGTTTTCTTTTGTTTAATGCGTTTCACTTTCTATATGTAGCTGTTCTGTCAGAAACACTTTGCGCCCCATTGGTTTTAGAATTCTTTAAATCGTACAGCACGGCTTTGTTCTGTTAACTGAAATGGTTGTAAGTTACTGTGAGGTAGTGTATAGGAACTTGTTTATGCTGGGAGTGTGTTTAGTCTTTCAAACCAACTCAGAGCCTGGACAGGAGACAAGAGAGGGCCAGGATTTTAGGTGTCGTTCATATAACAGTTATAACATGACCCTTATGAGCAGTCAAAGATAAATTTTTTTAGACGGTTTGTGTTTAACATAAGATGATATTAGGGGGTTAAGGGTTTGGCAGTGGAGTGTTTTGGCTCCTACACTGTTGTCTACTCATGTATGGACGTGATCACTGTTCTTGTAACTGTATGAGTTTTACTGCAAAAAAATCATGAGCAGGCATCCTTTTAGGTCTGCATCATCTATGGTGACCATGCAAGTCCTTGTATAGGTGGGAAAACTGCAGTGTTCCAGTGTGAAAAATGAATGTTTTAACTATGGAACGGCCAGCCAAAATGAGGTTTATCCATTAAATGGACGATTAGTACAGGCCTGGTTTAAATAACCAAAGCAACTGACACTTTTACTGTTCTTTTTTTTTTCCATTGAAAGGGGTCAGAGTACAAATTGACACATTTACTTTTTAGTTGCCACAAAAAGGTTCAGCAGATGTCATTGGTAGAGCAATGGGATTTTTTAACTGGCTTTGTAAAAGTGCATTATATGCTACCTATCTAAAAGGACTATAATTTTCAGTTCATAAGATATTTGACATTTTGCATTACTTTTATATGTTTTTGGAATGGCTTCATTAACAATAAAAAGTATTAAAGTACTTAAGTAATTTTCTAATCTAATGTATTTGTATGACTTTCGTCAGAATTTTGAAAGTTTTGTAAATATATTTAAAGTTTTTTTTTTTTAATTTTTTTTTTTGCTTTGAGAATCTAAAAATTAAAAAGCCCTGATCAGTTCTTTGAATGGCTTAATGTTCAAATTTTTAGGTGACATTTAGTTGACTTTGGTAAACTGTGATCTTACAAGGTTCTAGAAAAATCTTCAGTTTTCACTTCAGTGCCAAGGTATATTCAGTGTGATTAAAATTGCATTTTGAGATTCTGGGGTAAGAGGTCTGCCAGCATGAAGAGCTATTAGATGAGAACCAGCAAGCAGAGCCTGGTACAGAGGCGTCTGAACGGAGGGATTAGAGCTCCCAAATGAAAGAGGTGGCAGTTTTGGGGTGGCTGGAAGGCCACTGGCAAAAAGCTGAGACATCAAAGAGGAGGACTACATCACCGAGACAGGCGTGAGCTCAATGACCGCAGAGTCCTGCACATCCACTTTACCAGGAATATCCTGAACTTCCATATTACAGTCACCACAACTCGCAGAGCTCATTTAAGATGTGTGCCATGATATTGGTGACTGTTTCTCGACCATGTTTAGTAGTGGCAGGAATTCGGTGGCCACACTAAGCACACAGCTCGTCCATCAGAAGCACTGTAACAAGAATGTCATGAACTGAGTGTTCACATCAACCCACTCCCTGCTGCACAGACTTACTTTAATAACAGTAGCATGAATCCAGGGGCCACACTGACAGTCCTCATTAGTGGAATGAATTTCTTGGTAGGAAATAAATTGTTTTGATGTTTTGTGTTTCCTGAAGCCCATTACAGAATGCTAACACACCAGTAATCTTGAGGTATGTATTAGTCATCATTCCTAACTTTGGCCCTGGATAATGAACAGGAGCAGTTCTTTTTTGCCTTCCATTCATTTCTCAGAAATGTACTAGCTGTAGATGCATTTCCTTTCAGGACTTGTAGAGATGAGTGCTTTTTGAAGAAGATGGTGTAGGGGGTTGGGTGGGATAACTTGAATACCTGGCTAAAACTGCCTGGTGATGGAAAAATATTGTTGCAGGAATTAGATGTAAATAATTTAAAAGCGTGGTTTTAAATTTGAAGGCTCACTGGGATTCCAAGTGCAAAGTTAAAGGTTCCAGCACCAAGACTTCTTTGATTACCTAACAGTGGGGGTGGGGGGCATTATCTGGGCTATATTCACAACTCAGCCTGAACCATAGTGCATTTTCCTTTATTTGATGCATCTATTAGGCTATGATCTCTAATATAGCTTTCTGGTTGCAAGGAGTATGTATTTTGCAGTGAATGTTCAAGTTTTGTATTTGGACTATTTTGCCTAAATTGTAATGCCACTTCAGGAACCACATAAAAATCCTATCTTATCCATAAATAAATGCTGAAAGGTGATATGTCTTTAGAAAACACATAGAAAAAGGAGACATTTTTGCTTTGAAGAGAACCAGATCCATACCAAGTTACAGCACAGAGACCTGTTCAGTACATTTTGTATGTAAAATCCTGGTAGCATTTGAACCCATAAGTCCGAAATGTTTATTGTTATTGCAAATAGCTATTCAATAAATCACAGCAAAATAAATTAATAGCAAGTGACATCTCTTTTTTCTATTAAAACCATTTATAGAAATGAGAGAAATCAAGTCACTGTACTACATTTATAGGTAGTATGTTATAGTGGTCACTCAGCACCCCAACTAAAATTGGCAAGATGTTTAAAATGTTTCCGTGCTGTTCTCCTCCTTTTACAGTATTTTAAATAGATTTGGATGTGTTGAGGCACATGGCTGAAAGTGCTGAATAAATAGTCCTTCAACGGCTGGATGATGCTTTACAGCTTGACATCTGAGGCCATCTTCCGATTTGTCCTTGGAGGGGTATGCACATGCCGGGCAGCCATAAATCTGGCAGCCGTGCCCCGCTGGCACGTGTGGGCCCAGCTGGAGCTTGAAATGGCCGGGGAGATGGAAAGGAGATGAGGACAGTGCCTCTCCCCACAGAACTGTGGGATTGCATCAGATCTTTCTGATGAGACAAATGAAAATATACAGTACTTGGTTTTGATTTGTACCCAGTGTTCTCCCTGTATTACATCCATTCAGTTTACAGTAGAATGCATACAAAACTCTGAAATCTAAACTCAGTTAAAATGTTTTTGCCACACATTTTTTAAGCATTAGAATCACAGTCTAAGTTAATCATTTCATAGTAATGGGCCTGCCTATATATCGCCACTATGTCGCCACTTTCATTGATTCCATGTATGCAACATATCTGCTCTGCAGGACAGTGTGTAATTGTCATAACTGATGAACAAGGAACTCAGACAGGGATTGGTAAAAAATAGATATAAATAAAAAAACATTTATTTCCTGGCAGAGAGTTGCGAGTGTTTTGGGTTGGCTGCATGCCTGTGCTCGGTTTCAGTCCTGCATGCTCTCTGACAGCACAGGACTGTCACCCGTTGTCTGTTCAGAGGCTCTTTTGATAGAAATTCACCTAAGCAGCTATAAAAAGATCGTCTACAGCCAAGAATCACTGCAATTAATGTGACGGGAGATCCAGAAACTGACTTTGGCTGCAGTCTTCACGTTATTGGCTTTACTGCCGTTTGACCCTGGTTGTTGTTTTGAGGTCTTGGGTCTGTCCTGCACTACCGAGTGTGGGTTTTATGGTCAGAGCGAAGGCAGGAGTCAGCAGGATCTGTTTGACTTTGCACCACAGGCTCAAAGACTATAGAATGACACGGTAATAAAGATGCTTTTAATATTCTAGTATGTGCTTTGCCATCGTTTCATAACTTGTCAAGTAATCCCACAGCTTCCTGATGCTGTCATGTGAGAAATCCTTTGTTCACTTTTCTTTTCAACTTAAGTCCAAGCGAGCTTTGAGGTTCATAGGAAAGCCCATGTTTTGCTCGTCTCCATGCTTCAACTGGGACCTAAAGGAGTTTAGGGCTCCAGTTTATGAGCTGAACACACCTGAGACGGACAGTTAGTGGCATTTTCTCCTGGGTTTTCTTTAAAGTAGGATCAGTGCACAAGAGCAAGGAGTCAATTGAGATATTCCTGCTCATTGCCTGTAAGGATTCCATGGCCAGCTCCTCGCTGTTTATGTCTGAGATAAAACCAGATGTGCCTAACATAATGCCAGTCACACAAATAATAGGTGCCAAAGCAAAACCTACTGTAACTCCCGATAACAGAATTACAAAATTACATTAACTCTGTGACGGCAAATCCCATTTTAATTTTTTTTTCCCCAAAGATAGTGAGCCAAAGCGTTTCTATGAATTCCCTTGGCTGAAAAGCTTTAGTCAAAACAAGCTTTATACAGCCAAGGAGGTTTGCTGGGATATCACATGATTAAATGGGCTTCATTTTTGTGCACCGAAGTGCCGCTGTTACAAACTCATCTGAATCAGCTTTTTGTTGGTGTAGTGAGTGAAATGTGGCTTAAATTGGGATTAATTTAAAGCCATGACTATATAGTACTGGTGGTGTTTAGGGGCCTCAATTAAGATCAGATATGACGACATTAACTTGTAGCCAGCTTTGAAATTTGAAATGTTTCTGGAAATTCAAGTCTGTTGAACTCTACAGCAAAATTAACTAAATTAAGTAGTAATGATGATGGACCATTGACAGTCCAGATCTTTAGAGCATCACAGATACCATCCATTGTCACATGTAGCAATGGTTCAGGATAGGATTAACACAAATCCTGCTCTGCTAAGCCATTACTGACAGGTGGCATCTGCTGTATGTCAGTTTTGACAATTTTACCATTGATAACAATTAAATGTACAGTTAATTTTTCCTTTAATGATTCCTTTTCCAAGCTGCGCTAACAAACCACCATCATGTTTCTCACAAGCAATGTTTTCTCACTCACCTTTACATTTTTTACTCACTTGGACTGCCTGTCCAAGTTTGGGTTGTGGCAGTACTGGGCCCACCCTGTAGGCGTAAGGTGTGGTGATAGTAAGGTACACCCTGGCTGGAACCCCAGGCCATCGCAGGGTAGCCATATATACAGTCACACACACATGTACACACCCCAGGCAATTTAGTCACCAGTTCACTTCAACCCATGTCTTTGGATTGTGTGGAAACTAGAGCACGCATGGGGGACCCGATGCAGACACAGGACCATCATGCAGACTCAGAACAGATTCAACAAGCTTTAAACATATGTCCAAATAGCTCAGGTGCTGCAAGGCAGCAGTGCTACCTGCGGCACCTCCACGCTGACAGCTTACTTTTTTTTTTTTTTTTTTTTTTTTACTGCTTATTTTGCTTGTAAACACCCAAAGGTACCTGAGATTTGAAGCAATTACTATCTTAGTTATTGAGAGCCAGACAGATTATGGTGGTGACTGACAGTGTAACGTGATAGAAACAGGGAAACTGGAGAAGATAAATCCGTATTGGATCCAGATGTTTTTCCATATTGGAAAAGTATGCGGAAATATAAAACAGAATCTTGAAGACAGGGGTAGGAAACAGTAGTACAACAATGCAGCTCCATATTGGATCCTGATCCAGATGTTTTGTGAGTGTAATTCATCTAGAATCAACAGAGCAGTTGCCTGCACTGGAAGACAAGAGAACCTCAGGTGTTTTGATCAAGACAAACAGCAAAAACCTGAAAAGGTGAGGAAGCTTTAGTTTTCAGGGGGTCACAGTGCCCTGTCAAGGAGTTCACTAACAGCTGTTTACATGACCCCCTACACAGGGTTCTGGGTTTACATGGCGTTAGGTTATATGACAGAGTGATGACATCCCTTGTTGATATGAAGTACAGGCAGAAATGAAGCCTGTGGAACTGTCCCTGGTGCTGTATGGGGGTTTGGCCCATGTGTTTTGCTTCACCCAGTGGAGGCAGTGGGCCAGTTTCACCCAGTGCCAGAGCGGGTGTGATTGTGTTCCTGACAGATGAATTTGTACAGAGAGAAAGTGGGGGAAAAACTGATACGGCTTTTGACTTCTAAAATGTCTTAACTCCACAGTTTAAGAAAATGCATGCTTTTGTAATATATGTAATTCTCAATCCTATTTTAGTTCTTTGTGTGGAGGGTTATATGTGACTACCGACTACAATTAATTAACACTTGCGTGCTGAAATCTTTCCGGATGTTAGTAAAAATAGGAACTCAACCGAATGCCTCAAATGGTGAAGAGCTTAGGGAGTTGGCGTAGGAGGGAGTAATGCATAAAACAGAGAAAAACAAACAACAGGCAAAGAGGTAAGCAAAGGAGAAGTAGGAGAGAAAATGGAGGAAGCGGCGGGTGTGGAAAACATAACAGGGGGAGAGTTGGCACAGAAAACAGAATGAGATAGTAGGCAGGAAGGTCTGAGGGCATTGTGGCGACCTGGGGTATCTTACGGGTACGTGTGGTGTCGGAGGGGATTGGGTCAGGGCTGGGGAAGCAGTCTGACACCATGGCAACAGAGATATATGGGGCTGAACCTATTGATCTGCAGACTCATTGCTGTAATAGAGTGAGCAGAATGATAAAGGAGCGCGTTGACAGGGCCTGTGCTGCATTACCCCTCGTAAGAACCTGCTGAGCTACACAGTCTTCAGCAAATCCCCCGAACCCAGGCAGTGAGGGATACGTCAAGCCCAGTTCCCCTAATGCTTCCTTTCCAAGGACTTTCCAAAAACTTATATCTAAATATAATTCATTTTTTTAAATGGATTTTCAGTACTTTTCAATCTTCTCACAAGAGTTCAATTATGTAATACTCCAGATTTTTCTGTAGTGCCGCCAACTGTCCTAGTGTGCATATGTGTGGCACCTAGTCTGGTCAACTATGCGTTATCAGCTCTGCATTTGTTTTTGAATCATTGCGAAAATTAGTAAAAGAATTTATTGTATGCCAAGGAAGAAAAACTGTTTTAATTGTGTATATTTATATAAATGGGTATGAAAATAAATACTGGATCTTCATGTTATGAATGTTCACATTTCGGCTTTTTAAAGGTAAGAGCATTTTTATATTTATTTTTAAATGTACTGTATAATTTTCACTATTTCGTTATTTTTTATTTTTTTTTTGCAGTTTCAATGTCACATGCGTTTCTTCATTCACATATTAATTAGCAGCAATAGTAACCATAAAAAGCAGGAGTGTGTTATTAGATTAATTCAACTCTCTTCCACTTTCTACAGATTTTGTCTGATGTTCTGGTGTTGGTGATCTATAACAAGATGTCTACCACCACACATGATTATTGGATTAAGCAGTCAACAGTCAGCATTAAATAGGATTTTGAGAAGACCGTAGATTTTTATTTTCAGTCATTTTGAATGACGCTCTTACCCCCTTGTTTTTCTTCCGTTATCTTGCCACCCAACACCACACGCTGTGGCCAAAAGGCCTTCCTCTCATGCAGTTTCCCTCAGAAAACCACCTGTTTAGCAGCTCTGCCTTGCCATACATCGAATGTGTCACCGCCTAATGCAGTTTTATCCCGTAATGCCACCACTCGCAGTTAACAATGGGCTATGATGCCTTTCCGCACATCAACCTCCTCTCGTTGCTGCTGAAGTCTTGTCAATTGTCCGTAGTATTAAGCACGATTCTAAGTCTATCTCGTTTCTTATAATTTAGCAGTAAAATTTCAGACAAACAAACACTGTTCTGTGCTAAACGGAAGAGAAGGGTTCATGTGTACAGAAATAGCCCTTCCAAAACACAGCAGGAAACTGCACAATTGCTTAGTTAGCTCTGTAGCCAGACTGTCTGGTAGGCAGTGCTCTTTATAAACACACACTACTGTATAAATTGGGGATTACTGCACTTGCATCATACTGACATACCCCAGTTATGTACCTGAACATGGCTCACAACAAAATTTTATGTTATGTGTGCAATGTAATGAGGTAAGACTAGCTGTAATTTTAATCTAGTTTGAAGCCAACAAGAATATTCTGTATTAAAGCGTATTATTGGTATACCTATATGTATCAGATATACATCTGCAAGACCTGCACAACTGAGGTACATTCATTTGATTATTAAACAAGACTTTTTATTAAAGCTTTATTTGATGTCTTTACGAAATCCAACCCATAAATAAATCAAAGGACGATTGTTTTTTTAAGCTTTTATTGATTCCGATGTTGTGGTTGCATATATGAACAGTTATAAACAGGCTTCCTGTGTCGAAAATTGAGGACCCTGCATGTATGTCTACACATCTATTTCTGATGGTTAATCACTTTAAATAATAAACTATACTAATTATAAAAAAAGATGTTAAAATATTTTCAGTGCATCACTGATTTTGTTGGTAGTTTGCAATTTATGGCGAAAATAAGTGAATAGTAATATGTATTATTTTGATGGACATGCTGAATAGTGAGGGAGAGTATCTACATATTTGCCATTATGTTAGGGGCCATGTCTTTGTCCTGTGTCCTTCTGCAGTGGGGGTGACTAAGGCATGCGGCTTGTCTGTATGATCACACTTTTCAGACCCCGTGCCAGGAACAGGCTGAAGGCAGCTTTCAGTAGAACTTATCATTCTTTTGGAGATGAATATGTGATCGGGGGATAGGGTGTATGACACAGGCCCCTTTATTCACTCTCACTTATGATGGACAGAAAGCAGAAGCCTGGAACAGATGAACAGAAAGAACTCGATTAATGACATATATGGCTGGTTTATGGGTGGGTTTATAAGGCTCAGAAGCGGCACCTACCTACCCCTTGTTCATTTGCAACAGGAAGTTTAAGTCTATTCCGCACGTGATTTTCATTATTGAAGCAAATGCTGTACGTTTCTTGTAATGCTGTACAAGAGAAAACAGTGGTGAGATGCCTTATGTGATACAGTGTG
Organism: Arapaima gigas; assembly: GCA_900497675.1. Taxonomy (NCBI): domain Eukaryota; kingdom Metazoa; phylum Chordata; class Actinopteri; order Osteoglossiformes; family Osteoglossidae; genus Arapaima; species Arapaima gigas. Next base: position 135,557 of record UFQX01000535.1, on the reverse strand, counting down.
ATGTTCTTTGAATTCTAAGCAGAATTTACTCTCTTGGGACAGGAGGAAAAAAATCTATATTTAGACTAACATGATTTTGGGAAATATGGCTTTTGACTCCAGGTTTGCATGAAGGTGTGAGCAAGACTTTCAAATGCATCTGGGGATGCCAGAGACGTTTGTTGAGTAATAGTCATGTCAAAAATCGTTTATTGTATTCTCAGTAAGTAATTGTACGTGTTGCAAAACTGTATTTGTCTGGGTAGGAGCACGGGAGAGGATTCAGTTCTGACAGGACGCTGCCTGTGTCCTGGGGTGGGGGGGGGAGAATCACCCACATGTCCTGGGGTCTCTGCTGCATCGTCATTATCTTCCAGCAGCCGCATAATTACGTTCTATTAGACCGGCTCCTAAATCAAATCTCTGGTGCTGGTCAAACTCAATTCCTTCTAGTTGACTGGCCCAGCACTTCCTCTTTCAGCGCCTGCTTTATGCAATGACTTTTCCATATGAATGGAAGTCCCTGTCGTTCTGTCCCCCACCCCACAAATAATCTGTTCCACTGGTAAAAGAGCAGGGAAAAGACACATTGCTTTGTATAATTTAAAGGCCTTGGTGTGGGATAATGGACAAGCATTGTCCATGTGTAAATTTTAAATTGGGACTCTACTCTGGACATCAGGATGACAGTGGTGCTCCTCTTCCTCTCAGTCTGGAGGCTGGACGGTGACGCACAGGTCTCCCTCAGTATATGACACAGTCTCAGCTCAGTGTAGGGTCTAGCGTAGCGAATGTTACCACCGAATGCTTTGTTCTGGGTAAATCAAGTATGTGTCACTGTTCTGCAGTCAGCATTGTTCATTTTTCACAGGAAAATGTAAATAAAATGATGTTTCTATTGCAAAGTTCGAAACAACCAAAAGGTGTTACCAAAGGTGAACAAATTGTAAAAACTAATTATTCTATATGTTCTTTGTGGGATGGCTGGGATGTAGCACTTCCTCTGGATGTGGATTCCGAGGATTTTATTGTTACTTTCTTGTTTCGGGTTCCTCTGTTTCCAGAATATCTATCTATTGTACTTCAGTCAGTTAAAGCAGTGAGTATTGGAAAATGCAGTTGAGTTCTCTGGAAATCTCTTTCAACAAACTAACAAAAAGTATTTAATGTTTTTTGTATAGAAAAAGTGCATATATATTTTTAATTAAAACAGATAATTGAAGAATAATGCGCTGGATATTCGGCTTTGACAATGTTATTTATTATTTAGCCCCGTTTGGTGGATGATGGTAGTATTGCAGGTAAAAGATGACTTTCCCGCAATACCTGCAGTCTCTGCTCTGCCACACTCGCATGAGCTGAAAAGAGTCGATTGCATCAAAACAGTGTACAGTATATCAGGCATATTTTCCTGAAAATTTCTTTCCAGAACAGAAATAATGGAAAACATTATTACAACTGTATCACATAAACTGAGCAGTATACAGATCTATTCAATTTCATGTGCTTTTGCCACTGTCTTACATACATAAAAGGGAAATGTAAAAAGCTGTGTCACTGTGTATAAATCCCGTTTTGTGCAAAAAACACATTAAACAAGATTAGCAGTAGCAAAGAGTGAACTAATACTCCATGAAAGCAAAGCACAGAGTCACGTGTCACATTTATTTTTCTCTTATCTAATTGTTATTATAGTCGACAACTTTCATCCTCATGCTTAGCTGTTTTACCTATTTTAAGTGTTCATTGATTGTGACTTAATGGTAAAAGTGACTGAAATTAATAAATAATCATGAGTTTTCAATTCCAAATTGAGTTGAGAAGCGTACAGATATTACTGTCACTTTAAACAAGTAATGCACCCTCTTTTAGTTTGGAATCACATCTGCTAGGTTATATGCAGGCATAATATTCTTTAAAAAAAATAAACTCATGAATGGCATTTTTGAATTAGAATGCATCAATTCTATAGTGGGACTTGCTCACAAATAGCGCTGCACCTAATAAACAGAAACGCGGGCTGCTGTGCAGCTGGAATTGTCTGTACTTGAAATGACTGGTACACAGAAGTGTCATATGCATGGCTGCCTCGACCGTGTTACAAGTTTCACTCTGACAGTAATATTTATTCTCTCCCACTCGCAGAGGTGAAACCTGAGAGCAGCACCGAGGCCTGCCCCGCCCTGTGATGCTGCACAGCAGGGATCTGAATGACACAGCCCTTGCAGTCTGCTCCCCATCACCCCCTTTTCACGTAAGTACTGGAGCAGCAGACAGAGGCCATTACCAGTGTTAGGATTTTTCTCTCCGTTTTTCCCCGTGGGTGGCATATGATTGGGATTACAGTATGGAATAACATTTTAGACTAGATTTGGATTCCCCTTACATCGATAAAATATTTTGTACTCGCAGTTTGTTGACTTGTATGTCTCACTGTCATCTGATTTTTATTCTCAGGAAAGTTGCAAGATGGTTTCATCCTTCTTGAAAATGAAGAAGTGACTCACAGGCTCCCCCTACTGCCGTTGCAGGTATTAAAGCACACTTTGCTGAATGTAAGTTTGATTTTAATAGTTTACTTTTGATTGTGGTACAAATACATTCAGTGATACCAGTCCCTTAGAGTAATCCATTATGATAGTAAATGCTTCACCTGTCAAGTCCTTCCCTGATACTGTAAAACAGTTTTGCAATAAGACACTTGGCAGCAAGTCACTAAGAAACGTGTGTTTACAGTCAGTAAAATATTGTCGCGTTAGTGCTTGTGCCCCTTTATCTTTGCAGGGTTTGATGGAGATCTGGTCGAATGACAGCTGGAACTGTGGTTATAACTGGAGGAATACTTGCTACGGTGATACTCCTGTGTATCATAGCCGTGCTCTGTTACTGTAGGCTCCAGGTGAGAGGAACCATGTGCCTGTGTTGTGTCCAGCCACCCTCTGTTATTTACTTCAGTGAATCACTAGTTACAACAGTGGTCACTGTTTGACTAATTCCTGACACATGCAGATATTCTTTAGGAAAAAATGTATGTGCTGCAGTGTTCTGATAAGCCGTGAGCTCTTACATCTGCATTAGCTTGAAGTAAATTCCCCCAGGGAGTGAACCTAGGAACGACACCAAATAATAGTTTGAAAGTCTTAATTTTATGTTTTACTGCAAGTACATAAAACCAAATGTAAGCATATTTTGAATAAAAAAGCACATAAAAATTGGCAGCTATGTAAATGAGTCGCAGAAATGTGCTGCTTAAGATACAGTAAGTAACTCTGCACTGTATTCTCTCTCCAACTCCTTAATCTCTATTTCACTTTCCCAAAATGTAATTTGTCTTTGGTTATCCTCACATTCCTTCATTTCTTGTCTCCTTACACTTCACCACTCCCCTGGTTTCTTTTCTTCACCTGTCATTTTATCCTGCTCTTCCTTTATCACGGCACCCCACGCTCCTGACTTTGCCTGCAGTATTACTGCTGTAAGAGAAATGAGCTGGAAGGCGACACAGGGCCAGGTGCTCAGCCTCAGTTTGCCTGCAATGCATGCAGCACTCCTGGGTTGGACGGGGCTGCCGTCACGGCCCTCTCCCTGTCACCCGACCCCACCCCACCCCGCAACTACTGTCCCACCTGCTCGCCCTACAGCTCACCCTTCTACATCCGCACCGCAGACGAGATGCGCAATGGTGGTGAGCGCATCACCTACATGCCCACCCACTTTGAGAACCCATCACTGTCCCTGGCGCTGCCCGCGGTGTATGGCAACCCGCTGAGCTCCCGCAACGTGCCGGACTTCTACAGCAACAGCCGGGCCATCAGCACCGACGTCTGACCTGTAGCTTCCAGCGGACCTAGAAGGCCAGGCCACAGAATCGGGGCCCTGCAACGTCTTTTCCCAACTCTGAAGTCACTGGTGGTGGGGCACTGAGATGTCTTCAAACTCCACCACAGACTTTGACTTAACTCTTTTTTGCTTAGGATTGAAATGCATTTAAACGTGTTAAAAATAATACACAGAATAATGGATGAGGGCTATCTTTATTCCAGTGGAACCTGCTCCGATTTTTGTGGTTTATCTTCTCTACCAACAGAAAAGCAAAAGAAGAATTTATATACTTTATTGTGGAATCAAAACAGTTTCCTGAGATCCTTTTTGAGGATCCTCAGATTCCTTTTTTTCAAGTCAATATTTTTACAAAATTAGACAGGGAAGTAAAACGCAGAAAAATAAGGCTTCAGTGGATTCTCTATGCAAGTACAGTGGACTCGTGTCCATCAAGGAGAGAGACAAATGGATATGAGTATTTAAGCTACATGTCCTGGACTCATTTTCTGTCTTCTTTTTTAAAACGCATAGTAGACACTGCGTCGTTTTTTGAAGAGGCATAAATAATCTTTTAATAAGACGACTGCTGAACAATAACAATGTAAGTTAGAAACAAGAAGAGAAATCCTGGTTTGAGCTGACTGAGCTGAAGTTGCTTGTATCTTTGACCGACTGATTCGGCCTCCTATTCTAACAGTGACTGTTACGAACGCTGTGATTTACAGAAGTGTGATCAGTAGTTTGGGGCATTAGATAGCAAGTTATTTTTTGAAGCCAGTGATGTATTTCCTTCTGGGGACAGACCAGCCAGTTTGTTTCAGTACCTCAGACATCCCTTCTGGAGTTCCAACCACGGTGTTGCCAGGAGACTGATGACAGAGCACTAATAGTAATATAAATTAGGGACATTTTCTAATGCAGTATTTATGGAAGTTAATGCAAATACTAATCGTATCAATTTGAAGACGTGTAACCATTTATTTCTGTCTCCTGCTGTATTTATTTCACTAATTCAGTAGCAGGCTTTGCAATGCTACCAAGGTGAACAGAAATTTAGTGTGGTTGCTGCAAACAGTCACATCTGGCTGGGCGCTATTTTATGCCATTTGGAATGAATACGTTTGCTGTCTCTTCAGTGTTCACCTGCTGTACATGTAGTTCCTTACTTTTCACTTACAGGTATCTTCAGTTGAACTTGTATGAAACTAGAAATGTCTACATTTGAATGAGCATTTATTTTTGTGACACAGTTTGAAGTAATTTGGTTAATGATGCTTGCATTGTATTCGCTATAACTTTCTTCCGATGTCTTTCTAGCTTAGGACATTTTTTTAACATGAGTGAATATCAAACCTTAATAAACAATGGTTAACACTTTGTGATAATGTAACTGTGTTTGTAGTGCTCTCAGTAAGACTCCCCTCCTGCTACAGGGTACGGTGTTCTGCAGGGTCGCTGCCAAGTGTCCCATGTGACGTGAAGACCCATCCTTTGTTCCCTGTAATGGCAAAGTTTTCACCCACAGAAAGAAGAGCCCCCCATCACTGAATGTGATCCCCACTTAGACCTTCTGTGTGACCCCTAAAGCAGTCCGTTCAAGTAGGACACGCTACCTGTACCTGGTTGTCAAATAAACGTTACTGTTACACTATATCTGGCACATGCCTTGTATTTACTATTTTGCTTAGTTTTTTATTTTTTTAAATACAATGTATTAAACATTCAAAGACTTGAAAAGATAAATTATCCACAATTCACAGAATGCTCCCTTTTGAAAACCATTAAATATTTATAATTGCTTGACATTTGTGTCTGAGTGTTTTGTGGGTAAAAGACTTTTTACCGAAGGAAGGAGACTATCAAAATATACAGTAGTCCTAATAAATTCAAATTGCCTTTACTACATTCTAGAATAATCTGAAATGAAAGCCGTAGATGATCCGCGTTTAAAACAATGAACACAGTGAATTGTAAAATGCACGTAAAATATTTGAAACATGTTAATATGCATAGATGACATAGCACGTGCATAGCTTACGTGAAACAGTTGTATAAAATAGTGTAATATAGATATATGATGTACTTTATACATGTCCTCTTGAACGCGAACAACTATTGTATTTGAATAATATTTTATTTAAAAAGGACTGACGCCAATGCCATTGGAAATGGATTTTTTTGTGCAAGTATGACTAACATGAGCAATATAAACTGGAATAACCTACTGGTTAAATGAATTGCAGTTAGTAAACCGACACAAAGCAGAGTTAAAATGTGAAAAAAAACTAGTTCTATTTCACTGACGAACGGGACCTTTGTGTATTTCGCGAAACTGTCGATGGGAAGTTTTCCGTCGGTTCCACTGTACCGCGCGGTAATGCGGCGCCGTCCCGCAGGCTGGGAAGCGCCGTCCCGCAGGCTAGGAAACGCCCCCCCCCAGGACGACGACGACACCACCAACCGCCTGACCTCGCCTCCCCTTCAGCGACCCGACCCCGGGACCGTTCCGCCGCAGCGTGCACGCGCCTGGGACCCGAGCGGGAATGCGCGCGGGCGGAGAGCACGCAGCTCGCTCGTCCTCGTGCCTCGCGTCACCTCCGGAGTTTCAGCTGTGACCACTTTAAACACGCAGTGGACGCGCCCGGGACGCCGCGAGGCTCGCGGAGCGGGAATGTTGAGCTGAGGCGAGACTGCGGCGCGGCTGACAGCTTCGCGTCTCGAAGGCGTTTAGTGTAAACAAGTAAGTTGTTTCGACCTCCCCCGGGAGCGCGTCGTTTAAAACCACTTTTTCTTCAACTTAAGCCGAGTTGTCGTGAGACAGCCGCTCGCTTCTTGTGTGCCGACAGCCCTGTCACGGTGTTGTTACAGTTCCGACTTAGAAGAACATTCATAGCATATTTGCAGCTAGCTAAGCTGCGCTACTTCCTGTGCCTCAGCCAGGCAGGACAGGCTCGTCTGCTGGCAGCTGACTCGGCTCCACCGTCTCCCTTCTCCTAATAAACCTCCACAGTTTGCTGCAACAGACCCCCAGCAGCTGTGTGTGGGTGTTTTTAATCTCGCCGTGCCCCCGCTGTGGCTGCTGCTCGCTTCCTTCCTGTTCACTCGGGCTAGCTTAGCCTGCTGGTGCGGGCGCGGCGGGAAGGTCTCTCCTACACACCGAGTTTAGCTCCGTGTTGAGAGGCCCAGCGACCGTGAGGCTCCGGTGCCGCCTGTGGAGGAACCCCGTGCGTGGACTCTGCTCCTCTTTCCACGCCACGAAATCTGTGACTTTATCGCCGCGATTCGTCATTTACGTTCATCGTCTCAAATGAAGTCGCTTTAGGTATTTATCATCCCCCCCGTTCGCAGTTTCTTGACAAATGTGTATCTAACCTGCTAAAGTAAGCGCTGTTAGATCAGTACTTTTCTTGTTGTTGCTGCGCTACAACACGTGGTTTGACAAGTCTGACAACCTGGTCAATGTTGCTGCTGCTGCTGCTGCTGCTGCTGCTGCTGCTGTTGTTGTTGTTCAAACTCCCAACCACACGTGTGTATGGAAACATGTGTCGGTCCCAGCAGAACCACGGTTGCCCCCCACACAGCCCGCTCGGTCACTTTTGTGCAGACATGTCTGGCACTTGTGTGCAATAGAAAAAGGTGTCATATGACTGCACTTTGAGAACCGAAAGCTGAACTGGAAAAACAGGTTGAAATCGGCAGAGATAAAAAACAGTCATGCACAGAGGTACAGAGCTGATGGGGGACAGCAGAAGGTGCAGATGTGTGTCCTCACTGCTGGGCTGTATGCTTGTTTTGCACATTTGCTACGTGCGTTTCGGTGGCAGGTAACTTGTTTCGAGGGCGTTACACCGGTAGCAGGGAGCAGGGCTTGAATCTGTTATACTCAGGTTAAAGTCCTTGTCCAGTTTACTGCACTGAACAAAAATATAAAGGCAACACTTGTTTGTTTCAAAGGTGCTGTTGAAAATGAGTCAATACATGGGAATCTGACAAGTCACTTTGATTCTTTAGACTCTCTTGGCTGCTTGGGCCATGAAAAACAAGGTGGGTCCTGGGACAGAATCCCTGAATTGAGTGAAAATATGGAAACCCCACCACTGCCACAGGCCACCCTGGTCACAACATGGAAATGGCATTGGAAGAGGTTTATGGTAGAGAAATGAACATTCACAGAGAGCTTCCCAAAGGCACATCTCGCAAAACTTGAGGCATCTGGGGGCACTTGTGTTGCTCAACAAAAACTGCACATTTCTGGGTGCCCCTCTGTTGTCCCCATAATAAGCAACACCTGTGTAGTGACCATTCCACTCAATCCACGTGCTGATATGCCACACCTGTGCGGTAGGTGAATTATCGATAAATTAACCAAAAAAGTAACGTCTATATTTGGCAAAATTTGAAACTCGTGCATAATTTGTGTGCCTACTAAAATCCTGCATTTATTTGTGTCAAACTGCTGCAAAATGGGAGCAGCACTGAAAGTGTTGCAGTTATATTTTTGTTCGGTATAGTTGTTAACAGCTTGTCCCCGTTTGGCTTCTGGAATAAGAACTTGCATTGACTGGAATGAATGAGTTATATTTGACCAGAAGTGTGTCATGCCCTGAAGAAGTTTTACAGCATTTTTAAATATCCAGTACTTTAAGATGGAGAACATGAGTGCTTTGGGATTCTGTTTTCATGCCCTTAACTGGATTCAAATGAACACCAAAGTTGTGTGATTGTTAGTAAAATGCTTGTTCCACATTTATTGCAATGTTTGCCTTCATCACTGTGCATGCAAAGTAAGATTTGTTAGCTGAATTTGTGGGTTGCTGCTCCATTTTATTTTTGACTTTAATGACCACCTGTCACGTCTTAGTCCTATAATTAATGTGTGTCCTTACCTCATGAGGGTCACTGAGCTTATGGTGAGTATGGGTGTGTTTATGCTACACTATACTTTTTCTGAAACAAGTAAGCTGTGTAGCTGCTGACTTCAGAACACACACTCATACGATATGGATGGTTTTGTCCTAAGTGAGGCAAATTCTGTTCTGTGGGAGAACAACACACCCATATTAATGTAGGGCATAACTTGATATGTTTGGCTCACTTGGTGTGTGTGTTTTTTTTTTTTTTTTTTTTTTTTTTTTATTAAGAAGTGTAACATATATATTTAGACAGTAACTGTAGAANGTTTTTTTTTTTTTTTTTTTTTTTTTTTTTTTTTTTTTTTTTTTTTTTTTTTGTGTGTGTGTGTGTGTACTGGTCTCTGCCTAGGTACCATGCAGTTTTAATGGAGCTTTTAAACCAAAATTTATTCATTTTCCTAACTGGCAGTGTTAAGTGTTTTACCTATTTATACAGCTGAGTAATAGTTTAATCTGTCATTGGATGGTAAGTAGCTGGAACACAAACGTGGGTCCTTTGTGGGTGGGAAGCTAGTTTTAATGGCTGTGCTACATGCTGCCTCTCTGAAACCTTCCACTAATACACAGCACAGCCTTTGAGTATGATACACCATACAAATGAGTTTTTTAGTTTTTTTTTTTTTTTTTTTTTTTTTATTAAGAAGTGTAACATATATATTTAGACAGTAACTGTAGAATCTGTTCTGCGGTTATTTTTCACAAAAAACAGTTGACATGTAGAGAAACTAAAGGTGTAACATTAAAGTTAAATTTACAGTATTCCACTGTTGCAGGCCAAGTTATTGTGCAAATAACTGTGCTGCTAGTTACATTGCCTACTTATGATGACATTTACTTTTTTGGGTTGTGTTAAGTTTGAATTCAGCTTTTTCCAAGTAGAAAAGTACCGAACAGGAATACTGAAAAAACTGCGTTTAGTTAAAACCACACTAAAAGTGTAGGCTTCTCGGTTATACATGTAATAGTTAAATGGCTCTAGGCCCAAAAAAGGAAGAGAAACTTTTTTGTTTTGTTAATAATTCACATTGACTTAGTGTAATATAGTGTATAAATTCTTTTAGTTTGATCAGTTGTTGCTTGTGCGATGCTCTGTTAGATAAACTGCTGCTAGAGAAGCTATAATCTGCCATTTGTAATGGTGATGCTGCATATAAAAATGCATACAAATAGCATCCTGTCAGAACGTTTATTCACTTTTATGTAATAGATTTTTGGTTTGAATAAATGATATGGCCACATGACTGTGGTTAATTGGAGCAAAAATACGCAGATGTGATAACCTTATCATTATGTCAGTATGGTGACAGCTTGGAAATGGTGTTACTGCAGTTGCAATGCTTGTTACATGGAAATACTGCTGTTTATTCAAAGATGTACATGACCAGATTTTTAATATGATGCTCTGCTGAGGAGAACCCTTAATGTTACAGCAGTCCTTTTGAAAACAAGAGTTCAAAGTGTTTCACTGAAATGCTAATGAATTTAGTGACCTGACTTCAGTTGGATGTAGTTGTAATTGGCTGTGATGTATTACTGACTTTGAGACAATGCTGGAAAAGTGAGGTTTGGTGTGATATAAGCCTTGGCGTTCGTAGTGTGATTTCACATTCAGATTTAAAAAGCATATCGGTTTTTCCAAAAAAACATACACATGAAAATAAATCCACTGGCTGTTTTATTTATGAACAATTACAAAGACACAAATATTTTCTTGTGCGTTTGTTTATTTTGATCTGTATTCTCCACGCGTTCTAATATAGATTTAATCCCTGTTCAGTTTGTGTTGTTTGTATGTTCGTCCCATGTTCACTGGGTTTTCTCGGGTGCTCCTGTTTCCTCCCACAGTCCGTAGACATGCATCTGAGATTCACTTGTGATTCTAAACTGGACTTTTTTGTGAGAGTGAACAATTGTGTGTGGAACCACTGGGGTAAATTGTAACTTTGGAATTACTTTGCCTCGAATCTTGGGTTAAGGATTACTTGTTTGCCTTTTAAAATGTATGCTTTTAAAAGTCCAGGTTTTCAACCAGACATCTTAAGGACTCAGACTTTTGTTGTGGAACTGAAGGTGTGCAGTGCTAGAAGGTTTCAGAGCTGCCTGCCTGTGTGTCCTTTGTAGTGTATGATTGGTGGTACTGGTTACATTTCATAAAGCCCAAAAGGTTTTAATCTCTACCTTTATCTGCAGCATAGCTCCTTAACTTTTAGTGGTGTCTCTGAGATCATCTTTTACAGTTGGATATTTTAGTATGCAGATGCAGGCTGGAAACCGCCTTTGAACAACGGTGGTTCCTTTTGCTCTCCTGTTTAAATGTCAGTGAGGTGTGGTCATAGTTGCATAGTTCCTGTGTGGTCTCTTGTTTCTAATTTAATTTTTCATACTTACTGAATACCTTTTTATGTCATGTTGGAAATTTTCTGTGGAGACACCTGCTTCTCCTTTTATTGTTAGTTTCAAAATCGTGTTTTTCCTGTCTAATTGTGTAAATGTCAGTATGAAGAAACATTTTGTAATGGTAGGCTGTGTGTAGCAACTTGTTACGTAGATATTAGGTGTGCCCAATGATATTAGCAGTAGCACTTAAGGGCTATTGTACAAAATTATTTTATGAGACAAAATAGGTTTGTTTGAACTTTGAACGGGAACTCTCCCTTCTAGTCACACCTGTCACTCACAGAGCAGCCACGGTGAGTATGTATTTTGAGAGTGTAATTTTACTTGTGTAGTTTTTCCTCATTTCTTTCTATTTTCCTGCAGTCTTTTTGTATTTTAACTTTGGCCCTGCTCATCATATATTACAGTGCTCTGAAATTACTTTATTTTGAGTCAAATGCATTTTTCCAACCATGCTGCTAGAAATCTTACTACTTGTCTCTTTTTTTTTTTTTTTTTTTAATTTAACAGTTGACACGAATGGTGTAGTAATAAAATGTTTAATGAGTATTCTAGCAGTTGTATGTTTTTCACTGTATTTTTTTTCTTAATACGTCTTACCTGTTTGTCCTATTAAAGGTCCTTGCTGGTGCAGGAAGCCTGTCACTGTACTGTGAGTGGTAAACTTTCCAGACTACAATGGATGACAGCTCCTCTCTGGGCAAAGTGAGTGGCTCCACAGAATCGGTGTCCACCGTCACCAGTGAGGAGTTTGTATTGGTTCAGTCAGCTGCTCCAGGTTCACCTTCCGGCTCCGAGGGGAAGCCTAGGCTCAAGGTGTGTGCGTGAAACAAAAGAAAAGGGAAATTCACTCATCTTGAATGTAACATTTTAGTCTGCTGTAAAGTTAAGACTGAGATTTACAAAATGTTTTTAAATCCTTATGCTAGACATCTTGGCCTGGGACTGAGCAGCTGGAGAAGGCAATGGAAGAGGTCCTTGAAGATGAGATGGGAGATGGAGAAAGGACAAGAGCAGCAGTACATAATGAGAGAACAGATGTGTTCTCTGCTCCAAAGACCTCTGTACCCTATGACATGAAGACCCCGCCCTGGAACCTAGACCTCAATACCTTGCCTGCAGGTTGGTTCTATATTGAGGCTGTCATACAGACTCACAAAGCAGAAGAGTTGTTTCTCTTTCATCCCTCAGGGCAAAATGCATTGAAGCCAGCAGCTACAGATTGCTGTGTCATGATACTAGTACCTGCATTGTGTAAATGGCCCTGTCTAGGTCAGCCTTGCCAGGCATTTCTAAACATGTTCAGCCAGGATTTTCAGGTCTTACAAATTATGGTTGGGACAGGTGTGTTACAGATAGTCACCTTATCTGACTGAAAAAAATGTGGCCAGGAAAATTACTACATCAAACTTTTTTTTTTTTTTTTTTTTTTAAACAGGTATTCAGTGCAAAAAGAGAGAAATTATAAAACAATATAAAATGGAGAAGCATGTGTGCCTTTGTAGATTGCTTCTCTAACTAGGAGCACAAACAGATATGCAGCTTTTGTTTTCAAGAGCTTTACTTCTCATTTCCTTACATTAGATGCTAGATAACTGGGGGGTGGCTTCTGGCTGCAGACATTGATAGTAGACAAATATTTTGCTAAGGTGATGTCAAGCCATCACACTTGCAAGTTTCAAATGCAAACTCACAATGCAGTGCACAGTTGAGCTATGAGAGCTTGGCCCAAAAAAAATTCAAATACAGTGACTTTTCAGAATACATAAATTCCTTAGAATCCAAACGAGTCGGATACCAAATGTCTGTTTCCTGTTATTTTAAATGGGGGGGGGGGGGGGNCAGAATACATAAATTCCTTAGAATCCAAACGAGTCGGATACCAAATGTCTGTTTCCTGTTATTTTTAAAGGGGGGGGGGGGGTGCGCTCTCAGCCCTTCTGAGAACACCTATATAACTATCTACCCATGATAAATACCCTAAACACCAGTTACCTAATTAGAAAACACTTGTCATTAGTTTGCATGTTTATAACAAATGGTATTGTATGTGCAATACAGGATATTTTGTGTGTTAGTGCTGCCACCAGCATTTAAATAAATAGGTTTGTTAAATAGGTTTGTGGAATGTCACAAGAAGGAGACTGCGTCAGGTTTCCCCATCTGATGGGTGGATGTGGTGTGAAAAGATTTAACTTTTCCTTCACGCAGTTTTCTTTTATTAAAGTCCCTATAACCTGCGACAGCAGCTTCAGTTTTGTTCTTGAAAGCAAGGCTTCTGTTCATGTCGGCATCATGCGCCATAATTAGTAAAATCCTTGCATATGCATGCACCAAAACTTTTTAATACTTTCTTGTTCAGCCTAGGAAACATTGTTGGTTGTATGAAGATCCTTCCTGCTCTGAGAACCAGTGGGCATCCAGCTGAAGTATCAAGCTTAAATCACAATAAATGCAGTGATGCTGTGCAAACATGTTCACACAAAGCAAAACCAGTGGAAACAGCCCATCAGATTCCAGCATAGGCACATGCATGTTTGTATTTTGAACTTTTGCTCTGAACAAATTTGTAACAATATACAATACAGTTTATTACAATACATATGGTATTTTTAACTACAGTACACTGTACAGTATTTGAGTTGTACATTTGATTTTTATTTGGGTTTTGACTTTTTTATTAAGATTTATAAGCTTCAAATAAAAATTTGTCACAGCAAAAGTTTCTGTTCAGATACCGCTATTTATGTAGTAATTTTCAAGAGCTGTTATGGTGACTATTCAGATAAAGAGAATTCGGTTGCCAAGGGATTGATTTACTGTAGTTTTTAACCTGTTTTGGGTGTTTCACTGGCTTTCAAATGCAGTTTAGTTGGACAAATTTGCTAGGTATCTCTAACTTCCTCTTTTACTTAGGACCTCCATTTCAACTTCGAGCCACCAGCAATGGTGCTTTGTCATGTTATTTATACACATTTTATTAATGTGTCAATCTTATTTTTAGTGTATACACATAAGCCTCATAAAAAAAGTTTTTGAATTAAAATAGTTAGTTGAATTAAATTCTCAGTCTTTGCTGTGTCTGTAGTTGGTGCAATTGACATGTACGTTATATGGTGACAGTGGTATCGACACTATTCCCAATAGACGAGGAGTACCCAGCAGGTGATGCGACTGTCCAGGAGGAAGACAGTGTACAGTTCAGCAAGCTGTCCTACTTGGGCTGCACCTGGGTGAAAGCCCCTCGCAGTGAATCCGAGGCTCTCCGAGCCATGTCTACCCTGCGGGCAGAGAGTGCCGTTCCCATCCCGGTCACCCTCTATGTCCCCAATGTGCCTGAGGGCTCTGTTAGGTAAGGCACAGGGTCTGGAACTCACAGACATGCATTCAGTGGTGTAGGCATGTTGTAATAATGATGCAGTGGTATATTTATGTAAGAAGTGCAAACTCACATGTACAAATAGTTTTACTGCTAAAGTTTGATTACACATTATGGAAATGACCACACAGGTACCTTGTATTGTGAATGTTGAAGTTATGAAAATCTCCCAGCTTATTTATTTTTTTATTTAAAGGTAATCATTTCCTGTCTTAAATTGTAAAAACTGTAAAATGATCAGTTTCTGTTTACTGCCATTAGCAGCAAATAGCACCCAAATAGAATAGAAGCACAGTGGTGCTGTTTTCTGCTTCGCAGGGCTGCGCAATTTAAAATTTATGCGTAAAATACCCAGCAAATAAATACGTTTGGAGATTGTGTTGCAAGTGCCATTGAGTTAAATTAGACTTTTCCACTGGTATGGTTTCCAAAGCAAGGAAAAAACAGAAGCGGTTTGCAGTTGGCTTGCTTATTTATTTATTTATTTATTTAAAGTGGTGCAAACATGGCTAGAAACGTGCAACTCCACACACCTGAAATAGGTGTATATTAATAGGCTGATTGTTTTGTTTTGTACATCTCAAGAATTTCTGAAATAATGGTTTAGCTGGGTTTAGAAGAGACCTTTGGCTGAATTTTGTTTGGTGCAAAGTACCTTGAACATTAAATATTCAGCCTCGTGTTATTGTAAGAGAGAAACTAGATCTAGTACACCTTCATAACTATTTCTTCAGTAATCGAAATTGATTTACATTGTGGCACAGCAGGTAGCACTGCTGTTTCACAGCACCTGGGCTGTTAGGGTGTGGGTTCAAATCTGGCTCAGTCTGTGTGGAATTTACATTTTCTCCACGTTCCTTGCTCCACTTTTATGCCTGCAGTCCAAAGACAGGCTTTTCAGGTTAACTGGTCACTGTAAATTTTCTCTAGTGACTGTGTGAGCAAATGCGTGGCTGCTCTGTGATGGACCGATGTCCTGTTTAGAATGTACTCCTCCTATCCTAGTGTCTGGTGATTCTAGGCTCCTAACCTCTGCCGCTCTGGCAATGATAAGAGGTTAATGAAAGTGAGCGAGTGAGCTCTTCAGTACTTTCAGGTTCTATGCTGTTGTGTGAAGAGCTTTCTGAGATTTGACTATCTGCTTAAGTCTAACAGTAATAGTGTTTTTTTGTGCTTTACTGTGAGCTTCAAAGAAAATTCGGTATGTATACCTAAGTATACAATTTTTTAGAAATTGCTGTTTTTAAACTTCCAAAGAAAATTAAAAAAATTATAAACAGCAATGTCTCAACTCCTTTTTTAACCTTGGACCTCTTTCTCTTCTGCTCAGGATTGTAGACCAGGCCACAGGCACAGAGATTGCCTCTTTCCCCATCTACAAGGTGCTTTTCTGCGCACGGGGCCGAGAGGGCTCGGTTGAAAGTGACTGCTTCTCCTTCACCGAAAGTTACCGCAGCAGTGAGGAGTTCCAGATCCATGTGTTCTCCTGCCATGTTAAGGAGGCTGTGAGTTTCCTTGTCTGTCAGCACAATCATAAGTGTGAAGATGAGCAGTCAACTATGTGTTTACTGGACTGCTGTTGTGATGTTATATGTGCTCTAGTGACCTATGCCCATTTTTTGCACATTAGATGAAGAAGGACAGTAAGTATGACACTGAAACTTTTTTATGTACCTTTTACCCCCCCCACCTCCACTCCTGTCATTGTACCCATGGACAGGTCAGCCGTATCCTATATAGTTTCTCCACAGCATTCCGCCGTTCCTCTAAGCCAGCTCCAGATGTAAGAGACTCAGCTCTGCCACCCTCCCCGGAGAGTGATGTGTACACCTTCATAGTCTCGCTGGAGGTGCGAGAGGATGATGGGAAAGGCAACTACAGGTTAGGAGCAACCTGACATTCACCCCTCCATCATTTTCCATCCTTTACCTCACCAGGGTGGTAATTAGGGTTACAGTAATGTAAAGTAGGTGCACAGAGACATGAAATTGTGGATTTTGGCTTACTATGCCTTTACCAGTTGTAGATCACAACCTAAATCATAGGCTTCGCTAATGTTTAGTATTTTACGTGTGCAGTCATTAATCAGCTATGCTGAACAAGTTTTCATCAGCAAACCTTTCCTTTCGTTGCTGATTTTTCTCTACCGTACACAGAGTTGTTTATAATTAGTATTTTGCTTTGGCTGTACAAATTCAACATTGTTGCTCAGAAAATTGTAAGCACTGGGCTTATTTGATTTCTTTTCTGTTACTGAAAAGCACAGCCTGTGAACATGTTGTCGTGAATTAAGTGTCTGTTGTTGTGTTTCATATGCAGCCCTGTACCAAAGGATCGTGAAAAATTTTATTTCAAGTTGCGTCAAGGTGTGCAGAAGAAAGTGGTGGTTACAGTCCAGCAGATGAGCAATAAAGAGCTGGGTATTGAGAGGTGAGAGTGTTTGCTACCAGATTTATTGCAACGGAGTAGGATAGGAGTCAGTTAAGTGCCCTCAGTACATTTAAGGATTGTAATAAAACCAGTTTCAATTAAATTCATAGTTCGACATACTGCCTATGGTTAATCTACAGCTATAACACCAGGTTGTAGGATTTCTCATCTAAATACTTAAAGTGAAGTTTGAAGAAGAGCAAACACCTAAACCTGCAGACCCTGTGATTTCAAATCCATTTGATGTTGAATAAAAGATGTAGTTTTCAAATTGGCCACATGATGGCAGGATGTTAATAAAACTTGGAGGGAAGCAGAGAGGAAGAGGAGGCAGTTGGCATCATACTGTTAATGGCCAATATGGCTTTTGCTTGTTTGCTTAGGAGTTAGAACTACTCATTAAGTAGTAGTGTAACCCAGGGCAATAATATTTTAACTAGCTTTAGTTATTTGCTGTAATTAACTTTTTGCATGGCATATTTTTACTTGTTTTGTATTTGACTGTTCTTCCTTTAGGTGTTTTGGAATGTTGCTGAGTCCTGGGCAGAAGGTCCGGAACAGTGACATGCACCTCTTAGATATGGTGAGGGTTTAAGATGCTGTCACTTATGTTTTGACATAACATTGTTTTGAACTCTCTCAATTTATTGTTAAGTGTACTGGTGGATGCTGGCTTCTTGCTTTGTCCACGTTAAAATGTTTGTTTCTCTGTTGCAGTTAAGAGTTCTGCTCGGTACCCTATCTGGTTACTGTAGCTGTGGTCAGAGGTTCCTTGTTTAAAGTTTGTATAGGTTTTTTTTTTTTTTTTTTTTTAAATGATGCCTGCAGTCTTTGAGGCTCAACTTTCAAACAAGTTGTTTACCATGCATATTTAGTTGCATGATGGCACTTAAATTTCTGATGCTGCAAATACTGACTATAAAACCAGCAAACTTTCCACTATACAGGTAAACCCTGTTTTGTGCACTCAATTTCTTCCTGAAAATGCTGCACAAGTCGAAATTGTGTGTAGTGGGGATCCTATTTTATATAATTTTAAATGGGGAAGAAATAATGATGCCAGCTCATCTGAAAATCCCTGAGTCAGCTTTCCCAGATTTCACAAAATCACTGTGGAACACCTTGTAGCATGTGCTGCATTGCGCTGCGTGCCACACAGGGCATGTCATCATGCAGCGCACATGCCGGACATCGCAATACACACAAGGGATCGTACGGCGCACACACACAGCACTGCAGAGCACAGCACACACCCAGGACACGAACCTCCCTCTGTTCGCAGTAGGGAGATCATACAGAGAGACGTTCAGAGACGTGACCAAGAGACAAAGACAAAGAGGACTCTGCACAAACCTGTAGAAACAAAGCAAACATGACAGGAAACTGTAAGGATACACAGGCACACAGAGATCGTGCTGCTCCGTGTAAAGAGGTGGTCTGATGTGAATGAAATGTTTACTCGCATTTGTAATCAACAAACCAAGCTTTTTTTGGGTGTCATTTCCTTGAGGAACAGCTGTAGTGGGAAAGTTTTAGAAACACACACTTGGGAGTCGGTGGTGGAAGAATGCAGAACAAATCAACTTTTATTAAGCAATGCAAAATATTATTAACTGTGTAAGAGAACCATAACACAACCGCTCAGCTGCAGTGTGTAGGAGAGCACTGGGACTTTCTTTTTTTTAATATATTCACAGCATGATGTCATCCACTGATGGATCATGACCAACATATTTACATATATATACCCTGTTAAGGACACAACAGCGGGAGCTCATTTTAACATAACTTTTGCTGCACCAGCTGCTTGTACAAGAACATTACATCTACTTTTCCCAGGATCCAACACTCCTTGTCCAAACATCATTCTTTAAAAAAAAAAATGTATATGTAAAGTTCATTAAATAATATGCAGGGTGCGCACACACACAAATACAAACGCACACAAGCAACACAACACAGCACACTGTCGATTTAACACGTGGATGAAACTGTGATATTGGAGTTTTTGGTTTGTTTTGGACTTTTTTATTATTTATTTTTTATTTTTTTTTTGCCAGAGCGTGTTGTATCGAACTGATCGGAGTTTAAATTAAATAATGGCATTACAAATCAAATTGCAAACTACTTAAAAACACATTGTGTGAGTGCGTGTAAATAGAAGGATGATTGTACGTCCATAAAAACTTGCCATAATGCACAGTATTATGTCGCAAGACATTATGGCACAGAAACAAAGTGCTTGTGTGACATGTGAATTTGATATCTTGCTTCTGTTGCACAACCTGGGAGTTTATAGTAAAAGTTTAATTGCATTGTTGCAAAATCGTGTCTACCGAAGCTGCATATACCTGAGTTTTACCAATATATTAATTGTTGTACATGAAACAGATTTTGTGTACGTTTCAAACTGCCTTGTGCTCAGTCACTGTTCAGACAGAACTGTATACTCCATAAAAAGCTGCACACAATACCCACAGTTAAAAACACCATTAACATTATTTAAATTAACCAATATAAGCAAATTTCAACATTTTAACACCACAAATGTAGAGCCATTTTTTCAATATATTTGGGATTTTAAAAAATGACTGGTCAAAAAAATTGAATCTGGACACACACTCAAGAAACAAACAAGACATAGAATGTATGATTTATTTTTGGCATATAGCGATATGTTTAATATACAGACACCTAAACTTTAAATCTTTTTAACTAAATGTTGAAGGTTATCTAGTTTGTCTCAAATGTTTCTTTAATGACATTTTTTTTCCTGTATATTTCTTTAAGTCTGCAACAGATTCTGAAAACTGCAGACAGAATAGTGCTGCTGTCAGTTGTAAAACTGCTGATGAAGATCCTTTTCAACCACTTTTACATTTTTGTGTGTTACAGCCAAAATTTGTACTTGTACAAATATGCTGAATAGTAAAATGTTAGACACGAATGCTTTTTGTTAAAGGTGACGTCAGTTCTCAAAGCAGTTTGACATAAAATTTAGCATGGATTAATTGTCTTGGTGCATATGTTAATATACAGGAATCAATGGGGAAGAGCTCAGACAGAAAGGCATATGTGATAACGGGTACCTGGAACCCCAGCGCCCCAGCTTTCCAGTTGCTGAATGAAGAAACACCTAAAGGTGAGTTTTGCTTTCTGGCAGTCTAGTTCATGCTCATTATTATTTCCCCAAGTATCACTAAAACACTCAAACACATGTAACAGTCCACCAAGAATTTCCTCACAAGCTTTTCCACTTTTTCAGAAAACATTTTCACTTTATGTGGAAAGATGATAGTAGTAATGCACGTTTAAACAACGTAGGCACGAGACTTGATCCTGTCGGGAGAACAGCTGAGAATTGACCACAGTGCGCTGTTGTTACCGTTCCTGCTTCCCTTCTGACCACGGCTGAGAATCCTAGGGAAGTTTCACCCAGAAAACTCTCGGAGTGGGATTACTCATCTGAAGTAATTCCCACTTTTATCTCGATCGGAATAATGAACCAAAGGAGGGATCCACTGAGCATGTTTTATAATTGCACTTTCTATTGAATGCATACATATGTCAGAAAAATCATCTATGTAACTTTTACTGCTAATTCCTCTGCTACCTCCCTACTCAGTTAAATAATAAACCTAAAATGGCAGACAGACACTCTTAAAGCAATACTTTCACATTCACTCTACATCCTCTTGCATGGACTTGCACCCAACTGAAATGTTTTTGGTACTGTGTGAAATTTTTTCAGATGTAGAGTCAGAAGTGTGTGAAATTTAGGAACAAATAAATGGTGAAACTAAACTTTTGTGTAGAAGAATTATGGCTATCAAGGGATAGCTGTATTTGATTTGTTTGCATGGAATTGTTTAATTATTTCATCTAACTGCAGAGGCTGCTGAAATCGAGCATTATTGTTCAGCGTTTGCCAGACATGCATATACATTTTTTTTGAGTTCTTGCTACTGATAGTTTCTAAATGCTGTGAAACAATTACCTTTTAGTTTAAAATTATTCTAGAATGACCTCTAACACCTGAATGCTGTTTTAATGTAGAAGTGATTTGATGCAGTATTTAAACATTTAAATCACTTTGCAACCAGAAACCAGCTAGCAACAGAACATCTTGAACTGAATGTAACATAGAAAGGCCACAAATCTGCTATGCAACTCTGAACTGTAATAGTTTTGTAATTAACTCTTTGTTTTAACTTTGTGGATAACTTGACATTTTATCCATTGGAGAGTAAAATACCCATCACTGTAGTCCTACCTGAGCTTCTGTCATCATGCAGAAGATTTTGCTAACTGAAGCTTACAGACACTCTGTCACAAAACATCTTTCAAAATCATGATTTCATGCTTGACTTTAACATTGTAATTGGAATCTATTTTTAGTCTTTCTTTTAAAAGGTTTGAAGGTTGTTTCTGTTTTTTTTCTTGTGAATTAAAATTGTAAAACCTTTGTGTGAAAGGGGTTTACAGTAATCCCTCAGTATCTGAACTTTCTATATCCAAATTTTGCTATAAAGGCCTTTGAAAATGCCTAAATGTTGGTATCCAAACAGAAATTTTGCTGTAATGAATTTTTATTCAAAGCTTATTCTTAATAGTACATTAAAAAAAATCAAACTTGAATAAAAATCAAAATTAAAAAAAAATCAACAAATGCCATACAGTACTCTGTACATACAGTACCATACATAATAAGCATAAAAATTAATGGCAAGTCTTTTCTTATTAGGTGACTGGTGTTTACAGTGTTTTGTCATGCTGAAGTTGCGGACTGATGGCTATATAGGTGTTTTCAGATGGGCTGGGCGCGCATCTCCCCCCCCCCCCCCACATTTAAAATAATGGGAAATAGGCACTCAGTATCTGACCCATTTTCAGGGATGTATTAGATTCAGATACCAAGAGATTACTGTATTTTCCTGCTTTACAGAAGAAATTTTACTTTATGTTTATACAATTCATTCCCAGCATAACCTACTAGGGACTGACGGTAGTGTGCATTGTAAGCCGAAGGTCCTTTATGCTTCACTGTGCACCAGACTCCTTTCCTCAAACTGAGCTAGAGAAAAGATGTAAAAATCACATTACGTCAGGTGTCTAAATGCAAACTGACACAAAACCAATTCTGCCTTTTTGACATTTTACATGATTCCACGATCCTCTCTACATCCATCTCTGCAACATGCACATTTTTATCAAGTCTGTCAAGATGATTTGTGATGCAGCCTTAAAGCCAAATCACAGGCTCTTTTGCACAACCCTGAGACCAGGACCATAAGGTCTTCTTTGCTTCTCTCGCAGACAAGCAAGTGTACATGACTGTGGCAGTGGACCTTGTAGTGACAGAGGTGGTGGAACCAGTCCGCTTCTTGATGGAAACATTAGTGCGAGTCTACCCAGCCAACGAGAGGTTTTGGTACTTCAGCCGCAAGACCTTCACAGAAACCTTCTACCTCAAGCTGAAACAGGTATGCCAGCACGTCGGCAGTCAGCACTTCCCACTCCTGTGTTTACCACTGGATTTCCATGCCACAGTCACATTTCTGACACAGAAACACCGAGGATGACCCCCGAGATCCCGGGGATCGGTCAAAATTTACTTAATACGCAAAGGACGAATTCCTTTGATTGCGGAACTTTTGAAAATCCAAAGCAAAAGAAGTGAAATTCCTTTCGAGAAGTGGAAATATGTGCACGGTCTCTCCTGCTGGAACCTTCGAAGCGGCAAATTGAGGCTTTGTGTTATGGGGAGCTAATAAGAGGGCGACTCTGGTTCTCGTGCTGAAGTAATTAGGGCCGCTGTCTGAGTCGCTGCCCGACTGCCTCTGTAGTTATCTCATCACGGAGAGGAAGAATGCTTGTGCTGTAGTTAAAAGCTAATTAAAAGATAATATTATGGTGTGGGCACAAGATCCAATCCAGCCTTATTATTTTATTATTACTTATTTGTTTAAGTCTCTTGTTACGTGAGGGGAATTAGCATGTGATTGTTCTCCATCTGTTTGCTCCCGTGGCACTACTACTCTTTATCCGTGCATATCCTGGGCACGATATAACCGGACTCTATAAGGAGGTGAACTTTGCACAGCCTTAGCATCAAGCAAACTTTGTCATTCCTCACTCAGGAGATGTCGTGCTGCCTACAAAGCCCGTCGCCAGAAGCGAAGCCTCAAAGCCTGTGGGTGCGGCAAACCTTTTCCCGTTGCTGCTCAGTTTTAATTTCTTTCTACAACCTGTAATTATATAGTTCGCTGCTTGCACTAGGCCACCGGCTCCGCCGGCGCTATCGCCAAGCGGGCTGTCTCGGAAGGGCTGGGAGACCATGAAGATGTGGCTTTTGTTATGAATTTTCAAAGATAAAGTAGTGGTTTATTTTTAATTGCATTTAATGGACCGTTTTCGTATCTGTCGTGGAAGAAAAACAACCTACAATGCATCTGAACAGAATAAGACTTGATTCAGCACACTTCCACAATGTTTGCCGCTTTTGTCTTTTGTTTGCGAGTGTTAGTAAGGTCATAAGATGAATGAATGTTACACGTTTAAAGGATAAATGGACACCAATTGGGATTAGATAATACTTTGGGCAAGAACAACTTTTTTTCACATTACAGGTATCCGCCTAGCTACGAGCATAAAATGTGAAAAATTGGTCTCATATTTGGTCATAGCTCAGTAAAGGGTATTAAATAAAGTTCACTTGTATATAAATAATTGTAATTCAAAGATGTCTATCTTGAAGGATAGTTTACATTGGTTGTAATTTGTGTTACTCCAAGTTTAAAAAGTTATGAAAAATCTTGCAAGTCATATTTGTATAGAACATGACCTGCAAAAAAATGTGGGATATCTGTATTAAGCCTTTATTGATAGCTAATAAAGAAAGTTAAAATTGGCCAGAAGATGAGGAATATTGGACATGCTTATGTGATAAATTGGTCAGCAGTTGGGTTTTCAATAGGAGCTTGTGGAGATTATGCTTTTTTTTCCCACTAATTTTGAATTGGCTTTAATTGTATTGTAATTTGGAATTAATAATAAAATAAAACACCACCATGGACTGGGGCCCAACAGGGGTGTGCCCTGCCTTATGCCCTGTGCTTCATGGGTAGGTTGTAGAGCACTGTGACCATGCATTGGAAAAGCTGTAATTGATAATGGATCAATTGAAATGTTTTTTTTTTTTTTAATTATTATAGCTTTACCTGAAGTTTTTACAAATACTAACCAGTGAAAAAATGTAACTATTTCTGCGTTCTGTAACTGTTATTGATTGTCGCTATGTGGCAAAAGTGTCTTTAGCGTTTCAAACAAATTTAAGCTACAGAGTTCCAGTCCCAGTTGTGAGGAACCATTGTGACTGTCATGTGGATGTTATTCGTTGCAATACCAACGCTTTCATTACCACGCTGATATGTATATTGCCACAGGGCTGTATTTCATGAATGTGTTGTGGCTCTGTTTCTGCAGGGCAGTGAAAAGGGCAGCCAGGATGATGCCATTTTTGAAATAGTGTGCCTGCAGAGGGAGGCTGAGAGGACCAATGGGGCCCGTGGGCGTCTGGTTTCGCCCCCAGAGGAAGAGGAGGCCGAAGAAGGTGCACAGATGTTCTGTATCCTCCTGCATACTATTATGGTTTGCCTGGTTGAGAATTCTACCATCATAAGTTATGTTACAGTTTTTCTGCAGTGTTGCATATGCACTGCAGACCTCAGTTAGTGCATTGAACTCTTCTGGTGAAGTGATCTTCACCACTGGGTAACTCTAAGGAACCGGTGTTAGATGTGATGACTGCAGTACATTCGTACCAGTTAGGGGAAATGTTTTTTTTTTTTTTTTTTTTTTTTTTTTTTTTCCTTCCCCCCCCCCAGTTCAAGGTAGAATTCCTTGTAGCGTGCTCAATTTAAAAGAAAAATGACACTGTCAGCTGTCTTATTTATGTTGCCTTTACGAGCCTGTGTGAAAACAAAGAGTAAATTGCCTTTTTTAAAAAACTGTTTAAGCTTACTTTTATTTTCATTTCAACACTTTTATTTTTAGCAATATTTTTTTTGTGGCTGTGACACATTAAACAAGCTAGATCATCTGTCCAAATCTCTCACAGAGCTCGATATGAATAACACACTGGCTCATTTAGCATTTTCCCAAGTATTTTGCCAAACATGAATCAACTGTAAAATTTAATTTAGTTTCAGTTAGACCATTGCTCCTGGTGAAAAACATCTGCTGTTTTCATTGCAAAAGAGTTTGTTGTGGACAGCAGGCTGTATAGGCTGGAGATGAGAAACCTGCAGGCTTTTGAACTATTGCCATCAACTGTTTCACACAAGTAGGAAGTTTAATTTTAGCTTTGCAAGTTTTTTTTTTTTTAACATTAATCTGTTGAATTTTTTTAGTCAGTCCAGGAATAATATGTCATTGTGCAGTCTGCTGTATATCAAGCTGTTTTTCTGTTAAATGGCAAAAGCATGAATATAAAACATATGTGTATATTATGAAAGTACTTCAGTATATACTATTATGAAGTTTGAGGTTAAGGTGGTGGTTATAGCTGTTGCCTTCAGAAGATGTTGAGTGGGAAGGTGCTGGGCTCAAATTCCTTTCTGTTCCATAGTACCTTGAAGTGAGATTTTTACACTGAACTGCTCCAATAAAAACTACACAGACATCCTGCAAGCATTTGAGAACAGAAACAGCTGACACAGTGGCTGATATTTGTATAACCTATATTTGATTTACAGCTTGTTACAGTGTATTTCCCAGTACAAAAATTTAATTTGTCTAAGGAAATGGGTCAGATTGATATTTTTGGGCAAACCAAATGCTGTTTCTAATTATTTTAAATGTGGGGGAACGCTCTCTTGGCCAATCCAGAAACACCTGTCAAAGTATGAACCTGTGGTTTGCTCTAAAACTTCTTTAAAAGTTTTTTTTTTTTGTTTTTTTTTTTGTTTTTTTTGTCCACTTCCTCTGAAGATCAAGGGCCTTCAGCTGAATTACCCAGCTTAAATTTCAGTAAATAGGGTGGCAGAGCAGAAATGTGTTCACCCATAGCAAAACTGATGCAAACAGCTAAGATGCCAGCATGTGCATGTTGCGTGCTTCAGACAAATTCGCAGTAGTTTACTATACAGTTCATCACAATACATACAGTATTTTTTAAATTTAATTTGATGTATATTCTTGTTTCAATTTTTTATTGTAAAGAGCTTTAGATAAAAATTTGTTACAGCAAAAGATTCTGTTTGTATACTGACATTTAGCTCTTCATTTTCAGGCGCCATAATAGTAAAATTCAAATATAGAGAATTTGGATACTAAGGAGTTGCTGTAGTTACTTTTCACCCTGAAAGGATGAGCACTTTCTGTATGACAAAACTAGGCTGATGTTATTTCTCTGGTTTAGATTTGATAACATGGCTAATTTCGGCTAAGCAGTGCGTGTCAGGACCTGTTTTTGTTTTTCTACAGACAGTGACAATGAGATCTCCAGTGGCACCGGCGACGTGTCCAAGGACTGCCCCGAGAAGATCCTGGAGTCATGGGGTGGGATCCTCAGCCGATGGTGAGACGTAGACATCACAAAATGTCACAGTGATGCAGTGCGCACCATCTCACATAGCCACCCTTAGGCAATAAACACTAAGTTAAAACAAGGTGAACACATACTGTGAGTTTTGGGTATTAAATGATAAATGCTAATTTGGAATGACTGGCTTTGTAAGATAACTTAGTAAATTTGAAAGCTAAATGCATTTGGAAAATGCCTTATGTTATGTTAATGTAACTTTCTTTTGAATTTGGAAATTATCTGTTCAGTAACCTGATTTGTGCTGCCACCTTTGGGAATGTTAAGCAGAGGATCTGCCTAAGTATTGCAAGTCAGCAAAATTCAGTGAAAACATTTTCGATGTAGCATAATTAGTATGTTTACTTAGTGAATAATAAAATGGTACTGAGCACTGCATTTAATTATCCTTTATTATACCTGCCCTTATTGTAACATTAGTTTCATGGTATCGGTGGTTGTGTTGTACGTACTGGCGGGGGGAAAAATGTGGAAAATTATCGTTACCTTTTGGACTATAAATTGATTGCTTTTGTGTCGGCTCAAAATCATTTAAACCATAATGGCAAACTACATAGCATGAAAATTTATTTGATTTTATTTTCCGCTAGTTGTTAGTGTAAGCTGAAAACAAGTGTCTTTTGATTGAACCATGGCGGAAATACTAGGAAATTGCTTTCTATTTAATTTGCTATAAATCAAACATGTTAAATGTTGTGCATTTTCTACAAAGTGATTATGATTTATCACTTCCTGCAGTTTAGATACATACATAGAAGGCCTACATATCATATTGTAATAATTAAAGATCAGTATAATTACTTAGAGCTGTAATTTTAAAAGATCCTTTTTAGAACTACAGCTCTGAGAGTCCACGATAAAAGGTTTATGCGAGATAATGTGTTCCCTTAATATTGAGGTCCACGTAGCAGGAGGTTTTAAAAATGTTTGAGATGCTGAGTGTAGTGGGCAGACCTGTGTCAGTCGGTGGCTAGTAACCGTGCTGAAGCTGAAGTGTGCTACCTGTGCTGTCTGTCCGGCAGGCATGGGAATCTGGCAGCACGGCCCAAGGGTCTGTCTGCCCTCGTGAAGCCTGGAGTGCCTGAGGCCCTGCGGGCTGAGGTCTGGCAGCTCCTTTCCGGTTGCCACAATGATCAGGCGCTGCTGGAGCGTTACCGCATCCTCATCACCAAGGTAGGGAGAGAGCCGTTTCTCCCTTGTGTCTTCTGTTTCTGCCCTGGCCTTCTGCCTTTGTTTGTTTACAGGCCATATAGCCCTTCCTGTCTGGCCTTGTAGAGTTGTATGCGTGATGGAATGTCTGCATTTCTTCTTTCTACGGCTTTTTATTGGGTACAGAGCACACGATATGTTACTTGCAAAGGAAATGATTGAGGCAGTTAAGTTGGCGTGAAAATGCACATTCACCAGGCTGGGGTCTGCAATTTCTATATAAATACACTGGTACCCCGGTGTTCAAGCTTCCAGTTTTTGATTTCCCAGTATAATGAGCTGTGTGTGTGTGTGTGTGTGTGTGTGTGTGTGTGTGTGTGTATTCATATCTGTCTTGGTATCTGAGTCAAGAAATGGCAGCATAACGAACTCTATCCAAGCCCACCCACAAGTGCATCAATTAGAGGTCAGCCTAGGCCCATGTCTTCTGTTGCTCCAGCTTACAGTGAAAGTAAAATTCCCTTCACAAAATTACCACTTTTTTTCAGTGTCTCATGTGCCAGCTCTAGCTATACTGAAATACAGTAAATTGTTTTTGCTGATATTTCACAATTTACTGAGGAATTCCTAGTTGAAGTGATACTAGGTGTGCGAGTTTGTTTCTGTTGTCCTGCAGGGTTTCAGCAGAGGAGTTTGCAGTAATACAATAAAATAAGGTATATGAGGTTTTATGAGTGAAAATCCAAAGTGACGTAAAAATGTATTTGGGCTGAAATGGCAATGAAAAGGTAAAGGAAATGTTTGCACCTGGTTGTTTGATGTTAATTCCACAAGGGTGCAGCTGTCAGTTAGGGAATATGCTTTCATCTACTACCCATCACACATACAGTACTTACTCCTATTAAAGTGACTAGACCCCATGACTGCATCCATTTATGAAGAAGTCCATCTGTATTAACAAATATGGCAGATGACAGGTGGAATAGTTTAGAGAAGAGGTGAAAAGTACAAAATGAAACAATTGCTGTCCTGTATATCCTCTGAACTGTTGCCCTGCACTCTGGTTCATAAAAATCATGTTGCAGCTGTAAGAGGGTATTCTATATTGTCTGCAGAGGTCGATGAAAATACAGTACAAGAAATTTTATTAAGGGTTTCAGCCTCACTATCCTTGTTTTTGCTCGGGGGGGAAAACGCATCCCTTTTTGAGGTTTGTAGTTAATTCTTTTATGGGATTTAATTTACCTCTTTTCAGTAGTATACAAAATTTATTTATTTATTTATTTTTTTTAAATTGAAAATACTATACGATTATGTGATGGCAACGTCAGTGCATGCCTCTAACTTTGTTCGAGGTTTAAGGGTATGAATATGACTAAAGGTACGGGTTTTGTTCAGTGTGTTACCTTCTCTTTGCTGCTCCTACGGGACCAGCAATTGAACCACAAAGCAATCAATAGCTGTGAAAGAGAAAGGAAAGTGAGAGGTGTTTCTAGATCTATTTATACTGTCAAGTCTAGGCTCACTAGGCAGTGTAAATTTCACTGATACGCTCCTATAACTCACAGCTCCAGTCCTCTTGCCTCCCGCTTGGTCAGAAATAGTAGCGGTTCAGATGTGTGTCTAAATATAAGCCAGGTTACGCAATGTCGCTCGAAGAGTGTAATTCATTCATTAATTAGATTTTTATTTTCTTTCTCACTGAAGTAATGATATTGATATCTCTGTTGCAGCACCATTAATGAAAATAGGGAGGGGGGAGCCAGATGGGACAAATGCAGCAGTTCTCACAACCGATTTCCCTGTTATTAATGGATCTGTCCCTGCTCAGCAAGGTTTTTTTTTTTTTTTTGGTTTTTTTTTTATGCTGATTGAATCCCAAGTAATTATGGAGTTGCATGATATCAATGCTGTAATTTAACATGCATTGCTTTGTTGTCCATCCCTTTGAATGGCTTACATTAGTGGGACACATCCTTGTATTGCTTTGTAGCGTTAGAAACATACCACTTCTGAAGAGGAGATTGTTTCACGAGAATATGTAAAACATAAAAGATGTAATTTGTAGCCTTCCATTTTGCTTTTCTGCATGCTCTTACAATCTGTATTGAGTAGTAGGTAGATTGCAGGCAGGTGCAAAATGGTGCTTTGGAAATTTCCAAAAACAAGGTATTAAACCTAAGCTTTTTGATTTTTGTCTATGTGTTGCCCCCCTACCCATCTGCTTTCATGGGTGTTTTTTTTTTTCTTTTTTTTTTTCGGTCGCTGTCTGTGGTGCCTTGAATATACAGAATAGTGCTAATGCCCTTAAGAAACTGTGTGGGCTTCATGTTAAGGAGGACGTATGGAAAAGACAGTCTCGCAAAGGTTTGCCTTCTGCTCAGTATGATCATGCTTAGGCGTGTTGCTTTTCACCCTTATCATCATGGGGGCTAGGAAGTACACCCATGAACTCTCATTGTCTTGCTAAATGAATGTTCATTTTGGTTCTGTTTTGCTCTTGCCTATACAAACTTGTGCAGCATGGTCACTCTCAGTAACTACATATATTCCGAGTCTGCTCTGGATGTACCTGTGCTTGGCATTTCAAGCTGTCATCTTTCCTGTATTTAATGCCTCGCGAGAGACTGCTGCTGTCAGTTATAGGGCTGCAGTAATGGGATTGGCTAGGCAACACAAGTCTGCCTGTTCTCCCGCCCTAATGGACTTCTGTTCATAGCAGAACTGCTGCACGCTGATTGCAGTGTGGCTGTCGTATACTGAGCTTCAAGGCAGAGCTCTGCCCTATCAATATTTATGTTCATTATAGGTGATGATCATAGTAAAAACCTGATTTTTATTTTAAAATCGTGGTTCCACATGTTCATTTCCTAGGAAACATAAGATGAATTACACATTTAGCAATGAATTATAGATTTTAATTTTCATTTACTTATTCCATGTAAATTAGTTTCCTGTGCTATAAATAGAACACGTTGCTGTCCTGAAAATCTGTGTCAGTTTAGCCTTGTGTGACCACACTTGGCTTGATACCAGCACAGAAATGAGAAGTTTTGGTTACAGAAATCGCACTGAGCTAAGCTCATCTGGTCATGTATGGAGAGTCCTGACCACAGTGACCCTTTTTCTTCTAGGACAGCCTGACAGTAAGATAAAACAGCACGGTAGCACAGTAATTAGTCATCCTTCCCCAAGCTTGCTTTTCTGTGCAGCGATATCATAACACAAATATTGTGGTGTTGGTATGATACAAATTCATCTTGAAATTATTGTTTTGCATGTATTTATACAGGTCAGTAATGATACTGCATTTAGTAAATGCATATGCAGATGTGCCCAGATAAAGGTTTTATCTACTTTGCTTTTCTGTTCTTTTTAATAAGTATCAGTAATGATGCAGGTCTGACTTGTCTAGGTTGCTATAAGAAAGACTAGAGCAGGGTCATTCTGGCTGCCTGAACACACTCATAGCTGCAGTGTCCAGCTGTTTAGGTGAAAGGTACAGGACACTTATACAAATGTATGTATGCATGTATGTGCTTTTTTTTTCCCCTCTTTCTCTCCTCAGTCACCCTTTCATTTTTTTGAATTATTAAGGAGGCCGTCTGCCCAGAACTGCACGTCAGGATTGGTGAGGGGCAGTGAGCAGCCAGTCTGCGGCTCGTCACACTTAGGCAGACACTGAGTGATTCACTTGTGTTTTCCTTTATATTGCTTTCTTTTGTTCCTTTTTGTGCCCTGTTACATGTCAAGTGTGACATGTTTTCTCCAAAGGGAATGTTATGACATCTCACTTTTATCTTCCTGATATTTTTTTTTCTGTTGTCAAATTAGTCAGCGACATATGTCTCTTTCCTTTTTTAAATACGAGTAATAGCAAGTGGGTGACCACAAAGAGGGACAAAAATTCAGTCTACAGTGTAAATGGCAACCAAGTCCTTTCTCTTGTTCCAGAAATAACGTCCCCCGCTCTCCTAATTTGCCACCTTTTGCTGTGCTTTGTTGGCCCCAGTCAAGGGAGGGTCCCAAACAATTTAAAATGCGTGGCAACTGTAACCAAGGGGTGAGGGGGCTGGCTAGATGAGGAGGAAGAGGAGAGCAGATGGAGAAAGGAAATATCAGGAGAAAGCGAGATGTGGGAGTAGAGTTTACTTAAAAGAGCAAAGAGAAATGATGGACTCTATCCTCTGTTTCAGCTTTAAAAGGGAGAAAGAAGGGGAGAGTAAAAGGGGGACGTGAGAGGACAGAAAACGATGTGGAAGAGCTGAGGGAGAAGGAAAGGAGCTCAGGTGCAGCCAATACGAGAGGGAGAGTAAGCAGCGAGCGAGAGAGAGAGAGAGAGAGAGAGAGAGAGCGAGAGGGAGAGGGAGAGAGGGAAAAAAGGAACAGCCAGCCAGTTATAGCATCTCCTTCCATCTGCAACACTGGCAAGGGGCATTTCTTTCTTATGAACCAGCTGTTTTGGACAAAAGATTTTACTCCCGTTTCTAAGGATTATGTGGTTCATTCTTTGTTGTGTATTGTTTTTCTTGCAAGCCTCAAATGTCTCTCTTTTTTTTTAATGCATTTGTCAGTTTTTTTTCTTTTGAATATTAAATACCACAACGAGTGCAGGTTCATATGAGCATGGTTCAGTTCTCAAGTTGACAAGAAGGATTCCCCGGAATAAGGGATTCTCTTGACAAGACAAACGGAAGGACACCCCAGAACAAGGGATACCCTTAAACAGATGACAGAATCCGGCACGGGGATATGCCTTATCTGCTGGATAACTTTTGGTTTTTCAGTTACAGCTGGAATTTTTTCCAAGAGTTAAGTATGTTGATGTATGAGTGACAGAATACAAGTGGATGAGAGCTGTTTCTCTTGCTATAAAGCTAATGGAGCCGGCTGTGTGCGGTTGATAAATGCTGTTCTAGAAAAAGAGCAAATGCATGCTTTCCCACTCCATCGACTGCATGGAAAGTAAGACTATCAAGATGAAACAAAAACAAGTTTGTACGACAGTAAAACTGTACGCACAGTGGCAACAAAGACCAGCACAACTGACTTTGCTTTAGGTCATCAGACTCAGAAGAGTTAAAAGTTGAAACATTATTTTAAAAATTCAGCTGCTCGTTTGAAAGTCTAACAACAGGCTGAAGAACATGGAAGCCCAAGCATGATAAAGTATTTTCATCAGTTAAACCAGAAGACTTCACCTGAAAAGGATTGCATTTAAGGAAGCAAAAGCCCCATCAGTGGCACATATAAAAGCAGATATTGTGTTTTTTTTTTTTTTTTGGCCTTAAACTGGCAAATATCAAGAACAGCCCTTGAAAGGTTTATGGAAAAATACCTCTGACATCAACTACAGCTGAATGCTCACTGTTTTTATAGTGCATCTTTTTTGTCTCAGACAGTGAATTACACATTCAGGGTCTGGACAGTGAGAAGGATGTGGTCTTGAAACGATTGAAAGCTCTGTGCACTTTGCCATGCCGCGGACCCAGCGGAGTTGGAGAGATGCTCAAAGGATGTCACACGTTGCTGTATGTATGGGCTAAGGTTGAAGGTGCAGCCTTTACATTTTATTATATTCTAGCGCAAACTTGTCTGTGAAATGGAACATTTGATTTTCTCTTAATTGAAAGCTGTCTTCTTTCTACTCAGAAAATATGCACTTACTCTTCATGCTGTAACATTCTTCAGCTAGGTCTGCAGGACAGCTGTTCCACTCGGTCTTGTTGTTCTCCAAGGCACCGGGGTTCTCTGTGTCTGTAGCAGGTCAGCCTTTTAAGGACTGCAAATCCCACTGACAAGGAGGACCACACTGGTACCACTTAATAGAATGGAGAAATGCAGCTGCAGGTAGCTGGGAAGAGCATCAAGTTTCTGTGCCAGCTTCCCACTTGCAAACAAATAGTTTTTGCTTTTTCATAGTGTTCAGTTTTCCATGCTCTTTTTTTTGGACGGTGGGTATCTTTGGCTGGCTGTCTTTGCCTGTTGGTCATTAGTTGACGGACAACATAAAAAAAAAAAAAAAAAGAAAATTAACCTGAGAGAAGTATCTATTCTCATTCTTTCTCATCCCTATTTTTTTCCATTTATGATGGAGAGGGAAAGAAAAAAGCTGTGTTTTCTCCAGTGGCTTAAGGGACCGGAGTCACAGTCAACTAACACTAACTTACTGTGCACAATTTAGAGCGTGGCTAATTTGACCAGGAGCTGGAAAAATGAATGATACAGAACCTACTGAACTGGGTTCCACTTATCTGTTGGCTGCAAACAGCAGCTATGGTAGTTTCACCAGTGTGTCCTTGAACCATTCCTGCCCCCTAGGATGGGGGCAGAATGAAGGTGTGGATGCCTGTGTGCTGGAGACAGCGGTCATTGTGCTGCTGACTGTGCTAATCATTGCAGGCAACCTGACAGTGATCTTTGTGTTCCACTGTGCACCCCTTCTGCACCACTACACCACCAGCTACTTCATCCAAACCATGGCATATGCTGACCTGCTGGTGGGCCTCAGTTGCCTGGTACCTGCCCTCTCCCTGTTGCGCTACCCTGCCGGCATGCAGGAGCCCATTGCTTGCCAGGCATTCAGCTACGTAATCTCTGTGTTGAAGAGTGTGTCTATGGCCTGTCTCGCCTGCATCAGCATGGACCGCTACCTGGCCATCACAAGACCACTGTCCTACAACCAGCTAGTGACGCCGTGTCGGCTGCGCTGTTGCATCGTGCTCATGTGGGTCTACTCCTGCCTGGTCTTCTTGCCTTCCTTTTTCGGCTGGGGAAAACCAGGCTACCATGGCGACATTTTTCAGTGGTGTGCCCGTTCCTGGCCGACATCAGCCCTCTTCACGGGGTTTGTTGTGTGTTTGATATACGCACCTGCTGCCCTGGTGGTCTGCTTCACTTACTTCCACATCTTCCGCATTTGCCAGCAACACAACCGAGAGATCAGCGAGCGACGGGCACGTTTCCCCAGCCAAGAGACAGAGACTGGTGAAGGAGGGCATCATACGGGCCATGGCCCAGACCGCCGCTATGCCATGGTGCTCTTCCGCATTACTAGTGTCTTCTACATGCTCTGGCTGCCCTACATCATCTATTTCCTTTTAGAGAGCTCACATGTACTGGTCAGTCCCATACTGTCCTTTGTCACCACTTGGTTGGCCATCAGCAACAGCTTCTGCAACTGCGTCATCTACAGCCTCTCCAACAGTATGTTCCGGCTGGGCATGCGTCGGCTCTCCCAGACTCTCTGCACCTCCTGTTCTTGTGCTGCTTGTGCAGAGGGCACCAAAGATGTTAGGGGCCCAAAACCGAAAAAGAGGTCAAATTCTTGTTCAATTTGAGTGGTCTTAAAATGGTGACAAAAATCAAATGAAAGAAAAACTTTAAGAATGGGGAAGTCTTGCGCTAGGAAAGCAAAACCTTTAAACGCTGCTATACATTGCTGTACAGTCTTTTCCTAAGTGAAGGGACCATTTTCAGTTTGTTCTACTATTGAATTTATCCTTGAGCCATCATGTTTTTGTCATTGTTACAGGTTGTAGTTTGTTACTCGTATCACCAGTGGTGACTATACTACACATACTACACAGCCAAAAGTTGTGAGGTTTTGAAGTACCACTCGCCTCGTTCACATTCTTTATGATGGATAAGCATTAAATATTCTTGGCTTTGACCAACTCAGGCACAGAAAGAATATAAGAACCATTCCTGTCAGATGGAATTTTTTTTTTTTTAATTTTTTGTAATTTTTTTTAAGGCAATGTTCAGAAAATCAAGTAGCTGAATGAGTACTGAGAGGACATGGTGGGTTTGAACCTTCATGTGCAAAACCAAAGAGAAAGCTGACACAATATTGCCACACAGTCAGTCTGCCGCACAGTTATGTTCTAGAACAGCAATAGGACCTGCATGCTGTAAGGGAATCAGGGAGAAAAATAACACTTTATAAAACATACGTACGCTATATTGGGTAACTTGCATAACAAAATTACACCATGGAATATTTTACATTGCCTTTCTGAGTTAATAGATGTGCTTGTGTTTTCAATTGCTGCTAACGTATGCAACAAATGACATGCTGCACTCGTGAGTCCCCGCTTGCTTTTACGTCGTTGAGCAGGAGATGGTCGCACATATTTCTGCCCCCTGTGTTCATGCGTACTGTTTCTGCATACAACAGCTGGAGACCGACATCCGACACCCTCCTAGAAAACAGTGTAGTGATTATGAACACAGATGAAGATCTGCAGCATTCACTTCTTGTGGGGAAGGAGTACTGTTGTAATACTCGTGACACAAATTTCCTCGGTAGCACGTGCAGCTGTAAACATTTTATGCGAGTTCAATTGAAAGAGTTAGTTGAGCAACAAGACAATATACTGATATGTATTGAGGCTTGGAAGCACTTGAAATTAAACTATTTTTTTTTTTCCCTTAACATAGAGGAAGATCTTTTTGAAATTTTATTTTTTTTTTTTTTTTGTTTTGTTTTCTGTAGTGCCATAAACTTCTGAAATCATTTGTAAACTGGTGCTGTGGCAGGCAAGCTTGGTTCTGCTGAAATTCTTGTCTGAGCAAGACTTCTTTGCATTCATTTCTAGTGGATTGCAGGTGCTTGAACTGAGAGCCGAGCCTTTTCCCTGCATGTTAGCACTTAAGGATCCACTTCAATCAGCATGGTCGTGTTGCGGAGCACCCCAGTGCTCCCTCAGTCCTCCCCTCTGTGGTTGCAGGTACGAGGCAGAAGAGGTAACGCAATCAAAGGCCAACACAGCCTTTAATCCTGTGCTATGGCTCAGTGTTATAAAGCCGGGAAGCACAAAATATTAAATGTCCCTCCAACTCTTGCTCATAGTAAAAATTATCCACAGGTAGGGATCTGGCTCCAAATTCTCAAACCAAGTTTGACAAGGAGGTCCAGAGAACACAAACTGGCTTGTGTTCCTTGGGGTGAGTGTCATGGCTGGAGTTTTATTTACCATTTCATTGCCCATAGTAACAACTGGTTTCATCTAGCTGGGTAGTTATAGCTAACAGTTTTCACCTTTGAGTGTGCTGCTTCATACAGTGACAGATGACTGCTGGAAGACGTTTCTGCCCTGTGTTCACCCTTCTCAAAGCATGAGCATCATTTTTCTAATAGGAGTCCAAATAATAAGGTTAGTTATGACTAGAAAGGATACAATGGTAAAACTCCACAAAATGTATGTAAAGGAAGCTTAGAATTACTCCGGTGTTGTCTTCTTTTACACGGTGGTACACCCTGCGTCCTCATTCTGCCTGTGTCTGCCAACGTAAAGAAAGCGATGGGAAATGGTGACGTGGTACAGCAAATTGGGCCCTTTATTCTGGGTCTGTCTAGCGTTCGTACAGCATGCTGTATCATCAGCTGATTGTTGTTTTTTTTTTTTTTTTTTTTCTCCAGTGACAGATTTTTCTCAGCAAAATCAGATTTACCATTGTTGTAGATTTTGGCTGCTTTTTCGGAGTAAGTTTTATGAGGGGAAACTGGTCAAAATCAGGGATTATAAATAAAAGAAAGGGGTTATATACCTTTGTATACATTGTATACATTTGTTGTGATGGTGTGTAATGAATACACACAAAGAATCGGCAAGCACAGGATTCTTTAAGCCTCGGTTTTCCAGTCCCTGGGAGTGTGGTGCTGGATCTCACTGTTGCAAATAGACAGTTTAACCACTATAGTAAAAAGGTAATCCATAATAATCGGATTACAGAAGAATTTTTTTTTAAAGCCATGATATATAGCAGTGTGAAATGAAATTAAATTCATACTGTATTTACCATACTCTGGTTTCAAAATACATAATAAATCTGTACATTAAATAAACTGTAGTCTGAAGATTTTCCATGCATAAATAGGGCATTAATAGTCAGCATTTAAAGGTTTTTTTTTTTTTTTCCTTTCAAATTAATGGTTGTGCAAAACTACTGGAATTGAAATATATCATACAATGTTGTCATATTTTAATGACTGGTTGGTGGCATCATTCTGCTGTGTGGTCAGGAAAGCCTTAAATAAGGCAGCTGTATTCAGTTGTACAGTTTCAGTTATAGTACTTTTTTAAGAGGAAAAAAATTATTAAACCATTTTATCATAATTTGGATATAATTACAGATCACGGATTCATCTTTATTTTTGTAATATCTTTAAATCTATACTTTCTGTGTATAGTGTCTCTACATGGTCATTGCTTTTGTGCTTTTTATGAGAGGGGTTTTTAAATGACACATTTTTCATATCTACTGCCCTGCTGCTAATATAGTACAAATAGCTGTTATTTATTTATAGATGTTATTTTATTGTCGAATCCAATAAAAAACAATCCTGCATGGTATTTTTAATTTTGTGGTTTTCCTTAGGCAGAACAAAGATTCTTGTGAACATGTCATAATCAATATCAATTGTGTTCTAATGCAGTACGAGACAACATCATGGACCATATTTAATCTCCCTCGAGATAATTTTGTTTACTGGTGTGAATGGCGAACATTTCTGTTTGCTGTTGCTTGGAAACAATTTAATACACATTTTGGAATATTATAGTTGTTCGTAGTAGTATACCTGATGAAACCCAGAAGAGTAAATAACTACTGTACTTTGAAGTGATGTGACAGGTAGTTTTATAAGTTCTGGACATTCTTCAAATGAAGGAGCCACTTTAGCAACAAAAAAAAAAAATAAATAAAAAAAAAAACTGGCTTCTCTGTAAGTATTAGCAAATAGTCAAACGTCTAGTACCGGTACTTTGACAGTTCTTGTACATTTTTATATTCAAAGTGATGACGTAGAATGTAGAACAACTTACAAGCTTAAAAACAAACCTTGTGCAACAAGAAATCTGTCTGGTTGTTTAATAAAAACATTGCTAATTAATTGACAACGTGTTAAGAAGTGCTCAAAGTATTGTGCTAAAGGTACGAAATATAAACAAACAAAAATGTCTAAATTTTGACAGAAATGCTTATATGGTATACATTTGAAATATTTGCGTGGAAGTATTTCCATTTGTATTGCCTAAAACTAATAGTAGTTCAATGCAAAGACTGGTTAACTGTTATTGAATGAGTAAACACTATGAATTATTTGGGTATTATTTTTCTTTGTTGATGTGTAAACCAGTATGCGCCATTTGTAGTTAATTTAAACACATTTTTGTGTTTTTGAATGATGTACCAGTAGCCGTCCAGCTTGCAGGTCGGTATCTAGGTACTTTTTTCCCCATTTAGTTGTGAGAATTAAAAATTTTACAAATAAATGTTACAGTGCTTTAGTGAGGGTCTTGCATTATATTTTTCTACAAGCTCTTTCTTGAAAAATGATGACTGGTATCATACAGTATATAGGCTATTTATTTGATTGTTTAATTTAATTTAAAAATGAATACAATTAAGTATGCATATATACCTGTTTTTTATCCTGCGGTTCAGCATCTGTTAGCTATAATAGTGATGGCACATACCTTTTTGTAAGTGAACTAGATTGCTGCTGTGGCTCCGAATTGAGGTGTTTTTGGTTAGGAAACTATCATAAAAAATACAGTATATTTTTTTATTTTCAAAATTTTGTCAGAGGCTATGGTTTTGATGTTGCTGCCAGTGAAATAAAAAGGAAACAATCAAGTGAGTTTCTGTTCTTAGCTCTTGTGTGATCCGTGGTGAATATTACCTCTGTCCTTGTCAGTGCCACGTGGCATCCTTCTGCACACTGCCTACACAAACACACATGCAGCAGAGAGACCTCAGTGGTGGTGTTTTAAAAAGGTCGCATTCATGCTCTGAAGGTAAATTGAATATGTGTGTTTAGAAAAGGGAAGAGTGACCTTTTTGTGCCCACCAATTTCATTATATTTATGAATAATCATGAGTGTTGCTGTCAGGGTTTTCTGTGTAACATTTTTCTAGTTTTTTTAATTGTTTTGCATTTCACTTAATATTACTGTAAAAATGAGCAGTTTTCACTGCTGATGCCTGTGTGCTGGATTGTTTTTGGTGTCTGTAGAGGAAGATTCTCATTACTAGGTCTAAAGTAAGGAGTAGCGTGTGGTGCAAGGCACTGCATGCGAGATGCCCTTCACTGACACGCTTTGCCACAGGCTCGCAGGCCACATGGGACGTTTGTCATGCTGCAAATTAGCCGTAAACACAATGGCACTGCTGCCCAGCCGTCTTCCAGAGAGCAGAAGAACGAACAATTTCTCCTTACCTTTCTTTCTCCAGGTTTGGATATGTCAAAAACTGCTGTGTCAAATATCTTAATTTATTAACGCCAAGTTGCTCATGCAGATGAAATAGCAGAATAATGAAAAATATGAAATACGAAGTTACAAGAGACTGTGCCATAGACTATATTATCTTTAATTTTCTCATTAGATTTTTCAGAGATGGCTTATTGGTGATTGATGTTTGTTTCAGACAGTTTTTGAATAGGGAAAAAATTTTGTCTTCAAGGTATCTGTTTGTGAGGATGCTTTTAGGACGTTTCTCTGCTTGTCTTTGTTGCTCTGTGGTGCTGGCTTCCTAAGGATGCTCTTGCTAACTGATCCTTGACTACCTTTATAATTATTGTAAAGCAACATTATTTTGCTTATAGTTGCAGTCTGGATTTTGCTCTGCCTTGTGTTTGATTTTCATAGTGTTTTTTTTTTTTTTTTTTTTTTTTTTTTTTTTTTTTTTTNTTTTTTTTTTTTTTTTTTTTTTTTTTTTTTTTTTTTTTTTTTTTTTTTTTTTTTTTTTTTTTTTTTTTTTTTTTTTTTTTTTTTTTTTTTTTTTTGGACTGGGATAAAAATGTTTGTCTTGCATATGTTAAACTCTAAGCTGAAAAACACAAACCTGCAAATTGCCATTTCAAGTTTCAAAGGGGCCTACTGCAGGAGTCTTGAGCAAGCCACATTATCTATATTGCAAACCTCGTACTTTGCTTTAGATACATGCTCTTGAGAATAAGCAAATAACAAACGTAATCATTTTCAACATTTGAGGGTATATATTGTTACTTAAAGCTTTTGGTAATTAAAATAATTTAGTCAAATTCAGTCCAATAACACAGATGTAAAAATATCAGTTTTTATGAATTATCTTATATCACTGCCATATGTATATTATACAATATGTTTCAAGCATTTTTAGAACAATTTTTTTATTTTTTTTTTATTCCTCTTAGGTCTGTAGTTTGTGTAAATATGCATTTTCACTTTGTGTAGGTTATTATTCACGTTCGTAAACATAAAGACCAGCAGCTTACAGTCCAGGTTTGTGAATATTTATGAAAATCCCTGCCATGCAGACTGTATTAGGAATTCCATTTAATATTAATCTTTGCAGCTGCAGATTTCCTGTGTAAATTCTCCTTTCAAAGGGGCTCTTCATCATGAACAGGAGGAGTGCCTGCTCCAGTAAAAAAACAACAGGTGCAGGCCAGTGGATAATAAAGTGATCCCCTTCTCGCAAGGTT
This sequence comes from Arapaima gigas, assembly GCA_900497675.1. NCBI lineage: Eukaryota > Metazoa > Chordata > Actinopteri > Osteoglossiformes > Osteoglossidae > Arapaima > Arapaima gigas. The sequence continues at coordinate 94,410 of UFQX01000535.1, read as the reverse complement.
TCCCTTACACATTTTTTCATTTTATATTTAACAGCAATATCACGTCCTGTGTCTGGACATGTTAAATGTCAACCAAAGACGTGTTTTAGAGAACGTCTACTGATATGAACTTCCTTGTTGTTTGACAGCTCTAAAACTGTATGTTGCTTAATGGCTGGCACTTCCCTTAAAGAAAACAGCCCAGTATACCAACTGAGACAAAAGAATCCTCAACAAAAATCTCCAGGAAAAGTACAGACATGTTTAAAGAAGTGTACGAAATAGAAATTGATAGTGATATTTTGTCCATGGATTCGGTGCAGTTGTAAGACCAACGACAGCTGATCTCATTGCTGGGGGTGTCCAGCCTCTTTTGCCTAATTGTTCTTGTGAACTGGTCTGAGAACTGCATATGTAAAAGTCAGTGATATATTCAATGTCAAACAACTACATTGAAAAAAGCATTGTTCTGTTGTATTTTATGCAGATTCGACGTTTGTTCATGTCTAACTATCTTACGTGGGTCAGCGGAATTTATAGGATTTTTGGTAGGTTTACTATATATTGATAATTTTACTTGTGTTCCTGGGCATTACGTGAAATGGTGGGCTTCATGCAACCTTCAAGCAGCACATTGCACACCCTTGCAGTATGCTTTCCACTTAGCGTTCTTTTGACCCCCCCCCCCCCCCCCCCCCCCCCCCTCTGGGTCATGCCGGCCTGCGAGCTCCGCCCGGGATGAGNCCCCCCCCCCCCCCCCCCCCACTGCTTCTGAGCGGTAGCAGTGGCAGATGAATGGCCCACAGACTGTTGATGCTAACGCTCACTGACAGCTGCCCACACTTTGCTATTAGGCTGGTCTTATACCCATTCTCTGGGCACTGCCAGCTGTCCATTTCACTCATTGCATTAGAGGAATTTGCAGAAATGGGGGAGAGTGAACCATCACCTCATACAAGAATGTAGATGCAGCTTAGAGGCTTTGATTATGTCCCATAGTAGTATTGTTGGGTTAAGTTTAGGTATGTGAGGTTTCAGGTGATTAAGTTAGATTCCTTGTACTCAGGCATAAACATTAAAATGAACAGCAGTTCGCATAGTGGTTACAGCCATTGGTTTGTACTCAGAGGATCCAACTTTGAATTCCACCTTCTGCAGTAGTATCCTTGAGTAAAATACTTATCCTTAAATGCACCTGCAAAAATGACCAAGCTCTGTAAAGAAGTGTCTGAAGCTCTAAAGTTGTTTTAGAGAAATATGTCACTCGATGATGATGATGATGATGATGATGATGATCTGGTGGCTACTGAGTATATTACATGGTTGCATTTTTATAATACATCTAGAGATTTTTTCATTATGTTTTTTGTTCATAAATGTCAAATTAAACATGATTATTTTAGTATTTAAGTTCAGTTTTGAATCTTGGGCTGTTTTAATACTTGTATCTGTGGTGTTTTAATGTGATATATGATCATGAGTGCTGCATATCTGGTTATTATGGAGTTGTGTGTGTGGGTATCTGAGTAGATGTGTGTTGACTGGTCTTGGTTACTAAGAAGTGTTCTGAGAATTTAGTGCAACAATGGCTAGTTAGTGGTGTCTTAAGGCTCAATAAAAGACATGGAAGTGTGGGCTCAAGACTTAACAGGAATTAATAGGTACATGTCGAGCAGGGCCAACCTTAGTGCTTTTCTGCACTTATGCTTCTCTGAAACTTATCCATGTTTGTGCTGGTAATAGGGATCATAGTTGAACTCCATGGAGGAAAATATGTTTGTGGGTTTCTAACAGATCTTGTTCCATATTGTGGGATGCTAGGAGGCTTGTGGTGGGGCGAAACTCAAGTGTCAGACCCAGTGTTGGTGTCTGTGTCATCTGTTCTCTCCTTTTAGTGGGCACTATGCTGCCTGAAGCCTGGACCAAGCACAGTCTGAGCCATCCTGACATCTCTACTCAAATAGTAATAATAGTTTTTAATTCACAGTTGACAAGCTTGCAGAGTTTAACATATTAACTGTGTGCCTTTTCCTTACAAGTACACAAAGCATTATACCTATGCTACTTTTCACAACTGTCAGAGGTGTAGTAGATTAGATTAAAGTTACAGTAAAATGAATAAACTTAAATAACTAAAATGATATGGGATTTTTTATTATTTATATCTGTCATCACGTTTTATGTTGGGTAAATTTTTCTTTATAATGAAAGTCAACTTAAAGCTACATTAAGGAAGTTGAGGGGCTTTTTTTAGTTTGTGTAGTTTTTTTTTTTTTCCCAGATTACATTAACACAGCAAGTTGCAGTCTAGTTTCAGCTTCAGATACCTCTTCCCACAGCTTTGTCGTTCTAGTCCTAATATAGGCTCTGCATCACCACAACTCTAACCAGGGCAAGCGATTAATGACAGCGAGTGAGTGAGTGTAAGTATATTACTATGATGCATCTTTTAAACTTTGCGCTCAAATAGAGTTTGTAAGGTGCGTTCCTCTGTGGACTCATGTACCTGCTTAGGTAGCCCCCAGGGACCCAGCACTCTGTCTGGTCCTGACTGCCAAATCCTCCACCTCCTCCCATCCCTTTTGCACGAGCAACCCAGCACTGAACTCTGGCTCTTAGTTCAACATCACCCCATTTTCTCCCCAGCTGAACACTGCTACATCGCTGCAGAACCAGCAGTGTTGTCATCTGTTCTAACATGAAGCTTCTCTAAAAGTGTTCTGCTAAATTAAATACCACAAGACGCAAAACTGCCCGTGGTGTTTTCATGCTTCCAGCACTTTATCTGCGGACGAAACCATTTCCGATGCTAATTTAGAAATGGCGTGTGCTGTCGATTAGCTCCCCTCGTGCCCTGACCTGTTAATGTGGCTGGTTAGTCGTGCAGACAGGCCATTTTGTTCGTGTGAGTAAAATCTGGAGTTGTGTAAAGGCAACGCAAATGTTTTTGCCGTACAGTACGGTGCATAGCATCCACAAGGGTGCCGCACATGGCTGGGAGTTCCTTCATTTGTCTCTGACTGACCTCAGACACATTCTGCACACATCCATTAAAGCCAGTGACACGATGGCTGAGCTCCCTCGCCTCTCTGACACCAGTTAGTGCAGTATTAGTGGTCAGATTCGTACCCCACCTCCACTGCTGAGTGGAGCCAGGTTCAAGGGCAGCCCATGCATGCATTTCAAATCACTAGTACCTGGGTCTGTGTTGCAGCTGCAGTTAGCATGCATGTTGTTGACAGCAAACGAAGATCTGTATAAAGCAGCATTTTTCTCGTGACGGATTGTTTTAAGAGAACAATCAAAATGCCTTGAGATCCAATATATATTCCTCGTTCTCGCAGATCACATCAACTTTGGGGTGTTTGCAAGTAAATAATCTGTCATTGCTGTATGCGATTTGTCTTTTGAAAACTTGATGAAACGTGCACTGAGTCCTCAACTTACACACAGTTGCAATCAGAACTTTGTAAATTCAATTTCTTTGTCAAGACACCTTTAGGAGAGTCAATAAAAGCTTAGTAATGCAGTCAACAACAATAATGCACAGTGTTTTAGTCAAGTGTTAGGGTCTGTAGAAAAAGAAAATTCTCTAAGAATTTCATTTATTGCATTTTCATAACCTGTTTATCCAGTACAGTGTACATCCTACCGTGAAAATATAGTAGGGCACACCCTGCATGGTCTCCTGCGTTTGAATTCCTGAAGCAATCTTAAAATTGTCTACTTCAAAATTACTGCCAAAATACATATCTACCACAACCTCATTAAATAATGATTTTGTTTTCTAACGTTTTGTTCAGTAATAAATTAGCAGTAGGTATTTATCATTCACTATAGAAATGCTCTCCTCATACCGTAGACACAGCACACTTGCACCTCCCATAACTGGACTTGCTGAAAAGCCTGGACTGCTGGGGAGTTGTGTATTGTGGAAGATCCAGTAATATGAATGTAAGTGGAACAGCCAACTAATGAAATTAATGGGCAGAATTATGAAAATTCATAGGAAAATGAGCGCAGGAATGAACAATATTTTCCTTTCCCTCGGAATCCGCTTTTACTTTACACCAAACTCCCAGAGGCAGCAAGCAGCTGATATTGAGGGCATTTATAACACGTTCTGAAGCCAGCAGTGTCTAGGTCAGTCACTGGTAACCCATGGATACCCATTCCCACGTTAACCCGTGGATAGTCACAGCTCCACAAAGACTGCAGTAAGTGCATCCATTACAGGCTGGTGTTGGGAGGTCAGTGCGGTACTGAATAATTATTTGTGCTGATAACCCTGGGACAGCAGGGGCTTTTGGCTTCTTCCCAGGCTTCTACGTTCATTGGATCTGACCTTTTCCTCTTGTGCTGTAGAACTCATTTACCAATAGAGCTGATGGAACACGGTAGATTACAAAGTCAGACTGAGATGCCTCATGAATCACTGTGTCACTTAGTTCTGTAGTCTGTTGTGCATTAGTGCAGGTAATGCAGGAACTCCATAGATGTTTAGATTCCTATGCAGGTAATTTCTACAGAGAGCAGAGGATAAACATAGCAGTTCAAGTAGCGATAACTGTGAACCTGAAATAATCAAGAGGAAGAACCCACTTTTCTGTGTGTCATTTTGTGCCAGAAATGAAATGGCATGTAACTATGCAGTGACAGGGCAACCATTGTACCTGCTGGGGTGCTCATGTGCACTTCGGCAGTATGACTGCAGCATTGTTGTTTTATTTATAAAGAAAGGTTTGCTTTGTGAACAGCAGGGCAGGGGATTGATGCTATCTAAGTGGTGCTGTCACAGTCTCTTTAATACCAGCCAAACATTTTGCTGATGTACTGTAGCTATGGCAACCTTGAGCCACATTGTGGAGTAAAAAAAATGAGACTAGAGACATTTTAAGGCTGTTTTGGGTAAAATTTTAACTGGCTTTGCTTATTCGAATGGCTAGGAGGGGATGACAATATTTTTTGGGACCCAGCTAAGCTTTCTAAAAATCCAGCTTGAATGAAGAATGTTGGCACGCTGTTCCTGGATGCTAATTTAATTACCATAAACATGATTGAATTACAGAGGGACTTGAGAAAGAAGGCTTTGTTAGGGTGAGGTGCTGGGAAGGTGAAAAGGAAATAATTGGCTGAGGGTGTGGGAGTTGACAAAAAGGCATTTATCATTTGCCTCTTTCCATTGCCATGGTATGTAATCACCTGTGTATACCCTAGTACTTCAGCATTTAAAATGTAAATGACTATGAGGTGTTGTTTTTGCTGGGAGGGTCCAATTATAGAAAGGTCTTGTGTGCCCATGTGGTGCATAACAGAATCATTTCTGCTACCGAAAGTGCCCAGTGTTAGGCGGTGCACAGTGCTGTTACATAACACAGATGTTTCATGCTTATGAGGAGCGTTCGTGAACATATTTTTTTCAAAAACATTTATTTTATATTTCTTTGATCTTTTTAAGTCTGCATTAAGAATCAAGAATCGTTTATTGTCGAGTGCCCTTATACAACATGGGAAACAAGGGAGCATGGAATGAATATTCACTAGTCTGTGGTGCACAGAAGAGGGGCTAGTCAGGAGAATGCCAAATGTAAATAATACTGAAAAGATGATAAAATATAGATAAATTAAGGTAAAATGGTAAAACGTACAGTAATGTAAGTATAGATAAATAATAGATACAAACTGGACAAATGTACATACATAAATGCGCACACGTAAGCATGACAACATAAAGTAGCGCACAAGTGGTGGATGCCAGGTTACTTGCCACATAACTGGATAACCCCCCCCACCCTCCCTTTTTAAACGGGGAAATTTTTTTTTCAGCGAAATCTAATTTATTCAGATATACTGTGTGCCAGGTGCTACCGAGAATACAATACACAACAGTGATAAAACACATGTACTGACAGAAGCACAGTTCTGTGTCTAATTTTTGTATCCAAGTTATTTATGAAAAAATGTTGTATAAAATAAAGGCATTTGTGCCCCATGCAACATCAGATTACCTTTGTTTTTACCAGCTGACTACCTTTTTTTTTTTTTTTTTTAAACCAGCTGGTGCTTCAAACAAACTGTTGCAGCTCTAACTTGTGAACTTAAGCAAGTAACAAATCTGGGCATCTGGGCATCTTATTGAGAATTATAATACCTTATCTGCCTTGTTCTGTTTTTGTCTTGTGGCTTTTAGCACAACATACCTCCTTTATATTCTTTGTGTATTATAATATTTCATTTGCTATTTGAAATATTGGAAACGCACTAAAATGAATGAAGCTCAAAAACAAACTGTTTCTGTAGCTGAGAGGATCAAAGAGGCATTTTCCAATCATAATGTGATGTTTATAGTATTAATGCGTTCCTAAAATCTTCTCTCATTTTTCTTTTAATTAAAAATATATGCTGTGCCTTTTTATAACTGACATTGTGACAGAATTGAACCAGTTTTTATTTCTGGAATTCTCTGTTCGTTTCGTGCTCCCTGCCACACAGATTCGAAAGGGGCTCACACACATACATAATGCATGAGTAGGATTAATCTGTCTTGTTGGTGGGAACAGTTTGAAAGCACTCCAGCACAATCGCTCCATTCTGTTTCACCTTCTCTTTTGTTGCTCTGCTGCAAGGATGTGCTGTGTGATCAGACTAATGTAGCTGTTTGTCAATTTCAATTATGGGCTCCTTTGAAGTGGTGGATTTCCACTGTGCAGAAGGAAGAAAGAAGAGCAATATCCTTTCTGTCAGTCACTACTGATATTTCTCTTGTCTCATTTCTCTCTTCTCTCTGTGCTTTTTGTCAGCCTTTGGTAATCCCCTGATATTCCTTCAGTTGAAGGTATATACTTTGGAGCAAAACCATTTGTTCATTTGTTGAACTTTTCAAAGCAGTGTTTTGATTTTATTTTTCATAAATGTTATCGCTGTTTGTTTTGCGTCTGTTACAGAGGAACTGCCATTCATACCTTGTCTAATTATGATCTTTCGAAATGCATCACTCCAAAACTAATATATGACTTTATATATGACGTTATTTATTCGGTATGTTGCTACACACATTTGAGCCAAAAGCTCCTGTCAAAGGTGGAGAAATCTTTCTTCCCAAGAATTTTAAAGTAGCGTCTTAAATCCATGCCCAGTTTGCTGATTTAAACCCATCTTATCATGGAGGCTACCAGATCTGTTCACTACTAGGTGCGAGTGACTGAATATTTTGTTGTCCACACAGTTTTCTGTTCCCTGAGGATACATCTGTATATCTATCAAGCTCAATTTCTGTCTATTTGTTGTTTATGCACAGCTTTGTTTTTTTTGTTTTTTTTTTTTTTTTTTTTTTTTTTGCCACAGACTTGAAATTTGACACGGTGGTGCTTCCTACTATTNTTTTTTTTTTTTTTTTTTTTTTTTTTTTTTTTTTTTTGTGCCACAGACTTGAAATTTGACACGGTGGTGCTTCCTACTATTTAAGGTTTTTTGCCTAGTCAAGTCATTAAATGGCAAAAAGGTCATCAAGTTTTTTGAAAATTTGTACTTTGATCCTTGAAATAATTCTTGGGAACATGCACGTAGTTCATCATACTGACTGACTGGGCTGAGCACGCCGCTCCCACAGTTTCTCACACAAAGTGCAACATGCATCAGTGATGTGTATTAAATGCAAATAGTTTGGTGGAGTATAATTTATGACTGTCTACACAGCACATCATTTCTCTTTGTGGCCTCCATGTGTTTGAGCCAGGGAGACGGAGGGGAGGTTATGACAGGGGATGTGCTGGAGGAAGGACCCAAACTGGCAGGAGGCAGAGGTGATGCTGGGAGACAAGAGGGAGATTTGATGGGGGACTGGAGGAGTTGCTAGTGACTGCTTGGAGTAAAGAGCTGAACTTCAGGACCACACACATGCGCGCACACACACACACACACACACACACACACCAGGTTACGTCCTCCCGATAAAACGCCTGTTTTTTTTTTTTTTTTTTTTAATAAAAGAAATGTGGTTTAAGTTCCAAGGTCCCTGTATAATGTTTTTAGCTTAACCATGTGCAACTATGTTGTGAAAACCCATAACATCAGAATCCTATGCAGGGAAATTCTTAGTAGCCCACTGAGCATGAATGAGGGGGATGTACTGCAGCTTTGTAGCCAGTTAGCTGTGCCAAGGGCGTCCGCTGCAGGGTTTGTTCTGTGTTGTGCAGTGTTTTCTTGGAGTACCTTCTCATTTGTTGAATACTTTGGAGACCATGGGTCCCAAAAAAAGTTGAAAAGGTGTTGAAAAAAGTAGTGGACAAAGAGGCTGAGAGCAAGAAAAGGTCTTACTATAGCCAAAAAATGTAATCAGAAGGATAGAGAAAAGAGAGCATCTGAAGGTTATAATTTTTGCTTTCTGTATGCCTGCGACAATGCTTACCATTTTATATTCATCATGTTCAGGTCATTACAGTCAACTGCATTCTTTGTTTTAAAGAGTTGCCTGCACTTTTTTATACAAATGTCTGTTACCATACAAAGAAAGAAGTGAGACAGAGAGAGATTGAGTGATGACGGTTTGATAGTTTTATCAGTGTTAGTGTTTTAGTGATATTTGGGAAATTGGTTGGGGTTCCTGGGTCGAAACATCTGCTTATTTATGTTTTCCCAGCTTAAGTCCGGTCTAAAGGAATATAATAGGAAAGTAAACTGTGGTATATAACTATTTTGTTATTACTTTTAAATTTTCCTCTTTCCACTGGACTACAACTTGTCCGCATCAGTCTCTGTGGTCTCTACCTGTTTGACAACACCTACAATACTTAATGTTACTCAGCTAGTACCACGTACAATATGGTAAGATGGCCTTTCATACGTGGATTTTTTTTTTTTTTGAAGCCCATGTAGTGTCGCCATAGAATACAGGATTATCGGCATGCTGAAATGAGTTTGTGAAAACTGTCGAATAATTCTCGTGTGTTACTTTTGTTTCATGTCCTTCAGTTCTCCTTGTTGCAGAAGTAACAGAAGCATCAAACTTAGTTAATCCAGTAGCGTGTATTTTAGTATTTCTCTGAACGGTAGCAGAGAGGCTGCCTTGAACCAATTGACATGAAGGTCAACAGTTTTATCTTCTTTGGAACCAGGACCGCTGTGTTATGCTCTGCTTTACCTACAGCTGACAGCAGCTCTTGACCAGTCATTTTAGAAGTAAGTTCAAGGGAAGACAGGAGGTGAATGAGCTCCATCAATTGTGCCTGTGAAATTACAAAATAGGTAGACGCATGTGTGGTATTGATTGTTTTCCCACTGTTGTCATCTTACTCATTTTTTTTGCTAGGGGCACAGTTCTCGGCTGTAAATGGCTAAACCAACATTTCTGGCTCTTTTTGGATATATTTTTGCTGTTTGTAGCCTGGGGTTTGTAACACGAAAATTAGGGTGTCCATTTTCACGCTCTTTAAAGCGTCTAGTAAATTACTCACGTCAGGAATATGAATGTAATGTTTGTTGATGCTGCAAAAAACTGCCCCTCCAATTACTTTTATATGCACCAGAGATATATTTTTTGCACCTGTATTGTACCTCTTTGGTTTTACATACAAAATCTTGCAAATTCAGTTATTCTCCCCATGGGAGAAGTGCTTATTTTTTTTCTCACAAGAGACTTGGGTCACCTTTACTGGGGAGGGGATCACGAATTTCATTTGACTGTAGGTACCACTGTGAGCAACTGCGGCTGACTAATGCAAAATAAGTTCCCCCCCCCCCAAAAAAAACATTTTTGTAGCATTTACTTTCGTTTAGTTTTTTTGTCGTGTTTTTGTGACATTACAAATCGAATGCCAGTTATTCACCCACATGACAGTTAATCTACCCCATGTCTTATGTCTGTCACTGAAAATCAGTGAGAAGGTAATGTGGGAAGGTCTGTCCTAAAGACTTGAGTGATGGAATAAGATCAGCAGTTTTAGGTTTGGTCCTACCTGGGGGCCTGCATCTGTGCTCAGACCGGCTGATTTACCAAAGAGCTCCAGGACCAGCAGCTGTATGTGTTTCGCAGTGGCACCTAGGGGAGCCGAGGGGAGAAATAGCCAGGAGAGAAGGGCAAGTCTTCCTGCAGGACAGTATTCACATTACTGCTAGTCATATTGACTTTAAGCCCTGAAGGAGCAATTACATGTCCTTTATGCACCATCTCCTGTTTTTGGTTTTAGAATCCTTTTTAAATAGCATCATATTTACTTGTGGGCATCCCTGGTACTCGGTGATCTATAGTTCTCTTTCATGTGTTCAGCCAGATGGGTGTTTTTACATAAACATTTTCAAGATTTTCAGCATTGGCACCACACGTGAAAATTTTAACCCAAGGCTGAGGTTCTGATCCTGTGGCAAGTTAAATTTGAAATGGTCAGAGTTTAGATTAACTTTTTTGTTGTTATTAGTGCTTATGAAGCACAGTGCATTTGTTAGTTTAACTACATGAAAATATTTAAAGACTTGTGTTTTGGATCCATTCTCCAAAGAATTCACTACATCTTATGTATTTTAGTGTACTATTCTACAGCTCTGAAGCATTTTTGTTTAATTTTCTATTGAAATCGGGCTCCACCATCATGACATTGGCATTCATGACAATCATGTAACAAGCAGCTAGTTGTTTTTAAATTATAATAATGTTAATGAAATATTATTATTATTATTATTATTATTATTAGTTGCTGTTATACAGTAGCAGTATATGTTGATGGTTCCATTACAGCTAGTTACAGCTTTCAATTTGAATATAAATAGAACTGTGGAAAAAATACAGCAATGTTGTCATAACACATAGGAAAAATTGAGAAAACGCCTCCACATTGGGGGGGAAAACAAATAATTTTGCTTGGGCAGCATTTCAGGCCACGTGCAGTTCTTGTATTTTTCAATTTATCGAATACTGCAGCATCTGCAATGATTATGTCACAAAGCACTAGTTGTGGCCATTCCACTCTTCACACTGCTATATACAGGGAATGCATCATCTTTATTCGATCTCACCTCTTAGTCAGTCTGTTTGCATCTGTATGGGGAACTGGAGCACTTTCATAGCCTTTTCTGATTTATAAGTGACTGCTAAATCTCGGTGTCGAGTGTAGTGTGAACTTCATTTCAGTATATGTGCATACCACATCAACGTCTCATCTGTACTACCACAATAATGATGAACGGGAATGGGGAATAAGATTTATTACGACCCCTCCTAGATGTTGGGCTCCTTTTGGTGCTAGAGGTTGAAGGGGCTGCACGTGAATGATAAAAGGAATGAGTTGAATATATATTTCGTCCAAATAATGTCTCCAGAAACAAACCAAGTGATAACTGGGGAAGGGTTTATTGTGGAGACAGTTAGTAACAGAGTAAATATTTAATGAAGCAGTGGAACTGTGCCAAGAGGTGCCCCGTGGGGGGGCGGGGGGGCTACCTATTCTATGGTGTGAAAAACAAACAACTTTGTACCTGACACCTGGAAAGAAAAGTGGCAAAACAAAAAGAAAGTGTTTTGTTCCTAATTAACTGCACTAATCTACACTAACTAAGAAAACACAAAAACAGGACATTACTCTATACATAACACTGTACAAAAGTACGCAAGTGCCCTCAGAGTACAGCGAACCACAACGCTAAAGAGTAACAAACTCCAAAGCACCAGACTGGAAGAAAGCTGCACGCTCCTCCTCGTGTGCCCGGTTATTTATATCCACAGGAGGTGAGTTCCGAAATTCGTTATTCGGTTATCCAGGTGCATCAGATTTGCTAGTAGCTCTTCTAATCACAACTGAGGGAAGAAGAAAAGAAAGAAACAAGCGAACACAGCCAGTCCGGGGCCGTGACGTGCTGAATGTCACTCTTTCGCCTTTTATGTTTGTTGTATTAATGCAAAATCTTGAAGAATGTTGCATACATGTGTTTCCAAGATTTTATTTTATTTTCTCATGCAACTGATTCACTGCAAAACATAATCTAGAGGTTGAAAAATGAGAGATTGAAGTACAGTTATGAATGAGAAACTTTTTGTTAATTCTATTTGCAGGCTGTATATATGAACTAATTACAAATTAACTAAAATTGTATAGCAATTGGTTTAGTTTTCCTTAAATAGGATGTCAAAAGACATGCCTAAAGCAGTACATATGTATATTGAGATAAATATCTGCTTTGTACATGATTAACAAACTGGATTTTTTTTGTTTAAAATATATGTGAATTATTTTTCCAGGAAAAGCTGATAAATTTCATTGGAAATAGAACAATGTTCATTTAATGCTTTTTGTTGACTAATGTTACTTTTAATTTGTAATGACACGGCATTAATTTAATCAAACTGTTTACAACAGCTCACACTGTCCAGCCGTGCTGTGATGTTACCATGGTAACAGTCTTTGTTTAATTGCATGGTGATTTAATCTTTAAAAACAGCTGATGGAGAGCAAGGTAGACAAAGTACAACTGTCAGGCATTTTCCCCCATTTTAACTAAATCTTGAAGTACATAGTAAAAAAAAAAAAAATGGAAAGATACATACATACATAGTTTGCATACATTTATACTTATTAATCCCATATTAAATTGCCGAATTTAGGCCACATATGTTTAAAGGTATTTATTTAAACTCTTCCAAGCAGGGATATTGAAAAGTGGAATATTAGATAATTAGTATTATATAACTGATGAATTTAAAGAGGAATTTATGGCTGAGTGACTGTGGTCAGTTCTTAGTAAGAAAGTGGTATCTTGTGTTGCTCCAGCAGCCCTTATGTTGCAAGTCATATTTCCTGACTTTAATTCTTTAATAACATCTACAAGTCACTCCCAGAGGCAACAGGGACAAAAGTTCAGCTTCTTTATGGAAAAAAACAGGGGAAAAATACAAATCTTATTTCATCACAATTTAAGTTGAACTGACTCTTACAAATTAGAATTTAAAATTGTTACCATTGGTTCTCATTGTACACAAGACGTTTTGTGCTCCTTGAGTCTGCATTGTTCTACTGTCATAAAGGTGACAGACTTTAGTGTTGATGTGAGTTCCCTGTGTACAGTAGCTTCAGTCCTCTCCTCCAGGGCTTCAGCCTTATCTGCAAGTTGCAGTCTGCTACCCGGATCACTGCCCCTGAGGTTCGTGGAGAGGAGGGCTTGAGCAGCAGTACACAGGGATTGTAAATGGCCCAGATGATGTGTTTATAAAAATAATTTTTTTTAAATGATGATCTATCCATTAACTTTGAAGGTTTTTGCTATAAGATTTTTGATTACCAGCCCTGTATTATTGTAGTGAGTAATAAAAGGTTAAAGCTGTCCTCATGTTCTCAACCATTGTGCTGCTGAGTGTCCTGAATATGTCAGTTGAGGTTATGGAGATTGTTGGATTGTTGGAGATACAAAATGTTCTCAAATTACAGCAGGTATTTGTAACATATCCAACCAGTGTAACGATTTATTGTCCAAATTTGTTTTCACATATAGAAGAAGTGTCTGGGAATCACCTTATTTTCTACATCTGCAGGACTCTGTACAAGAAAGTGTGATTACAAGAGACATACACCGCACCTTTCCAGCACACGACTACTTCAAGGATTCTGATGGTGATGGCCAGGACTCCCTGTACAAGATTTGTAAGGTAAGAAATGGCAGCCTTAATAAATAACTGCTTATGTATTCTTAATAATGTCTCTAACTTGTCATTGTTGGCTCTTGCTTTGTGACATCATATATATCAATCCTTCAGTATCCATACTCTCTGTACCCAAATTTTCTCTATAACAGCTCTACGCTGTAGAATCACACCTGTGACACTCCTAACCATCTGACCCTCAGCCCCTCACTGAATGTAGTTGCAGGCACAGTGTCTTGGTGCACCGTCTTTGCCTGTATATATTGCTGTGACCATTAAAAAAAAAAATCTAAATAAATCTTAGAAGAGCAGATATTGTTATACATTAAAAACTATTGATCTCAGAAATCTTTAACTGAGAACTAGTTCAATCTTTCATGTTTGCAGTGTTAATATAGGAATAATTACACATTTAAAATGGCTAGTGAAGTAATTCTAGTATATATTTGTAAGCTTTTAAGGTCTGTTAAACAAAAAAAAAAAAAACTTTTGATCATTCAGTACATGGGGAATAAAGGTAAGATGCCCCTCCTCTGACTAGGCTCTTCATAAATAAAGCAACATATCTTTTTGCCAATGTTAACTCTCCAAATTTTATATTTGAAATGCTAATCTAAGATTAGCTTATACTGCATTATTGTTCACAGAAGCTATTAGGATGATTCACATCAGATGTGCTTCACCAACTCGCGGCTGGGACCTGAAATCCCTCAAAGAGCAGCATGGAAGGGAGAATCTTTTAGTGCAAATTGAAAGCTGGCAAAGCATGCTGTAGGATGTAATCGCACAGATCACGCGGGAGGCCGTGGAAAGCCTCAGGGAGCAGCAGCAACCAAATTCTGCATCTGTAGCAGGGCTTGAAGTGTTTATTTCCCCACAGTTAATTAAATTGGTTCAGTTGTTAGATGAGAGGGAAGATATTCCTGCAGCCCATCAATCTGCTATATCTGTTTTTCATAGCCGAACTGCGTTATATTGACTTAATTATGTAATGAATCTACCAAGAGAAGGAATAACTGTACTCTTCCACTGGTCTTTAGATTTACAACCATACTGGTATGTATTTCACTGTCGGCTTTTCAACGGTTCCCTTCCCGACCTCTTTGTTATGGACTGAGTGTTTGCAAAATGCACCCTTAGTCAAACGGTGAATTATAGTGTCTTTTTTTTCTATTTGCAAGCATGCACATATATGAATACATCAGTGTGGATCAAAATCTTTGTTAGTATGGGCATTCTGGTAATTTATTTTGAGAACTTGATGTTACATAAAAGTGAACTTTAATCTCACTTGCAACCAGGTTACAGTGCAGTTTTAAGAAATGATATGTAGGGAAAAGACAGTTTAGGCAATCATGTTCCTTTATGACATTGAAAAATAGGGTCCGAGTGATAAAAGAATCACCCATATAATGGTTTGGCACAGTAGCAAGAATTTGAACCACATCAGATGCACCACATTAGTTCCAATCTTGTCTCAGTTCTAGATTATGTACATAATGCATAAGCCATCCAAGTGATAAACTTACTTCAAGTGTTTTCTTTATTTTGTGCAGACCTTCTTTAATTTTTCAAGATTTCTAAATATCTGTGTTATTGTTATTGCTAGTGTTGATTTTTTTGGATTTTCAGTTTTTTTTGCATTAAGATTGGACGTGCAGCCTGTTGGGAGAACTGTGTACAAAAGCAAATTTAAGGGAAAATTGAATTATTCCTTAAAAACAAATTATTATTACAACTCTCTAGAATTGTTTAATACTGTCAATTTTCATTACATTGCTTGTTGCCAGATGAACGTCTTCTGAAAGATGATTTTGCCTCACACTAGCAATGGATTGTTGTGCTTTGTTGCTGAGGTTAAAATGACAGATTAAAATGCAAGTGTGAGCCTAATAAGCAAACATCTAGGATACATGTTTCTTCAGGTTGACAGATAAAACTGGATTAAAAAAAAGTGCTGTCAGTTTTTCTATTCATCTTTTATGTATGTTTGCATCTCAGGCCTACTCTGTCTACGATGAGGAGATTGGATACTGCCAGGGCCAGTCCTTCTTGGCAGCTGTACTACTCCTGCATGTGAGTATCTGTCTGTTTTGCCGACAGTGGGATGCTGCTGAGGGCTGTTTCAGCAACATGGAGCTATGGACTCCTGTGCCTCAGAGGAGCTTATGAAGGGAATGGTTTACTTCAGGTGCTTGTGTGTCTTTCCATTATGAGGTATGCTTCATTAAACAGAAGGTTTTTCTTTTTTGTCTAAAACATGCACTGGGACTACTCCACAAAACTGTGTTAGGGAAAAGTGATGCCTGCCATCTGAGAAGAGACTGGAGACTGAATGAAAGGAGTGGGAAGGAAGGAGATGTTGTGAGAGAAAAGATGATGAGAGGACAGAATGACTGGAAAAGGGATTCAAGGGAGACACGAAGCAGCAGGCAGTCTTTCAGTATGCAAAACAGCAAAGAAAGTGTCAGCGACGTTAATGACTGTGCCTGTCCACCTGCAGGAGCCCATCTAGTGTAGGAGAGACCATGTCAATGAGATTAAATGCCTGCTTTACCCACCTTTCTCTAGTCTCAAACTGTCATCCAGTGTAGGAAGCACCTCATCGGTGAAATTAAATACCCACCTTTCCCCTTATTCACACTGTGTCCTAATGCAGGACACATTATGTCAGTGAGATTAAATTACAGCCATACCTATTGTCCTTAAATTCGGGAAGGATATGTACAATATATCTGCTCTACGTCATTAAAACAAACTTTATCAGTTTTTACTGGCTTCGTGCATACTTTTTTTCACATACACCTTAATCTACCCCTTCCACTTACTCTGTCACTGTCCAGCATCTTGACAGTTTTCGAAATACCAGTCAGTGTTAACATTATGCATCGGTTAACTATATCCATTGGAATTACACCTATATCCCAGGTTTCCAGCTCCCTGTGTCCGAGTTCCTGATACAACGAGTGATATGCATGTATTAATACCCGACTCCGAGAAAAAGAAATCAAGAAATCCCGTCCGAGTTTTGTGCGAGCCAAGCTGTGTGGCAGCACTGCGCCCAACATCTGCTCTCCGTGTTTGCCTTGTGTGCCCTGTATTCTGATGTAGCGTGTGATTTCGTTCACTTCTGTTCATTACAGTAACAGCCCATAACAGAAGTCATGTTTGTTTTTTATTTTTATTTCTTCTTCCTTTTTTTTAAAATGAATTTGACTACCAAATGTTTGTTCCTATTAATAAGGTAAGTAACGTAATGTATGATAGTAAATAAAAAAATGAGCAGCACAAACACAACGCATGTTAATCGCCTCATTGGTTTTTTGGTAATTGGGTAATCGAGTAATTGGTGTTTAAAGTGTCGTCATGCTGAAACAGGTATTTTAAATTATTAAGGATATTTTGGGAGAATGAATTTGGGTTTCTCTGATGAACCTGTAATGAATCATAATCGTCTTCACAGGAAATAATGAAATACTAAGAAATAAGCTTCCTGAAGTTCACAGTATTTGAAGCCATTTCTAGGAGCAAATTACGCTCGGATACTTGGGTATAGGTGTAGTACTGTGTTGCAAGTTTCATGGAGAGTTGCAGGATATACAAATACTACTGTGCTGATATATCCCTTCTCCTGCTTGTTCTGCCTAGATGCCTGAGGAACAAGCATTTTGCGTTCTCGTGAAAATCATGTATGACTACGGTCTCAGAGAGCTGTACAAGAACAACTTTGAGGAGCTTCACTGCAAGTTCTACCAGTTGGAGCGATTAATCCAGGTGAGGTGAAAGGAAGGACAATATGGACTCTGCAATAAACAAAAGTCATTTAATAGCTTTTAGCCTCTTCTTTCTTATTTTTTTCCTGCTTCTTTGTCTTAAGTTTCTTTCTTAGAATTTGTCTTTCTATGTCTGTGATTTTCCTTGAATGTGTGCGTTGCACTTCTTTTGTCGGCATGTTGGCTTCTGTTGAGCGCCGTGACCTACAATGGACATTAATGCCCACAACTTAGCCCTTGTTTAGAGAGAACCATCAGTTAGTGTATAAATGCCATTTCTGGGTGCTAATGCCAGGTCTTTGTAAGCTGTTAAACTAAATCCACTAAAAATTGGGTTTTAATTTTGTGCTGAAATCCAATTAGACCGAAAGCAAGCTTTTTACAGCACCGAGCTGAATGGAGTTACCATCGACAAGATCCGAAGGCAAGAGCGTTAGTATTGATTAGTCAGGGCTGACATACAGGTGGAGGAAGCTGTGGGTTTGAAGCTGCTGGACTTTTCTGAGTACCTTATAAAAGATTGCTTCCCTGTCCCTCCTTTTGCATTATCTCTTCACCCTTTCATATTTGTTTGGTAACAGGTTCTAGCTGAGAAAACATTGAAAGTAAGTTACATACTGCATATTTCTACAGTTTAGATTTCCTGCTTTGATCTGCACTTCATCAAAAGGGATGAAACTTAATTCAAACATACCAGTGGATTGTACTGACAAGCATTTCTTCCTGCTGTTTGACATTTATAATACACTTTCACAGTTAAATGTTGAAACAGGCACTGGAGATATTTTAACAGAAGAGCTCTCTATGCTTGTTGGCAGTGTACCCGTTCTTTCTCCCTTTTCCCCGCATGTTTGGCGTTTTTATTATTGTATTCCATAATCCTCTCGTTCAGATTTATTTCTGTCCTTCTGTTTCATTCTTTCTCAGTCTTTTTTTCTGTTACTCCCTGCTACCGACAATCGATGTGACCTCTCTGTTTCACTGATCTCCTGCTGCTCTTTCTAATGAATCTGCATTGGTCAGGATAATGCTGCTGTCTGTTGACACAGGCAGAATTGACCTATACCTGTACAAAGCCTCTTCTCCTGTTCTCTGCTTTTGAGCCACAGGCAATACGTCTGATTTTAATGTGTATCTGAAATATGTATGCGTTACCAAGTAATATTTTATATTGCTTACTTAACCTGTGAACAAATGTTATGTATTCAGTTTGAATTTTTTGTGTCCCCCCCCCCCTCAAATTTTAAATAACCTGACGGGTTGTCGCTGTGTTGGTGAAACAGCATTATATCCTAACCTGTGTCTCCTTTTCCTAAACCTGTCTGCTGTACAGGAACAGCTGCCAGACTTGTGGTCCCACTTTCAAGAACTGAACCTGGAGGCCCACATGTACGCCTCGCAGTGGTTTCTGACACTCTTCACAGCCAAGTTCCCACTCTGCATGGTCTTCCACATCACCGACCTGCTGCTTTGTGAGGTGAGACAGCAATGTGCGCAAGTAGCAACAAAAATTCCTATACATGTTTTCAGCTCCCCCTTTTTAATAACCACTCTTTATAGAGATAATTACTATTCTAATACCTCTAAACTATTGTTTATCGCATAATTTTCTCTGTGTATAATACCTTGTTGCTAGTAGAACTTTTTCCTTTTTAAAGTACACTGAAAGTAAAAATAATGCACAGGTTTTTACAAAGACAAAGGACAAATGTTGCTGTGTGTTCTTGCTGTAAGGATGGTCGCATCAGCATCTTGGCATTGCATGTCATAGATGTCTGCTCTCTCGGTTAGCAGTCTAGCTCTCTCTTCTTTCAGCATTGGTCTTATCACCCTAGGGTAGGGTAAATAAAACTTTGTTCAGCCTTTCATTGGACTGCACAGTGAGAATCTGTTCAGGCTTTTGAGCTATTAATACACTTCTGCAGCCTACCCTGCTGTTTCTCCAGTTCACATTATTGTCTTTTGCTTCTTAGTTTGTTTTGTCCTATGTCTCGGACTTCACCCTTTGGCTTCTGTACTGTCCGTTTTATTTTACTCATGGTCTGTCTCTTTCAGTATTGTTTGCTTTGAAGCCTTTTTTCTATTGTGAATTTTCATAAAGGAGTACCTAAATCAGTGGTCCTCAGGTAACACTGATGTCTCGCAGATGAGTGAGCTCCGTATTTAGATTTGAATCTAAGGTTTGAGGAGTTTGCATAGTCCCCCATTGTTCACAGTCCAAAGACATGGCTTATTGAATTCCTTCCAGACCCTCTACGACAACCAAGTGGTCGCCAGGAGTCAGATTCAACTTGATGGCACTTAAGACTTACCTTTTCCTAACCTAAGTCCTCTGTAGAACCTTGTAGGTATTCAGTCATACTAAGGAAAACCTGCACTTATGTTTTATCTAGGCAGTTGCATAACCATGTGTTGTTCGTGCAACAAATGCTGCCTCACATTTGTATTTTTTTTTTTTTTTTGCATTATGTCATCCTTTTTCCTTAAAGTGAAACAAATAGTTTTTGTTTGTTTGCTAATATGCATATCTGAGCACCCTGGCATGTAGGCAAGACAAGCATCACCCCCCCCCATTCCCACAGGTCCATTCATACAGCGCTGTGTTGTGTCAGCCCACCAGCGCCATCTACAGAGCTCCCGGGGTGGGAACTCTCCAACCAGGTTTATTAATAGAGCACCAAGGGATATATTTAGCTCACTGTTGCCATGAGAACAGGCTGTCTGAGCTGCTGTGTGAACGGGTCTTCCCATGCAGGGTGAACTTCAGTGCCGTGTCTTTGCAGGCTACCGAGATTTGGCCTGCTTTCTGTATTGGCCTCAGCGATTCCAAAGCTGTCTTTTCTTTCTTTCTTTTGATCCCTCTGTTTCTAATAGTCCCTGTATGCAGCACTCACTTTATGCATCAGTGGTTTTCTGTCTGTCATCTCCCTAAATTTTTTTTTCTGTCTCACAAAATGTACAACCTCCATATCATCACCTCTATTGACTGTCTTTGTCTGTCTTGCATTTCTTGGCAATTATAGTAAACATAGGTGTAGTAAAATATTAAATGTTCAGAAAAAATGCTTTAACGTCTATTTTCTAATTAGTGTTTTTCCATTTTACTGATTCATTATTATAGTTAAAAATATAGTGGAATTTACCATATAAATTAATAAACCATTGTCAGCTGGCTACTCAAGAGACTAATGTGTCTTTGCTTTCTTCCCCAGGGGCTGAATATCATCTTTAATGTTGCCTTGGCCTTGCTGAAGGTAGGAATCTTGTTTAGAAATATAAATTCTTATATTTGGTGCTGTGTGTGACAGTGTTTTGAGATATTATTTCTATTTAAAAGAGAGGTCGGGGGGGGGCAGACCAGAAGGTTCTGAGCTGAATGTGCTTTGAAATTCGAAGGAGTTGCTGTTGTTTGTCTCCCTCTGCTGGTGAGCGGTGCCTGTGTGACGCTGGCTGTGTGCTTTTAAAGTGCTTATCTTTTACTGAGAAACACATGGCTTAATTCGAGATTAAATCTATAAATGCAGAACCAGGATTGCAGTTTTGGTTCAAAGGTCCAGATAAACTTGTTTTTAAACTCTGTTTCTTGTAGTCTTTGTTAAAAAAAAAAAAAAAAAAAAAAAAAAAAAA
>UFQX01000535.1:53337-73404 GCA_900497675.1 Arapaima gigas | reverse complement strand
AAAAAAATTTTTTTTTAAAATTTTTTTTTTTTTTTTTTTTTTAAAAAAAAAAAAAAAAAAAAAAAAAAAAAGTATAAAGTTCAATTGAATTAAGCCGTGACACTTTTAATACTATTTAACGCCCTCAATGACTTATGTTGGAAATGGTGTAAAAGTAAAATGAAGGTGATAAGTAATATCAGTATTTTTAATGAACATCAAAGTTGAATTGAAGTAATCAAACAGAAAAGCAGCTTAGGGGTTGGGTAGATAAGGTGCAATAAATAATTTTAAAGGTTGTTGAATAGGGAACTTGCTTGACACAGTATTTTACAATGTTTACAATATTTTACATGTTGTATGCTAGTTAGCTTTTACATATGTTTGTACGGTGCGAGTTGTTTTGGAGAATTATGCATTGGAAGTTTTTCCAGTCCATTCAGCAAATGATGATGAGCAAAATATATTATACATAATTTATTATATGTAATGACCTCAGTGAAGAAATTCTAAGGAGGAAATTGTACTGTCAGTTCCCTTAGACAATTTACTAGTTGTCAGTACTGTGTTGAAAAAGTTTTTGTATGTATTGTATCTGCAGCAAATCGAGCTTAAATATTATTTCATAGATGTAATCGTGAAGGTTCAACTGCCTTAAAATAAAAACTTAATAATTTACATTGTGGTTAACTGGTAATGGACCTGCAGGACATATGACAATATCGATCAAAATAATAATTTTATGACCTAAAATTGAAAAAACTCAGTAAAATTTTTCCCACTGCCAAGTAGTTAAGAAAAAAAAACTGAAAAAATCTTTACCACCGTATTTCTCTGTCGTATCACAATATTGAGAAAAGAGTCAATCTTTTCTCAACATTGTGGTATTGATCTGTTTTGCCTCTATATTACATAATTATAAATGAAGAGATTTAATAAGTGTACTTTTTAAGCATTTTTTGTCCTCATATTGTCATGTTCCATAATGTTTTAATTTAACAAAAGAGCTGTCTTGAAATGGTAAGTGCCGAGTGAACTACTTATTTTTAATGATGAAAATCTTTTTGTCTGTTTGGTCCCACACCTGCAATTGGACGAAGTTTGCTTTCACGTTTTGATGAGTTAAAGGATTTCTGTAATAGTTATTAGAAATGCTCACAAAAAGTAGTATGATGTGATTATTAAAAACTGGATCATAACTTCACGTAATTGTACAAAATATCAATACTGTTATCACGGTTAGTTTATGTGTTAGTTTACGTGCTGAAAATGATTGCATACTCCTGTTTGTTGTACAGCATTTCTACGTTGATAGTGTTTACACTACCGGTACTTTAAAATATAGACGGACTGAGAGGGATCAAGCAGAGATGTATTTAGGAGTTGCTATGGGCAAAGACTGTGATAGGTGAGTGTCTCAGCAACTAGGAGAGATGAAGACAGCAAGAGACGGATGGGTAGTTGGGGGTTGCACTGTCGCGTTCCTATTGGCTAGCTATTACAGCATTCTCCCCAGAGGCCCCCCCTTCCTCAGTCTGTTTGTTCACATGCCCCCCCCCCCCCACCTGACTGCCATTGCCCATTCAGAGTGCAAAGCAATGGCTAGTGGCTAACAGCTAGCAGCAGCAACGAAGGGGCAGTCACGTTTCCAGGGATGTCTACCATCAACTCGTCAGCACAGCCAGCCTGCGAATCCCCGGCACCGCCCCTCCTCCTGTCCTCTCCTCCCCCCGTCGTCAGCCACCATCTCCTTCCCGCATCTTCTAGCATTCTGCCAGTGAGCTGCGCGGCTCTCCGCGCGGTCTCTCCTCTGCTTTCTGCCTTGTGCCAGCCACAAACCTCTGTGGTAGAGCTCCTTAAGCTCTGGGCTCCTGGCTGGAGGCAGGAGCAAGTCTGAGCCTGAGCGCCACAGCGGACTGCCTCATAACCTCCAAGCCTCATGAGGCTCTGCCACACTGGGACTTCCTGCCTTTTACATCATCATCAGTATTTTTAAGAGCTTTCTGCCTTTCATTAGTTATTTTTTATTACCTATATTTATGAATTTTTAATTTTCATTTAAAAAAATTTTTTTTTGAAAGAAGAACATGATTTTGTGCTGCTGTCTTTGAACAAGCGTTATTCAGCCAGGGTGTCAGCCCCTGTTTTCCCTTGACCTGGATGTTGTGCATAATATGGTGCCATAATTCTTTTCTCCACTATGCTGGCAGTGAGAGAACTGGAGACGGGATTGAAGCTCAGGACACGAGTCTCTGGAGCGACTGGGATGACTGCTGCCGCTTGAGGATTTCTGAGTAGCTGGATGCCTGTTTACATTTTCGTCCAGCCTGAGTCACTGCCTGGGGGCTCCACCTGAATCGCAGACATTTTGAACAACGTGGATATATAACTTCAACACTGTACTACCCTTCTTTTTTCAGTCCACCTTGAAAAGATGGGGGTGGTCAATTCACAGGACTTTTGGTGACTTCAGATGAATTTTGAGGGAGTCTTGTTTCTAGGGCCATGTTAATTATTGGTGGACGTCAGCTTTATTACTATGCCTTTTGCTATTTTTCCATTTAAAAAAAAATCTTTGTTGTGTTTAAGGCGTGTTAATTTAAATCAATAGCTGCAAATGAGATTCTGTTGGAGAGAAAATGCAGGAAGATATGTCTGTCGTGTTTAACTGCAGCCGTACACCCTGTTTCATTGTTGCTAGGTAACAGTTCATTAATTTGAAAAATTTTTGAGAAGAAGGCTGATAGACCAGAGCAGAGCTATCCGTTTAACTTAGAGGATGCATTTTGAGACTAAAATATGCAATGGTGTGGCTGATGCTCCCTGTGATATTTTTTTCTGCGCTGTTCAGGGTCAGACAACATGGTTGCTCTCTGTAGTCTTACATGGGCTGTGTGGGAACCACTGTTTCAACTGCACTCACTGGCAATGAATCCATCTGGTTTTTTTGATGCTAAGATCAGCTGGATGAGAAGAGCCTTCATGGCCAAACTCCAGAAATTCCCTTTTGTTGTTGGGTTTACACTTACTGTGATGTGCAGTTGTCTTTAGTGTGAAAACTCTCTGAGAAACCGGGCTACAAAGTGTTGCATGTAGGCCAAAACAGTGGGAAAGCTGTGATCCGAAACCTCTCCTTGGTTATCAGGATCCTCCTCTTTATCACCTGCCATTTGACCACAAAGTGGAGCCACCCTGGAATCCACCGTGGCTCGTATTAACCCGGACTCTGACGCCATCCCAGAGCCAGGACACATGCTGGAGTCTCCCAGCGTCCTGCCAGCAGAGGAAGAATCCCCTCCCTCTCCTCTCTCTCAGCCTCCGCTCCCAGCACCTCCAATCGGATCTCAACTCCCACCAGTGGTGCGGCGGTCAGAGGAGGGGGCTCCGGGCCTGGTGACTGACTGTGCCTGCCGGATGTTAGGGCTGCTGGGCATGGGCCACAGACTCTTTGTGCCCCGGTTGCTGGCGGTGAGAGCCTGGAGGCTCTTTGGTCTTCTCGTCCCTGTCTAGTCACCTCATTATAGTTCCACCCATGGTGAAGTGCAGCGACATTTGAATCTGAAGTTAGAATGAGCTATAAACAAATATCAGTCACTGGGTGATATATTGACAGTGACTTGTTTTGCTCATCCTGCTTTCAGTGGAGCGTTGTGAACTGCGAAGGGATGGGTGTTCTGAGCTTATTGGTGCAAAGACAGTGATTTACCATATGGTGGCACTGTTACTAACACTTAAACCAGTCCCGTGGTTGGAATGGCCTCAGTTTATGGATACGTAGTTCAAAAGTAAACCAATTTTTTTTCGTCGATGTAACTTGTCTGCGTGTCTGGTATTAGTGATAGTCATGTCGTACGATGCAAGCTGTATTAGAAAGTTTAAGGCCACAACAAAGTATCCATTTTGCCAAGATTTACAGGGTTTGTAGACTGCTCAATTTACACGAGCTGGCTAATGTTAAACAGCCTGAGAAACTAGATTCTAGTCTTACTAACAAGGGAATTGTGTTTTAGAGTGTTTACAGATTTGTATGTGAATAACAAACCAGTCCCTAAGAAAAAGCGGCCAGCAGACAGTGAATCAGAGGAAGCGTTCCCACAAAAGGGTTCCTCCCTATCTAAAAGACTGAGATGATGTACAACTTTGAATTGCATCTGCTTAGTTAGACCTGCATTTCAAAGGTTCCACTTCATACGAACATGTAAAACTATGAATTCAGTCTGATAACTTTCTCCTTTTTTCTCTTTCTTAAGACCTCCAAGGAAGACTTGCTCCAGGCAGATTTTGAAGGGGCACTGAAG
Organism: Arapaima gigas; assembly: GCA_900497675.1. Lineage (NCBI taxonomy): Eukaryota > Metazoa > Chordata > Actinopteri > Osteoglossiformes > Osteoglossidae > Arapaima > Arapaima gigas. Next base: position 69,127 of record UFQX01000535.1, on the reverse strand, counting down.
TTTTTCCGGGTGCAGCTGCCCAAACGATACCGAGCTGCAGAGAATGCTCGCAGACTCATGGAGCAAGCATGCAATATCAAGGTAGGAACATCATTCTGGTGTTTGCCTCCCACCGTGTGCTTTGTGACCAAAGTAAGGATTCCTTTGACTTTCCTTAAAGACTCACGAGACATTTGGTGTTCAGCATATTGTCCAGGTTTTGTAAACGGATGTGTTGTCCTTATCGCCTTTGTACCATCAGACTCTACTCGAGTGTGTTACGTCTTGCATGGCCAACCTCGGGTCTCTTTCCCAGGTTGAAAAAGATGAATGTTTTGTGAGATATGCATTCTCTAAGTTGTACATTTTTCTTGACTTCCTGGTTGCATTGGTTTGGATTCCGCAGAGACAGATTTCTGAGGATGTTTGCCATAATGGAATGTAATGTGAGGAGGAAGTGCCTCTCAGGAAGTGTTTCTGATACCAGCACTTAAAGGCAGATCTCCACCGCACATTTTGTTATGTGCGTGACTATGGGTGGATTTAATGGTTTGGGGGCTAAAGGCAAAGATAGGGATGTGGCTCTTATCAACCCCAATTCCTATCCTTTTCTGCACTTAATATAATAAGCAGTCATGCCTGGTTGTAAAAATGCTTTCTCAATGGTACCTTCATTGCTTAGTAGAAGATCTGCTATATCTTGCATGTATGGTAATCTGTTACAAACTAATTATGCATGTCAATATTTACTCTTTTATGAAGCATGAAATTAACAATGCAGTGTTAAATCCTCACACTTGCCTTGTTCTTCACTTAGGCTGCCTGGACTGCTTTACGTGTGTTTAACTCTAGCTGTTGTTTACCAGTGTTTTGATTTGCATGCCGGTAAGAGGAGAGAATGATAATTAAAATTAAAATCAAAACGCCAACAATATTCTTCTACTGTTAAGCAGCGGACGGTGTCTTTGTACCTGCCGTCCATTTCCAACCAATTTCCTCTGACTCAAGAGCTACAACATAACTGACTGTCCCAGACCAGGTTAACAATTGACCAGCAGTCAGTCTGGCTGCTCAAAGCTATGACAGGTGTGTGGTGACATTGTTTACATACAGTGTGGCGAGGCGCTGGTTTGAAGTGCATCGTGCTAAAGACAACCAAGATGTTCTATAGACTCCTGCATGTAGTGGCAACGATAAAGAAATAGTATTATAAAATGTATTTTAAAACTAATAATACTAAATTTGACAAACCCATTGAAATAAATGTTTGAGGAACAAATGTTACATTAGAAACCTGGAAATGACTCTGTAGAGCTCAGTGTTTTATATGTCTTGTCGATGATGACTGCGCTGCTATACCGCCATGCTGTGAAAATGTATTTGCCCCCTGTTGTTGCATATTTGTCACACTGAATGACCTTATACGTGAGGCTAGAAATGGGTTTTCACAACACGGTACCTCTAATCATTAAGTACGTTCAAGAAAGGTTTCTATTGTTTAATCTGTGAAAGTTTTATAGTAAATGCTTAAATCTAGCTGTCATTTACCAGTGTTTTAATTTGAGTGCAGTTCACAGAGGAGGATGTCTGACGACTAAAAGGAAAATTTCAGTTTGCTTTCACTGTTGTTTTACTCCATGTAGGGATATTGTGAAAATACAGTGTACACTAGTGTGTAAAGTGCAGTGTGTCCCAAGTCTCTGTCAGGCTTCGGTTGCAGTCACACGGTAGTTGGGGCAGTAATGCAGGAACGTGGAATAGTACGTTACAGCCTGGAGAAAAGGAGACCTCGGTGCTTCCCTACCTCTCCCTAATGGTAAAGTCTTCACCGTACATAACTATAAAATACAGTGGTCTCCAAATGTGTCAAAATACTCTGTCTGAATAAAATAACAACTCTAGAACAGATTGTCTAATTTTTCCTTTGTTTATGTTTAGGATTTTGTTGCAGTATAGAGTCAAAAGGTATTCAACATTTGGGTCTAGGGGCAGTAAGTATGTAGAAGTTAAAACTGCCACTTTGCATTTCAAGAACCTGGTTTCTAATCCCTGCTCCTGTTGTAATACCACTGATCACACGACTTATCCTGAATTGCCCCAGTAAAAATTGCCCCGCTGTATTAATGGGTAAATAATTATAATTGACAAAACATTCTAATTTTTATTCCTCTTTTTTATGTGAATGTATCAAGTTAAACCATATTATTTATGCTTTCTTTTCAGAGCACAGAGGCAAGAAAACCAATTTAGTATTTGTCATGTATATATGAACTGAGTTATATTTAAATCCTTGCTTCCGTGGTATTTTTATTTAATATGATCAGAGATTTCACAATGCTGCATATCTGGTTATTCTGGAGTTCTGTGTGGGGGCGTCTGAGTAGATATGTGTGTCAACTGCTCTGGATTATGAACAAGTATTCTGGGAATGCAGTGCAATTACGCCAAGTTAGTGTTGGCTTAAGGCTCAGTAAAAGACATGGCAGTGTGGCTCAACACTAAACGTGTACCGGTAAGTGCATGTAGAACAGGGCCAACCATAGTGCTTTTCTGCATTAATGCTTCTATGCTATCCATGTTTTTGCTGGTGTGAGAGATCATAGCTGAACTCGGTAGAGACCATCTGTTTGTGGGTTTCTAACGGCTCCTGCTCCTTACTGTGGGGTGTCAGAAGACTTGTTGTTGGGCGAACCTGCAGTTTCAGAGACCGTGTTGGTATCTGTGTCGTGTTCTCTCCTTTTAGCGGACAGTTTTTCCAACAATGTTCGTCAAAGTAAATAATCAAAGTTAGCTCAGTCTAATAAAAAAGAAAAAAGGCATTTTAGCACTCCTAAAATGACATTTTTTCCACATTATTATCACCATAACACATGCCACTGAACTCATGATGGTTATGAGTTTGTTTGTTTTGTCTGATAATGGAGCCAGTTGTATTGTTTTTCTGTCTGATTGACGATTTACAGACAATTGTGGAGATAATAAAAAGGACTTTGATGTGAAGGGAAATGTACAGCTTTCCATTTATTATTTCTCTGACCTGCTATCAGTACGAATTTCAGCACCCAAACCTGAACGTGAGTTATTGGGGTTGAGCTTGTTGTCGATAATTAACTATTAATTTAGCAGTTTTTATACATTTTCTGAGAAAATGTAAATATGACCCTAGTACTTCAAAGGGGAGTTGTGGCAAGAAATTAGTGATTTAGTGCATCTGCAGCTTCACGTGATACCATATTTATTGCCATTTTTATAGCACGACATGGTTTCCATTGGTTTTTGCTTATTACACATATGCTACAAGTCACTGTGTATTCTTCGGTATTAAAGGCTAATATAGATCATCTGACTTAGTAACTTAATTGGAGTAACCCATGATTTTTGAAAAGAGAACAAGAGAAGCTCCAAAACAACAGGAAAACAACATTCTATTCATTGCAATTCTGTTTCATGCGTAATCTGGTTTCTTAAACATCTAACCACCTAAAGGTCTATCTATAGAAATGTAAGTCTAAATTCCGCTTATATGAAAGTGTGTCTGTTATACACTGTAAAAACTCTGTAATACCCGAGCCTCTAAGAAGGTTTGTTAAATTTAAATGTGTATATATGTAGTTTGTGTGTCCAAATACCTCTGCTGCTTAATCAAAATTTGCTGGTAAATTCCTGTTTCGTAAGTGTTGGTAGCTGAGAGCTGGACTTCTTTTCCTCATGGTGTTTTACTCAATAAAACAAAAAAATCGGTTTAATTTTACACATAACAGATGTTTTAGACACTATTCACTATTCACTTCTTAGCCCTTTTCCTGTCTTTTTTTTTCTTTCTTTCTTTCTTTCTTTCTTTCTTTCTTTCTTTCTTTCTTTCTTTGCTACCTCAGTATCAGGTGTTAGGCAGGAAACATTACCTGACTGGCTTTATGACCTGGGAACAGGTGGGCTGGAAAAGGCACTGTGCCTGGGGGAAACATACCTGTACCAGAGGCAGTGAACAGGTGTATTGATCTGCTGAGGAGGAATGAATCAGCAGAAAGGGGAAGCAATGGCTACCAGACTGGCCACCGGTATGTGTTGCTTGAGCACGGGTAAACAGACCTATCTGACAGTGGCAGGTCCTTTTCGGTCTGTTAGGTCTGTGGCAATGCCCTGTGTATATCAGGTGGAGGGGTGGCCTTTTCCCAGGCTCAGGTTACACTGCCACTGCCATTTGCATTCTGACTCACAGCAGGTGTGTCTCTGCTATCAGTTTGGGTGGGTGCGAGTGCGGATTCCAGCCACTCCTTGAGTGGGAACGGCAAGCGCTTCTCTCCCTTTTTGCATTTTTATGTTATTTGCCTGCACGAACCACCAGTTCCTGTGTTTTCAGTATAATTGTTACAGTGTAGGAAAATGAAACGGCACAACTAAGGCGAATGTTTGTGCGCTGCGCTTTACGCAATTTCCTGTGTGCCGGAGAACAGGGGTTACACGAGGGAAGGCGCACACATACAGCTACAGGTGAGCCGAGTGGAGAGACCCGGCTGGCACAGCACCCTGCCTCTCCCCGTGTGAGTCTGTGTTTTGCGGATCGCTTGTAACATTGCCCTGACCCCTCTCACGAGGGCGGAAGTAGTGTGTCAGTAATGAGGAGGCTGGGAGCAACTTTAGAGCCATATTCTGTCTTACAGTAGCAGGGAGTGGAAGTCAATAACTTCAGAGTGTTAAGAATGTGACTTGTCTGATCTTCCCTGGGCTGCAGAGCTGTGGTTTGACAGGTCTATGCATAGAGATGGTCTGTGAAGGGTCTGGTCAAAGGGTGGCGTGAGCACCTCCCAGTGGAACTGCGAAGGCGACAACTGCACTAGTGAGTGAAAGAGACAGAACCGAGTCGCTTAAGTGAGCATTGCTACCTTAACTTTTCAAATATTAATAGCCGTGTCTTGAACGACAGCCACAGCATCAGTTGCAAAGCTAAGCTGCTTTTTCTGAGCTGTTTCATGTATTTTTATCTTTCCCAGTGGAGTAGAATTGCAGATGGCCTTGTCTTTTCTTGATGATCCTTGTTTTGCTCCTTGATGAGTCGAGGGAGGCTGGTTGTGTTTGCACAAGAAGCAGGCTGTCATCTTGTCTCCTGGGCGTATGAGGACCCAGAGCAGCACAGGAAACCTTGCATCATATCACCGATCAAGGTTCCAGTTTCCTTTCTAGTCGTCTGTGTGTGCACGCAGTCACTGGTGGCACATTGTCGTTGCTTGCTGGAGTGCTGTTTGTGGAGGGACATTCGTCTGTTTTCGTGTTGGTTGCATCGGTTCACTCATTTATTTCTACTAGGTCTAGAAGGGAAGAGCAGTGCTCTTCTGTCCTCCATTTGTTTGTGCTTGAGGAGGATGAAGTTAACTTATAATCAGCTTACTGAGTACAAGAATTCACTGGCACCTGCTCGTTCCAGGGGAGAGGGCAAAGCTTTTGTGTGGGGAGGCCCCTCTCCACCACCCCTTCGCACACACGGATTATAGAAATAATTTAAATTTACTTAAAGACTTGTACAGCAGCTCAAATAAAGGAAACTTCAGAGTGGACCAGAATGGCTTTCTGAGTCTCAAAATGTATCTTTTGATTTAGAAAAATATTTAATAACGTTCCCGGTAGTGTGCTGCAGGTTTGAGTGTAATTTTAGTGCCCGTTCTGTTGGATCTGTGCTTGTTTGATCTCGGCTCCAGCGTGAACCTCGGCTGAAGACCAAAGCATTGCTGTTCCTGGGTGGAGCAAGAGGGAAGAAGAGACTGCAAGGGATTTGGAGCTATATCCACAAGGACTTATGGCTTTTTGGGGGCAATTCCTTATTGGACCCTTCCCAAAGAAAACCATTCTATCCATACAGACCCTACACACAAGCACACCTCTGCCTTGGGAAATGTGAATATACTGGAAGAAATCGGAGGTTTGGCTGATGTGTTCCCTGGATTCTTGTTTTTGTGCCTTTTCAGTTTGCCTGGAACATACAAAAACCGAACATACAAAAACCTAAGTGGCCATGCATGGCAGAAGAAGCATCGCCTCCAATTAGTTAGAGGACAACAAAACAGATGGAGTATTGACTAGGCTCTGAACCTGAAAAGGAAAACGGACAGCAAAACAGGCTTAACAAAACAGAACTTCAACAAGAGGCAAGATCAGGTGTGTGTTACTCCGTTTTCCCCTGCCGTAACCCTGCCCGCCCACCCACCCCCCCGGCTCCCAAAGGGGCAGGGCTAATTCTGTCAGACACTATACTACACACAGCGCTTTCCCAAGCCTGCTGCCAGTCTGCAAGGAGCACAGCACTTCCTCTCATCACACCTGCCAAGATGATGGAGGAGGTGTCCATCAGTGTGGCCTACGACGCCCATGTTATCAACCAGGTCTCCGAAGAAGACTTTCTGGCCAACCTGGTGGCTGACTCCAGACCCAAGCCTGTGGTAGGTCTTGTATTTCAGGCAGGAATGTCGAAAACAGAAGCTCCAGTGTTCTCTCTTAATAAGCAGCACTTCTACCCATCTAGTGAATGCTTGGGAAACAGCCTTTGTCGATCTTGTCATACAGAGTGCGGGTTACACTATGGTCAGTAACGTTCTGCCTGTGGTTTGTCTTGTGTAGTTAAACACATGTTCTCCTAGAGCGCCTGCCCTTGATATGTTAGCATTGAGATATTCGCGACTGTAATGAAATTCTCGGTTATTTCATTTATAGATGTATTTTTACCTCAAAGTAGACTCTTTGGGTGTGTAAGCGTGAGAGTGGGTGGGTATAGTCAACCATCTAACTTAAGCGTTTGGCTCAGTATGTCAATTTGAATGCCCAAATAAATGAACTTATTTCAGTAACCAAATCTTCAGTAGAAATTTGCATTTGTGACTGAAGTAATTTTTGTTTTTAAAGCCACACATTGCTTATAGGATATGTTAATATAAGCTTTACTACATTTGTCTTTCATTCTGAGTGTCATTTAAGTTGTGACTGAAGGCATCATTCAGGTAAACTTAGAACAGCTGAATGGATGTGTTTTACTCGTTTCAGTTATAGCACGTCAGAAACCATTTTAGGTTTTCTAGTGCAGGTTTATATTTGAACTTCAGAAAAGTGCATTTTCTTAAATCATATGAAAAAATATAAGTTTATTATTTAAGCAAAAGTGCGCTCCACAACAAAGAGCTTCAGATCCCGATATGATCATAAAGACAATTTGCAGTTTGTTTGCCATTTGTTTTTTCTATTTCCTGAGTTTGACAAATATGTGACGTGCAGAGGCACAAAGTGACTTGGTTTATTATGCGGCAAGGTTTTGTTAATTTTTTTTTCTGTTTTGTGGGCAAGATATCTTATGGGAAATGGGGGTATTTGGTGCATGGAAAGTATTACTAAGTCAGATGTGACCGTTCAAGGGTCTTGAATGTGACAGATGGAGGAAGATGTGGGCACTTGTGTATAGTGATTGTGATATCAGTCATGTAGAGCCTAAACAGTAAAGTTATGTTACACATTGTTTTTTCCTCATGCAGATTGACTGTTAAGCTAAGTTTAAAATATCCATCCTCTAGTCTTAGGACCATTCAGAATTTAGCCCACTTCTTCCTCTATATCGTCCTTCTGGTCAATCATTCTTCCCCGCTTTTAGACTTGTGCCTTTTTGGTGGCAAATGTCTTTAGACACATGAACAATGTGACAGTGCACCTCATCTCAGTATCCACATGTTAAACAGCTAGATCGGAGGATTGTTCTCCAACATTCATATGCACCTTGAGATGTGCTGCCTTTCACACGAACTGCTTCACATTTATTTAATCAAAACATCACATGCACAGAACATGACAGGGTCCTCCTCCTACTGCCCTCAATCCTTCTCTTTGTCCTTATTACATAGGGCACATAGGAATCATTTCAAAACAGGTAAAACAATGAGCGACAGTGTCCCCTAGACTCTTAAGACTGACTCCTAAGAGTGAAGTGTCACATGAGCGCGATTCACTTGGACTGCTGACAGAACATGTGTTGAACATACTGCTTATTTCTTGTACTTTGGTGTGAGCTGGATGCCCTTATAAGAAGTGTGGGTGAGCAGCCAGCATCCATATATGAACACACACTAACACAAGACAAAACCTGAGAGTAGATGGCCGTTTCCGTGATCTGAAGACTATAACCAGTCGTGCTGCGTCACTAGCTGTTGCAGTGAGGTGGCAGTGGTCAGTCCGCATTGCACTTCCTTGTGGCCACGGAAGCTGTCAGGCACGTACAACTGTGTAAGCCTAGTTTGGGTTCTCCCTCATATACGTGTTTGCTGCTTTTAGGGTCATCATTCTGTTTGTGGAGACTATGGTACATTTTCAGGATGATAGTCAGATATCTTTTAGTCGTCACTTATCGTTTCGCGGAGGTGAAGTGACTGCAGTGTTTAAATAGTGTTAGTGTGCTTTACTTTCTATATGTAATTGTGGGGCTGTAACAAAATAGTTATTTCAAGCACAGACCTACGCTGTGTTTTCTCGCCTTTGCTCAAAATAGTCTTCATGTATAACTATGCCAGTGTAGACCCAGCAGATTCTGCAAATTTCTTCCTGCGTCACGTGTACGAGGACCGAATTGTTTTTGAGTTGCAGAAGGGCCTTTTGTGACCGTAACCAACGACTATATCTGGAAACGGAGGTCCTCCCTCAGCGACTTGCTGTCATGGCGACAAACCTGTGTACCTTATCTCCGCTGCAGTGAAAAAACACTGCTCGACTGCTGTCATGGCAACAAAGCTGTCTGAGCGCTCACACCTTGAGAGCTTTGTTCCGTGTAGAATCCGCAGTTGTTTCGTCGTTGATCTCACCGTGCACACACACATACCGTTTGTACTGTGTATGACGCTATGACTATTTTATTTCAGTATTTGGTGCTGAGACAGCCAGAGTGTAGACATTTTTAAAAAAAAACTATCTCAGTAGTCGTGTACAAGGCTTTATTTGAATTAGCAGCAGTTTGATGTAGTAAATGCCAGCTGTTTGTTGCAGCATAAAACTGCTTAATTGCAGTAAATGGCCAATAGGGTTTGGATCAGACAGCGGGGTTTTTTGTGGAAATCGACCGATTTCACTTTCGTGTTCTTGTTGCAGGAAAAGGCTTGTGAACCCTTTGCACCTTCTGCATTAATTACTCATAAAATGTGGCTTAATCTTCATTTAAGTCACAACACACAAAAAGAGGCGGCTTAAACTACTAACACAAACAGTCTTAAAAACATTGTTTAATCGGTCACAGTCCAAGTATGTGAACCCATGTATTTAATAGCTGGTAGAACCTCCTGTAGCATCGATAACCTCCGCCAAATGTTTCCTGTAGCTGCTGATCAGATTTTTGCAACAGTGAGGAGGAGTTGTAGACCATTTCTCCCTACAAAACTGTTTCACTTCATCGATATTCCTGGGATACTTTGCATGAACATCCCCCTCACCAACTGCAAGCTGCCCAGCCCGTGAGGCAGCAAAGCAGGCCCAAACCATGATGCTCCCTGCCTCATGCTTCACCGCTGGGATGAGGTTTTGGTGTTGATATGCAGGGACCTTTTCTCTCCAATAATAGTGGTGTGCATTTCTGCCAAAAAGTTCAACTTTTGGTTCATTTGCCCACAGTATATTGTCCCATAAGCATTGTGAAACATTTCGGTGGTCTTCTGCAAACTTGAGATGTGCTGCAATGGGGGGTTTTTTTTTTCTTCTTTTTTTTGAGAGCAGTGGTTTCCTCTGTGGTGTCCTTCTATGAACATCATTCTTGTTCGGTGTTCTTTTTGCACATGAACAGAGACTTTAGCAAGTTCTAGAGATTTCTGCAGGTCTTCTGCTGGTACCCTGGGTTCTTTTTCGCCTCCTTCCGCACTGCATCTTGCGCTCAGTGTGGTCTTTACAGGATGCCCACTTCTAGGGAGAGTAGCAATTTCCTCCATTTGTACACAGTTGGCGAAAACTCGGGTCTTTAAAACTACTTTTGTGGCCTTTTCCAGCTTCGTGCACCTCTACAGTTCTTCTTCTAAGGTCCTCTGAAAGTTGTTTTGACTGAGGCACGGTGCACATAAACAGATCTTTCTTGGGAAGAGCCGACTCTGTCAGTAACCTGACTTTGCGTGTCCTTTTTGTAGGGCAGGGAACCTCTACAGCCCACATCTCCAATCGATTGACTCCGGTTAGCTTTTGTAGAAGTCATTACCCCAGAGGTTCACATACCTTTTAGACCCTAGACTGTGGTGGTGTGTTCAGTACTGACAAAGAAGTTTGTTTGTTGTTACACTAAGCAGCCTGTGTTTGTCTATTATTGTGACTTAGCAGAAGATGAGGTCACATTTTAAGTACAATTAATGCAGAAATCCAGGTAACTGCAAAGGGTTCACTGATCTTTTTCTTGCATTTGTGCATTGTTGACTGTCGCAAATTATTTACCCTCAGTTGCTCAGGTGGAAAAAAATATCCCGGGGTACAGATGGATGTTATACTCCAAGTAGCTTTATGTGAAATGCATCACTAAGTTGTTTATTAGTTAAAATTGAGACTCATTTCCCTCATATCGATAAAGGAGCAAAAAGATTAATTCTGTTTCCCATATTCTCGGTTTTGCCATCTTCTTGGTAAAATGCTCACTGATGTTCACGATTATAGTTTGTGGCGATACTGAAGTACTTCCTCTCCATCTTGCTTTGTGAAGGTGCCCACAAAGAAACTGAAGAAGTTCGAGAAGGAGTACCAGTCCCTGCGTGAGAGCCAGCTGCAGCAGGAGGATCCCATCGACAGGTACCAGGTAAAAGGCATAGTACTGCGCCCGCACTTTTTTTTTCACGTGATCCAATTTTGGAAAGATCTGTTTCACAAAGCCTAACGTAAGAACGGTTAGAGTATTGCACTGTGAGGCATTTTCTCGCTGTCTCCTCGTGTGTTGGTGAACTCAGCATTTATCTCTTAACAATGGACACATCAGCATGTCGCCCACTTCCTGGACACCGACTTCCTCTCTTCCTCTCTTCTCATCTTGTTTCAGTTCAGATCTGTGTAGAGCGCTGCGCTGATACATGCCAGACTTGGAGACACTCAAACAGAGGAAAGCGAATGAGATGCGTTAGAGTTCACACACACTCTTGTGTTGTTTCTGAAAGTGTTACAGGTCCTGAAATTAGTCTTCTGATACCTTTTTTTTTTTTTAATTCTTTTGAAGTGAAATACTGTTTGTTGTCAAGTATGACATGCACATCTTTTTGAAAATATGTAAATCCACGGGATACTTCTGTAAGTTTCACATTTGTACTGTGAAATCCTTCTTAGAACAAGTTTAGGTTTGTATAACCACACTAACCTACTAGGTGTTTAGAAATACATGTGAATGAAAAGATGTGGCTAAATGTGGATCAGTGCTTGTGCAGAAACCCTAAGGTAAAGTAACTCGGTGTAATAATCTATAAAAACGCTATTTGAATGCCAAACTAGTGCAGTTTAAAATTACATTTGCACATGTACTAATTCTTATTTGACCATCTTTGTTCTGTTAACTCAGCATGTGTGGAGATGGAGATGAGCGTCTTATTTATTTATTTAAAAAAAAAAAAAGAAAATAAGCGTTTTTAACAAGGATTTCACAGTACTGATGCCTTTACGTATCTCCATTTGGGCTTTTCATGCTTTCAAGTAGCTCTGTGTTTTAGTTATTAGAAACTCATAGTTATAACTGAGAACCTTAGAACATGAAGTTTTGTAGCTTACTTGTGTATTTGGTATTCAGCAAAAAAATGAACGTTCATGTTCCATGTCCTCCAATGTATGTAAACTTTCACTGTGAAGCACTGGAAACTCAGCTGCCTTTTTTCTTCCACCCGGCAGCGCTGACTGTGTTTTTGTAATCCTTTTTTGGAGAGATAATTTAAATTATTTATTAAACCTGGCCTATTTTATTAATACAGCAGTACAGGCATGATAATGACAGCATTTTAAGTTTCATCACTTTATAATCCCAAAATAAAGTTTGTTTTTCAGAAACTCCGGATGGTCATTATGTTAGGGTGTTTGCACTGCATTGGGTTTTCAGGAGTTGAACCATGAAAGAGGTGGTATTTGCGAGTAGAAAGGAGGTCCGGCATGCAGCACATCCTATCCCCCCGGGTCCTCCCCTCATGTCTGCCTCCCTGAATTTCACGCTGCTCAGCCTGTTGGCATAGCGGGGCAGAGGTGGGACTGGGGGGGGGGGGTTGGGGGGCGTGATAAGGAGAGCGTCCCAGCGGGCTGTGAGGAGCTGGGCTGCCGAGGCGTACATCCCCGTGCTGCTCTTGTGGCTGCTGTTGTGGGTGTTGTTGTGGAAGCGCAGGCCCAGGTGTGGCTGTATAGGCAGCTGCTTGAGGAAGGTAAGCGGACCGCCGAGCCCCAGCCAGCGCAGTATCGTTCCACGTCGCCACTTTGTGTGCCTCCTTTGTCCAGCTTCTTTCACTGCATTTGCTCTATTATTCTTTTTGCAGGCACAAAATTATCTGTGCAGCTTGTTCTGTGCATGAATGTACTGTGAGTTTATGTGTGAGCTACTTGTTTAGCTTTGTTTTATTGTCTGAGACTTGTGAATAGTTGCATTTATGAGGGGAAAAGAAATGAGATGTTTGGCCTACTTGCTTACAGATACAGACGTTGAGGGAACAATGGAAGGAAACTTGTGTTAAATACTGTCACAGTGGAGCAGAGAGAACGCTGTGGAAACTGTAGTTGCTCATGCTGACGTTTACTCATCAATTTGAATGTTGCAGAAGCAGCAGCTGCCCACCAAAAAGGTGAACAGTAAAAGGTGGGGATTGCTTGAAAGAAAATTGCCATTTGCTATATTTCAGATTTCTTTTTTTTTTTGACCCCCAATTGTCACATTTGTCATAAACGTAGGGAGAGGTAGTTGAAGACACATTTGACACAGTTCCAAATGATTGCAGTTGTTGCAGTCGGAGGCGTTGGACGTGAATTACTGTATCACAGCATCTCGGCTTATAAACGTCGTCTTTAGTCTGGACCAGTGTGTTGGGTGAGCGTGAGAATTTTAATGGGAATGTGTTTTCATTTGGTGGGCTGGCGCTGTGGAGGGTCACAATGCAAGTAAGTCAGATAACCGAAGCACAGATGACCCTAAACACCAGAGGATTCGTGACTGAAGAGCTGTCATGTGAGGCCACTTAATAACATCACATGATCGGTCCTCGCTCTCCGTCTGGGCTCGTGGCAACAACGGGGCTGTTAGGTTGCAACTGGGATCCAGGGCAGAAACTGTGGGAATGGGCTGTCTGAGATCTCCTGAAGCAGAGCGGGGAAGTCGGTCGCACGACGTCAGTTTGTCACTTTTCTGCAGGGGCTGATCGGCGTTCAGGCGTTTAAGTTTCCTGCATCTTTTGGAAATTGTTGTTATAAATCTTCTGTACAACATTTCTGCTTGAGTTTGGACTCGATTTATTTCTTTGTTTGTTTATTTAAATTTCCATCTTGGAACAAGACAGACTGGCCGACAGACTGGACTTTGAATTTTTTATTTGATAATGTTTTCGGTAAAACTCAAAACACACAGAGTGCACTGTATATGTGTGTGACACACAGAAGAGAAGCAAGAGCTAGTTTGTAGCGGTAAGAGATCCGCTGGACACGTGTTTTTCCTGCTGTGTGATGTTGGATGTACCTGCACTGTCCTCGTCTGGCAGCATTGCACATTATTCTGGCCTGGATGTGGGAGTGCATCTCTCACCATTTCAGACCTTCCTGATGCATGTCGCTTTCAGTGACCTTAGTGTGTCCGCTGCCAAGAAGCAAACAATATCTGTATTGACTGACTGAAACAATCCATATGTGAAAAGTGCCTGTCTGTATTCTTCACTGCACTCAACCTGGACTCTCTGCGTTCACAGAGGGAGAACCGGCGGCTACAGGAAGCCAGCATGCGTCTGGAGCAGGAAAACGATGATCTGGCTCACGAATTGGTCACCAGCAAAATCGCACTGAGGAATGACCTGGACCAGGTGGGTCCACCTTCATCTGCTCACAGTCACACACTCAGGAACCTAAAACGGCCACAGCGGCCTGTAAATGTACTCAGTAAAAACATCCATGCTATTCGTAATAAAATTTTGCTGTTACATCCGTATGTTTTTCAGGCCGAGGACAAGGCAGACGTGTTGAACAAGGAACTTTTGAACACAAAACAGCGTCTTGTAGAGACAGAGGAGGAGAAAAGGAGGCAGGAGGAAGAGACGGCACAGGTGCTTAAAACACCACACGGTTGCAGGGATCTTCACGAGTGCCTTCTTACGGCACTGGAGGGGCCAGCGTTTGATACTGACAGATTTAAAAATATATGAATCGTTTTATTTCTTCTTTAAATTTTGTCTCGTGAGAGTCAGAGCTGTATATCCTTAATTTTCTCTTGCTTTACTGGATGCAGGACTTTTTTCTCAACTTAAAAAAAACCTGATTGTGAAAATGAGTGATGTTTACTGTCTGCCTCCTCTCTCCCTGTGTATCAGTTGAAAGAGGTGTTCAGAAGAGAGCTGGAGAAAGCCGAGTCGGAGATCAAAAAGACGACTGCTATCATTGCAGAGTACAAGCAGGTGCAGTACGGTCCTCACGTGCGCGTATAACACGTGCTTCCACAGTTCTATAACATTTACGTCTTGCAACCAGGAAACGTGTCTCCTAAGTGCATCTCTTCTTAAAAGCTGCCACTGAGACTGCACTCTTCCTTGCAGATTTGCTCCCAGCTGAGCACCAGGCTGGAGAAGCAGCAGGCTGCAACAAAGGAGGAGCTGGACATTGTTAAGGTGGATCGCGACACCTTCTTATTTGTCACTGTTTTAACTTTATTAAGAATAATTCCTTACAAATCCAGCAACCAACTGAGATAAACTTTGCTATGTCAAGTCAAACGCCTGCAGTGGCACTTTAGGCAGGTTGTGACATTTTCCTGTATGACGTGTGTAACGGGGAAAAAATGTTTTGTGCTCATCTGACCGGCACAGAGCAAGGTGATGGCCTGCGAGCGCTGCCGCGAGGTCTTCAGCAAGGAGGGTCCGCTGCAGGTGCTCCCGGTGAGCAGGGACAACAGGGACTCTGACCTAGATGAGGAGAAGGACACGCTGAAGGCCCAACTTAGGGAGATGGAACTGGAACTGGCACAAACTAAGCTGCAGCTGGTGGAGGCCAAGTGCAGGATCCAGGTGAGCTGCTACTGAGCTGCTCATCACGTGGCTCCGCCTCCTTCGGGCTCTCGGGTGTCTTTACAAATTCACGGTAAGAGTGTCGTGTTCCTCATTTGTATTTATTTTCTGTGGACCGCGTTACCCGCACCTTTTGACCGAAAGTGTAAATACAAGTCAAAATGTTGCTGTTTAACGTTCTTTACACGGTCATTCTGTAAAGTCTCACACCTTATCAATACGTATTCACTCTGTCATAATATATTTAATTGCTGAAATCCAGGATTTGAAAGTACTGGGATGCAAACTTAAGATAATCTGAGGGCCAGAGACTTGTAGTTACCTTCTTACTGTGCCTTACTGTCATTTGCTTTAAACAAAAGCTGCAGCTACGCAATAAAGTAGCAGTAATAAGTTGTTTAGTTATTTGTGTGTCTGTTTATCTTGTAGGAGCTGGAGCACCAGAGGGGGGTGCTGATGAATGAGATTCAGGCTGCCAAAAACTCCTGGTTCAGCAAAACACTGGGGTCCCTCAAAACGTCCACAAGTGGCCAGACGCCCTCCTCCCCAAGGGATGGGCTGTAAGCTCCCCTCCCAGGCGGTATGAGCACCCGGGGGGGGGGGGGGGGGGGGGG